>WBNO01015156.1:0-13327 GCA_013400575.1 Peucedramus taeniatus | reverse complement strand
AAAACCAACCCGATGGAGGCAGCATTTGTGAACAGAGGGGGTCTGACATGGTGGAGGTCAGACCAGAGCTCACCCAGTGCCGATCCCGGGCTCGACGCTGTCTCTTTGACTGTGGCTATCAGGGACCGTATCTTGGTCGCAAAATAAAATCTCTAATTTTTGATTATTAATTCAGCTGTATCATTTTATTACTCCTAACACCTGGAATGAGCTGTGGGCCTGTCTGCATAGCTGATGTGACGACTCAGTAACTTCTGCATCAAGAGCTTGGCACAAAAACCTGGGCTCTTCACACATCCCAGCCCTGTAGCAGCACTGCCTGCATGTCCTGGCTTTGGTGCTGGGCATTCCCTCTGCCCTGGTGGGATGGCTCATCCAAGGGGAATCAGAAAGAACAGGGAGCATCTTGACAACAGAGCTGCAGACTGCCATTGAGCAGCAGAGTTTTTTGGTCAACCAAAAACTGTTTCCCGGCTTTCGCTGTCGCTGTCGTTGTATGTGCTATGCTTGAGGGTGTCTGCATGTCCCAAAGGGTCATCAAATGCCACAAGGCTTCTATATTTACCTGTGTGCACCAATGCCCCAATAAATCATCCCCAGGCAGCAAATAAACCCAGCTGTACTGTGATTTGCCTGCATGTTGAGACCTTGACTCACAAGACTTTAATGTAAGGATATATTATGCATTTTATTATCTGGTAACAGGTTTTTCTTCCAATAGTTTAATCTCAGGGTGTGGTTTTGTTACTCGTTTCTGCAAGAATAAGCTTTCCTTTTTTTCCCAGGTTCACTCTTGTAATGCAGGGCAGAGACCTACTGTGATTTCAACTAAAACATTGAATAAAAATACATACTCTCATGGTTTCACCCCAGGCAGCCACCAAGTCCCAGATAGCTGCTCCCAGAAATTCAAAAGGATCAGGGAGAGAATCAGAGCACTAAAAGCCAGAAAACTCATGGGTTGAGATAAAAGTTTAATAGGGAAAGCAAAAGCCACACACAAGCAAAGCAAAACAAGGAATGAATTTACTGCTTCCCATGTGTTGTTACTTCACCCATGGGCAGGCAGGTGTTCAGCCATCTCCAGGAGAGCAGGGCCATGTAACTTGGTGTCATGGTTTGACACTGGCCCAACACCAGGTACCCGTGAGAGTTTCTCACAGCTGGGAGAGTTTCACTGACACAGCTTGGCAGAGGAGAGGGGAAAAAAGTTAACAAAGGGTTCATGAGTTGAGATAAGGACTGGAAGAGACACTTCAAGGGCAAAACAGGCTCAAATTAAGGTTGCAAAATTAATTTCTTACTAACAGAATCAGAGGAGAATAATGAGAAGCAAAACAAGCCCTTAAAACACCATTTCCCCCCAGCCCCTCCTTTATTCCCACCAACAGCACAGGGCATGGGGAGCACAGGTCAGTTTGTCACTGAGATTTTCCTCTGGTGCTCTGGGAGAGGAGTCCTTCCCCTGTGAGGCTGTGGCAGAGACAGTTCTCCATGAACTTCTCTGGCATGGGTCCATTCTCACGAGCAGCAGCCACACTGCAGCTGCTGCAACTCCTCCCACGGGCACACAGTCCTCCCAAAGCGCTGTGTATGGGTGTCTCTTCCCATGAGGTGCAGTCCTCCAAGGACAGGCTGCTCCACCCTGGAAGCAGGGCCCTCTCTCTCCACCGGGTCTCCCACTGGACCAGAGCCTCCTCCAGGCTCTCCCACTCTGGTGTGGGCACCTTCCCCATGGGCTGTGGGTGGATCTCTGCATTCCCGTGGATCCCCATGGGCTGCAGGGGCACAGCTGCTTCACCACGGTCTCACCACGGCCTGCAGAGGAATCTCGGCTCTGGCACCTGGAGCACCTCCTTCCCTTCCTTCCCCACTGACCTTGGTGTCTCCATGTTGTTTCCCTCACATGTTCTCACCTCCTCTGACTAGGAGAAAAACCTGTGACTTTGTTTTGATTTCCTTCTTAAATATGTCATCACAGAGGTGTTACCAACCTCTCTCCTAGGCCCAGTTTTGTCCAGGAGCATGTCCATCTTCAGAGCCATCAGAGATTGGCTCTGCTGGACATGGTGGAAGCTTCCCGGAGCTTTCCACAGGAGCCATCTCTGTGGCCCTGCTGCTACCAAAAACCAGGCCCTGCCAAACCAATACACTTGGGAAGACAAACATCATGACTCCAAATGTGCTCCCCTTTCCTTCTTCTCCTCTCTTTATATTCTGAGCATGATGTCACATGGTCTGGAATATCCCTTTGGTCAGTTGGGGTCACCTGTCTGGATTGTGTCTCCTCCCACTCTCCCAGGCACCCTCAACTTCCTCACCAGTGTGGCAGCACAAAAAGCAGAAAAGGTCTTGGCTCTGTGTAAGCCCTGCTCAGCAATAACAAAAACATCTCTGTATTATCAACCCTGTGTTCAGCACAAATCCAAAACAGCCCCAGAGCAGCCTCTGGTGCTGCACCCAGGACACTCCCTCCAAAAGAACCTCAATCTTCAAGGTGTCAGCCACGAATACCAGCTTTTCGAGAGGGCCGCAGCTGAGGGAATATTCAAAAGCAAATACTAGGCTGTATTTGTGCTATTGAAAATACTATGATCTCACCAGGAAGAACAATTTATATTGTATGAAGAAAAAGAAAAAAAAACCATCCCCAAAACAGATGGGGTCCATACATCTGATAGTATACGTAGGTATGAGACAAAAGCTTATTTTCCTGCTGGTTTGCTAAGATGTCCTTTCAGATATCAGATTTATACACTTTTTTACTGTATTCAGAGTATAATCCTTATAAATAAGGATATATACTGCTTGTTTATTACTTATTCCAGTGGCCTCAGTATTTTCTCTTTGAAACACTTGGCAACAGCCAGTGCCTGCAGCCTGTCACTGAGCTCAATTTGCCTCCTCAGCTTCAGCTTAGCTACAGCAAGCACAAGGCTCTTCCTCCATTTAGGTAAATTTAGGTTACCATACATTTTTCACATAGTTTGTATGCAATTTGTATACCTGTCCATAATTTAGAAAAGGCAGGATGGTTTCAGAGTCAGGAGGATCCTGCAGTATTAAACAGAACATAAAGGACATGGTGACAAGGTGCTCATCGGGGGACAAAACAAGCATTCAAAAGCACAAACAAGTTCACTCTTCAGTAAAGCAAAGACTGGTGGTTTTTTTTTTCCCAGCTCAAACAGTTACATTTCACTAAGATATTTGATGGATACTGCAAGTGAAGTGAGATGCAGAATTGTGAATGTTTGATGATTACAGTGAGGAAAAGAAATACTTGAAATGCACGACATAAAGAGTCAGAAGCCAAAAATTTCCTAAAATTTTATCAAAATTCTTGCAGACTATAAAGACAACTGTAAGAAAAAATAGCAAATAATTAATAAAAGCCGCTTAATAGATTATAAGGAGTGTCTGGTATACAGCTTCATTTTTTTTCAATAAAATCATACAAAAACATGAAGGGGAACAAAACTGTTCCTACTTTCAGGGACATTTCTGTGGTCCTCTTAGAAGAATGGGGCCTTGGCTCTTGGTTTTGGGAAGTTCAGGAGAAAATACCAGACACTGAAAGAGCCCCCACAAACCCACCACTTGCATTTACCATGGAAATGCCAGTCTTGCTGCACGATCCACTCAACAGCCACATCATTGTTCTCCATTTACTTTTCTCTAAGAAAAAGCATTTACACATCCCTTGGGTTCGTTCCATGAAGAAAAATTTGGAATAAAGGGTACTTTGCAAGCACTCCTGCATTTTGAGGGACAAGAGGGGCCACAGAGAGCTGTTGTCTTCCTGCTACTGCACATGGGGCTTTCAGAACAGATTGCAGAAGCATAATGACAAGGTAGGAAGATCTTTTATACCTGATGGAGTGGAAGGTACTGATAGAAAGCCAAAATGGAGATATTTATGCAGATAAAATAATGCCTAAGCTGCCAGGCTACCTTAGCTCCTCCTATATCTGGGGTTCACATCATGAGCTGTTCCCAGGAATGGAAGGGGACAGTATCAAATTATGAAAAGTTCAAGGCAGGCAGTTTCCCAGCACGAATGCCCTTTCCCTTCCACAGAACAATGAAGTTATGAGGATGTGGATAAGGAAGGGATGCTATTTTTTAGGGTGGTGGTTTTCAGTAGGGCACAATCTGTGCAAAGGAGCCCTTCTTGCAACAAGCTCCCCTTTCACATCCAAAGGGATGAATATGAAGATATTGCTACCATCACTTAAGTATCACGCCCCCTTCCCTGCAGGCATTCACAACCACAGGCCCTCCAAGTGCTGCAGCCCTGGCACTCCCTGCAGACAGGGTTAATCAGAGCTGTTATTCATTACACACAGGTGATTAACAAACATTTTTTTCTAGGTAATCTGAAATGCCAGGTGCACAATACACTGTAGGTTCCTATATTGCAGTATCAGCAGTCTGCTTAGCTACTCTTACTACAATTTGTCAGCATCATCACATTTTGCATGCTAATTGATTAAAATCACAAGATCGTCTGGGACATGGAATCAGGAAAACTTTGGGATCAGGAGGGCTTATGGGTGGGGAAGAGAAGCCTTATTTTATTTAATCCCTAGTAATTGTATCTGAGGAAAACAGCAAATGCTTCTTTGTTCAGCTTGCCTCTGAACACCCATTTATCCAAATCCCATATTGGCTCTTAGTAGCCTGAAAACCATCAAAGGATGTTTTTTCTGTTGTACATGTAGTTAGTTTCTGGGCTAGGACAGACACAGCTCCTTGCCAAGGTGGTTCTTTTTCAGCCCGACTCCAAAGGGAGTCACAGCCATTTCCAACAGACCTATTTTTCCTTTTTTGAGAGCTGTACCCCCATTAACAGCTCGTCAGCCTGGAAGAAGACAAGGGGAATTAAGGGAACTGGCCGAGGGATCCTTTATTACAATACAAAGCTGGTGGGCCATACAAGGAGGATGCTGAACCCTATAAGGAAACACTAGTACTCATTTACAAACAGAACTCAGCATTTTTATTCTTTGATTGACTTCCTGCTAGTTTTGATATTTGCTACCACCAGAGAAGAGCGTAAAAACACAGTACAACATTGTCAACCAGTTAGGAAGGCTGGAAGGGAAAGCAAATCCCAGTACAATGCAAGTAACTTGGTGAAGTTTATAATTAAGATTTTTTTGAACGGATCAGCAATGAAGCAATAAATATGCTGCTGCACTGAACCAACAACAGGATTTAATCACTAACTTTGTGGTTTATTGCATTACAGTTTAAAACTAAATGTTATCCATCATCATACATTCACCAACCAGGTAAATGACACTTTTTCATATGTTTTATGCTAAATGGCTAAAATTATGCAGTAACCAAACTAGACTAGGACTAGTAGAGGTAGATATTGAATGGGCAGTGCCAGGCAGAAATATTTCGTGAAAGTACTTGTCTTTCATTATGAACAGTTAGCAGGTTTAACACTTTTAATTAAAACAAACATCTTAGGGAAGCTATTCTAAGATGCTTTGGATTTTGTAGCAATATTTCTCTTGCAATATTACAAACTCTTTGACGTTGTCTCTCGTAAAGTGGACAATTTTTATCCTTCCAGTTTTCTGCCACAATTCGCATGAAGACTAACATACAAAGCTAGTCTTTGTGAACATACTACTGGTTTTGCTTGTACCACTCCACAATACACATTTACATCTTCCTTGGCATGGGAAGACTGCATTTATAGTATTTACAGCTCCAGTCATCTTCCTAGTAATAAAAAAGCCATTTTATATTTAATCTAAAATGGAATTGCTATTATGCCACCTCCTTACAACTCACTTCAGTCTTCTTTTGGCAAGCTGCTATCAGTTGCTCCTTGCCATTCCCATTGCTGGCTGTATGCTCCCAGAAAGTGTCTCTGCCCAACACAGCCATTAAAATTAGTGTTTGTAGACTGCAGCTTGAATTTCAGGAAAAAGAATCATGACGGCATGGCCAGAGGTTTTGTAAAAGCATACACCCTTTGTGCCTTACTTCATCCCAGGACAGTTGATAACTGGAAGGCTCCTGGAAGCACAAGCCTTTCCCCAGGCTCAGCAACCACTTTTCTGCAACTGGAACTTGACCTTTCATTAATGAGCTTATAGATGGCTCAAATCAATTACTCATACAACTGTCTAATTACACTACATTTGCACTGTTTTCCTTCACAGAACCCCAAAGCACTGTGTTATCACACAAGCATAACTGACTTCCACATAGTTCAAGCTATTTTACATTACACTTCGGTAAAAATGGCATTTGTAAAGCAAAATTCCTTAGGGGAAAAGATTTCACAGCTAGCTAGATACTCTGTACAGAACACTTAGAAAAACAGTTAAAGCAATCACAAAAAGGGGAAAATATAATTTTTATCTGGGTCTGTTGAGCTGGATTATGGTATCAAGTGGTTTTCTTGGCATTAGTAGTACATGTCCAAAACAGAACTGTGGCGACAACATGTGAATGTTGCAGCAATGATGGCACCAATGCTCCAACCCCCAAAGGCATCACATTAGATAGTGACCTTAATTCTTCTTATTTATCTTGCTCACATGATACTGAAATTGTATTTGCACCTCTGGCTCCTCAAACCTGATTTCCCCCTGCCCTCACGGGTGTTTTCTTTCAGGGAAAACAGTTCAATCTGTGAGTTGCTACACCAACTTCCAGAGTCCACTGCTATGGCTACAGCACCTCCAGACCTTGCAAATCCAAATGCTAAAGGAAGATTTAACAGGCTGATCATAAACATCTCATCTAGCCCTAGAGAGCTCTCCATGCTAGGGGAAAACCTGGGTGACAAACTTCCCTCTGTTCTGGCTGACACAGCATGCATCAGTACTAGCCTTCCCCCTATGAACATGCAAATATTAAGAACACTACAAAAAAAAAAAAAAAAAAAAAAAAAAAAAAAAAAGAAAAAAAGAAAGAAATAAAGAAGTCTAATATAGCTTTTAAGGCATTTAATATGCAAAGAAATTAATAACTGAATAGGTAAGTTCGAGGCTATTTTACCTGCTTGTTCACACGTGTGCCTGCATGCTTTGGTGTCTACATGGAGGAAGCAAGTACATCACTCACCATCACAGGGAAAACCACAACTCCAGCTCCCTACAATTTAAGCCCATTAATAACTCTGGCATTGCTTCATGCAATGTGCACCAGCTTCTCTTATCTGGGCAAAATTTGTCTTTTTTTGTCCCCAGGAGATACCCGTATCATGTGTTATCACCAGTGGCTCCACTGATGAAATTCTCCTTCTCCAGTGAAAATCAGGAAGAATCAAACTAAACTGCGTCATGCCAATGCTCTGGGTCACTGACCACAACTGCATTCCCTGCTCACCCGCTTTGGCAGCCAAGCACCAGTGATTACAATTTTGGATCTCAACACACAAAGGAAAGCTTCCATTGCAGCACAGCACTCTGTGCTACCAAAGATTTACTGCACTGGATTTCAACTTCATTTCCAGCTCTTAAAGCTCTTCTGCAGAAGTCAGCCTTGCATCTAACAGGATAGATGTGAAGACAAACGAGTAACAATTTCTTTGCCAATTAAAGAACCTCCATTTTCAGGCAAACTTAGTTTCCTGTCCTGGGATTGCAGTCTTCTGGAAGGGGATGAATAACCTCTTTAATCCAAAAGCACCATCTCTGATGCAGCGTGGATGCCTTTCAGCAAGGTTATGAAATGTCTTTAGGGAAATCAAAATAGATGTGCAGATGAAGACTTCTGGAAGGCCCACTGGAAGGTGGGTTCTTCTGGAAGGTTCCTTTTCCCCATTTGGAACATTAAAGATAATGAGTAACTTCCGGCTTTTAGTTCATCCATTTCAATGCAAAAACAGGCAGTGAAAACGTAAAGGAAACAATCTCATTTGGAGGCAGCACCCAAAACCCCCAGTATTTGGAAAAAAAAGTATTTGCTTGATGCAATTCACAGTCTGTTATGACTGAGCTCTCATTTGCCTCCAGCTTAAGCATCCGCAGCCAAGAAATGGGCAGCAATACTCAAGAGGCAAGGCCAAAAGCTCACAGCTTGTGTAGGCAAGACTGAACCATCTCCAGGAATTGCAGAAGACCATGCAGTCCAAGCATCTCAGGCTGCAGAAACAACTGAGATCAAGACGTCAATACTAGAGTCAGTTAAAGGCTCTGTAGGTATTCTAGTCCCTAAAAGCCCAGCAGGTTAAATATACAAATACAGCAACCCACACTTCTGATGGGAACTATACTGCAAACACGCACCAGGATAGACTAACCACAAAAAGAAAGTGGAGCTGAAGACACAATAAAGAAAAGCCTGTTGTTCTGACAGGTAGAAAACTACAAACCCCAGTAAGTCTTCCGGGATCTCTTAACTGTACATGTCAATCACTGAATTCCATTATGTGGAAGAGGAAGGCTGTGTATCCACAAAACAGATACTCTGTAACTGAACTCCTGCAGCAAAGAAGGCACTCACTTTGTAAGCTGTAGTTTATTTTTCCTCTGTTTTATATGATGAGCCTACAAAAGAAAACATTTGAGTACTTATCTATATTATTAACACAGGAGACTTATAGACTGAAGCATGACTTGGAAACAAAATTCATCCTAACACTGGTGGAACTTAAAAGCCAAGTAGCAAAGCATTGTGTTCCCAGACATTCAGTATTTACATAGAATGCATTTGCACTTTATAC
Source organism: Peucedramus taeniatus (assembly GCA_013400575.1). Lineage (NCBI taxonomy): Eukaryota > Metazoa > Chordata > Aves > Passeriformes > Fringillidae > Peucedramus > Peucedramus taeniatus. The sequence goes on along the minus strand of WBNO01015156.1, from coordinate 4,626 downwards.
TCAATGACCACCCATCATCAGCAGTGACATTGTTAGCATGACTGGACAGCACAGTAAGCCAGCCCTGAGCTGCACTCCAGCAAACCCATTCACTGTCAAAGTACAACATAGATTGGTTTGAATATTCACACAGTTGTTTTTCAAAACGTTTTATTGCATTATATTTGGTACCTTATGTTTGACAAAGGAAATTACATCTGTAACTGCAGGAGTAAGAAGCTGGTCTGTTATTGAGAAAAAAATCTTGGGCCCCTTAAAAGTTACAAAGTCTTGGGCTTGCCTGAAACAACTGAGCAAGAAATATATTCTTAGAAATGTAGGGCTTCAAGTATTACAAACCTGTGACACTGTGGAAAAGTTCCAGAGGTATCTAAACTGCAGCACTTTTTTTTTTTTCTGCATAACGTGAACAAGGCCTGCTGAGGTTTTAATCTATTAGTCTCTTGATCAGTCAAAATGGTAGTCAGGAGTTTTCCTCTTTGCAACTTCAAGCCATAGTATGTTCTCATTTTGTTTTCACTCTACGTGAAAAATGCATGCGATCTTTCTAATTGGTGCCACATCACAGTGCATAATTTTATTTGGTTCTTGCATTACAGTTTTAAAAAGTTTGGCCAACCTATGCCAATAGGTTCATCTCAAGAACAGCAATGCTGATTCTCCCCTCCCCACTCAAAGTTTAATTCCAAGAGAGACCATTTTAACTGGTTCCTTCGGGTAAAAACTGTGGTGCAAGAACACCAAACTGATCGTGTACAGTGAATTTCAGAGACACAACAAGCTTATTGAACACACTATGCTTCTTAATTCTGGTTGATATCCGTATGTCCAAGCACCCCAACATAACAAGTATGTTGCAGGTTTCTCTCTATATTCTGATTCACATTGCATACTTCCTATGGACACAATCATCCCCCGTATCAAAATCAGTCAGATGCTAAAGCCCCATCAACTCTTTGTGCTCAGTGAAAGAATCCAGTGCTAAAACAGCAGTTTTGCTGTCTGAGATAACAGTAATCTCACAAGACAAATTTAAATTTAATATTTCTGCCACACACCTGCTCTGAGGGCTATACACCTCCAGGTCTCATATAAATTAGTTTAAAAACATGGGTGGGTAGGTGAGGAAAAGGGTTGTTTATTTTTTTCCTTTTTTTCAATTTTAGCAGCTTTTAATTTTTAAGAAACCAAACAACCTATAACCAGTAATATGTTAGATATTTTATATATATACTTTGTCAGCAGGATAAAAAAAAAAGTAAAACTATTTGAAGGCAACGGGGTTTTTTCCTTCTGTTCTTTGTGTAAGTTAGAACAATTCAGCAGGTGCGTGACAAAAATATTATACACCAGATATGGTCCAACGTCATTTTTTTGCAACAAAGTTGTTCATATTTCATTGGCCAGTTCTTCAGGTTCTGCAGAACTATCTCCATTAACTGTGATCTTCATATCCTCTTCATATCCAGGGGGCATGAAAGCCAAAGCATAAGGGAAAAGCTTATGACAATTTGCTCTGTAAGTTTCAGATGCTTCTTTACAGTCTCCAAGGCTACCGTCACATAAAGCTTCTAATACCTCCATACAAGTCTAATTAAAGAGAAAAATAAAGAAGTGTTATGCTTTCTTAAACATTCAGCTGAACACTCACAACACAGGTTCTGAACAGAATTTCCACTGTCTGAGATAAGAATAATCTCACAAGCCAAATTTAAAATAATATTTCTGACACAGACCTGCTCCAAGGGCCACACACCTTTCAACATGAAATAACATTTTAAATAAATACAGCAGGAAATAACAGTGTAGTCTGATTTGAAAGAATGCAGTATAAAAACGGATCAAAAACACAGCTATAAATCTTGACTGTAAAATGAAATACTAATTTGTCACTTGTTATTTTCCTAAAAAAAAAAAACATTATTGCTAATTGCCAACCAAGAGCCCCACCATTCTTGGGACACACTGACCATTTCAGCAACACATACCTTTCAATCAAATCAAATTACTCTGATATTACCACATTTTTCAAATATATGCAGTTTCCTGTCCATTTCTGGTCATGATTTAGAAGAGGAAAATGAGATTTCCTGTGTAATTTTTTTCAGCCTGCATTCCAAACATGAGAAACCAACATTTTCCTATCCACTAAAGCCTAGCAGCATTTAACACCTGCCCATGGCTGTGTGCAGGCATTAGCATAGCCAGGCAGTCTTTTCCTGCCCCTCTGACATTTAGTACAGTTTTTATTTCTTCTGTGCACTGGGATTAACTGCTTTGTCCACCTGCTGTAGGATTATGGAGCTCTCCTCAATGACCCCTTTTCCTCACATTTGCTCTTTGTAACACTGGCATCCACCAAAGGTCAAAGATATCTGGTTTTATGGCTGCAGCATGCTCTGAGACAGCTGGTCTTTACTACAAGGAAATGTAATAAATTTGATCTCTTTGCACACAAAAATGCCTTTCAACAAACACCTAGACTCCCTCGGGTTCTCCATTTTTGGGGCTTTCAATTTCTCATTTAGAAGTTCAGCAAGTCCAACTCTTCTTTAATGCTGGCACCAAACATGCTTAAACTCAGCATTTTCAGTTGTATCACAATGCACTGCACTGGACATTTATGCACTGATGAGTTGGTAAAAGCTTCTTCTTGTCTTACCACATTTGCACCTCCAAAACAACCAAGCATTTTTGGTTACACTTGATCTTTCCCCAGTCCAATTCCCAGAATCTCACTCACAGGCAAAAACCAGCAAATAGAAAGCAAATTAACTGTCGTTTCCTAAATCTATTGATAATCTAGATTAAACTCGTTGAGACCATTCAAACAGTAAGAAAACCCGAAACCAAAAACCAACACCCAAACAAGACAAGTTTAGGAAAAATGCTAAATATGTACTTAGAATATAAAAGACATGAGTGTTTGTGTCCCATACCACAACAGCTAGAATAGAGAAATGATATGAATCTTTAACATCCTAAACAAGTTGACAAATCAAGGCAAATTGTCCTTTATTGTCTCTTTTTCCCCTCTCTTTTTTTGTCTGGTCCAAAAATTCTGCTATGAACTTAAAATTCTTCACAATTAAAGTTCTATTGAAGCCGCTATATTTCCTAAGAGATGCTTTCGGAAAACTCAATTTTTTGTCCACAAAAGAATAATTTTAAAGTAAGCATTTACCAAATTTGCTTGCAATAGATATAAAAAATTGAGTGCACAGACTACTGTAAATTGTGAGTCAGAAGTGACAAATCCTCCCCAGATGAAGGTGGGGGAGTGGGGAAAGGGGCATGGAGGCAGTGTCAAAGGGAGATTATTCCATGAGCACCAGAATGAAGAAAAGATTCAAGATTTGGTGAGCTTTTCACTTAAATACACGCTAAGGCAAAACTGTGCATATGCAGCTTTTATGAAACCTATGGTAACTTCCACAGCTTTCAGGAAGTTAACTATGGAAAGCCTTCCCAGAGTCTGCGCCACTCTTTTCTTGTGAACAGTTGTCTGTGTGGCAGCCAAACCTCAGACAAACTACTATCTTTTCTTTTGCCTTGTGGATTCTCTCAAATTTAATAAATTTTCCCATTATCTGTAGCAATAATATGGCTTCTATTGCTGCTATTTTCCTATTATCACAAAACTAAATTAATTTAAATGTGCAAAAAGGATATTAAATACTTCAGTTCAGATGAACCTAACACCCCTTTCTTTCACAACTCCACCTCTATATGATAAGGCACAGCAATGATTTCAGCTTCCTCTTACCTCCAAAATTTGCTTAAAGCTTCCACAGATAAAACAGAAGTTGTCTACAATTTGTAAATACGTTACCTGAAGATTTCTGTTAATAAGGGATTCATCCAGGGTCATTGCCAGTTCCACTGCCCTTTTCTGACTGGAAGGATCTAAATAGTACATCATTTTGGCAGCTATAGGAGGAAAAGTAAGACTCAGTAAGACATCACCCAGTGGATGACCAAAACCATCTTATATACAAACATAAAATAGAGATAATATGAGGAAGAGGGGGGACTAAACTCTCCAGCACTAGTTCAAAATGGAACCAACTCAGAGCACAAAGCTTGATACCTAAGCAGGTAGAAGGGAAGCTCCAAACAAAGTATTAAAACAAATATTTTGCACACATTAGAAACAATAGGGCAGAGGTCCCCACATTTGCATTTTGGCAGCACGAAGAGAAAATTAAAGAAAACCACAGACAACCTGGCAATCATGTTGTCAGAAAAACACAAACAGAGAAGAAAAGCACTCCAGAGAAAAGGAGTGACTGTTACATCACTGAGGCTGATACTGAGATACNAGAGAATCACCAAAAATGCAGAAGTAGGGCAGAACAAGGAAAAAGGCAAAATACCTGATAACCTATGTGGCAGTGAGTCATAGTTCCTTTTAAGAAAAGCTTCATTGAAGTTCTTTGGATTAGTTGCTCCAAAAAGCCGATTCATTTCTTGGTTTAACACTGTTCTAACAGCATCAGGCAGATCCTTACTTTCAGATACTATTGGAAAAAAGAAGTTGAGGTGATCACAGGTAATCACAATAAAATATGATTTATGTATTTATTTTAGCGGTTTTTATCTTTACATTGTTAATAAAATTGGAAA
>WBNO01015155.1:0-70334 GCA_013400575.1 Peucedramus taeniatus | reverse complement strand
AATTTCATTTCCCTATGGAAGAATGTCAGAGTCTATTTAAGTCCATGGAAAAACTCCAATCATTTCAGGGAGATTTTGGTACTGGCTGTGAGACCATGCCCCCAGCAGTCAGAATTTCTTTCTGTAGCAACCTTATCCAAGGGAATGCCATGGCTCACCCTCATTCTCCAAAACACTTTTTCACTGTTATAGTAAGGGGTAACTACAGCAGCAGTGAGAAACTCTTTCTTGACTTGTTTCTTGAGCTATTGGAAATATCACTTCTTCAGTGATCACAATATTATGAACTTTTGCTCCCTTTCCACAAAAAAAAAACCTTTTTCAAATAAGAAAGTGGCCAAATGATTCTTACAATACATCTGAACCTTTACAATGATGCTTCACGTACCAAATATTCCTATGATATGCAATTGCTTTAATTTTTCATAAAGAAAACTAGAAAATGCTTATTCTTAATTTTTACTGATACTTTGCCAATGTTTTTTCAGTTTTACTCTGTCCTGGTTAACATTTTTAAAGAAATATCTGTGACTGGTTACATTACCCTTCAGTCAACCCCCTGCTAAGTTTGAGGTATTCAACACTTTTAATTGTACCTTATAATTAGTCCCAACATCCTGACCATTTCTGTTACTCTTCATTGAACTTCTTAGTTTAGTAATGTTTTTCTACTTCTTGAAAGTAGTTTAAAAATTCTTTACCTATTAGCCAAATTGTCCTATTCAAATTTCAATATTTGACTGGTAAATTTGTGTAACAAGGTGGGCATGATGTATTAATATTTTTAATGAGCTATTGAAGAAATTACTTCGCATATCTTGGAACTCTAATTTTCTTCTTGGCACATATATCCTAACTATACATAACCAAGTATTCATGACTTCTTGGCTTAAGTTACACAAGATCTTTCTTCTGTAATTTTTTTTTTTTTTGGACAGTTACTTCTGACCTCAAGATGCAATTTTTCCAGCCTTTAAGAATAAATCAGAATATCCTCTGGAGTCTTTTATTTTTTTCCTGATAACTAGAATTTCCTGTGTTTTTAAGTCCTTGGGGTTCATGTGCTGGATTTGTGCTTTAAAGTTACGTCAAATGAAGATAGTACAAAATCTGTGAAAGCTGATCCACAAATTACATTTTGTGGGTTGATATTTATAATACTTTCCTCTCATTTTACTGTGATTTCTCAACCGTAGAATTTTTTTTTTCTAATTTCTTATCCCTGCCAACTTAGATGTTCTAAGTAATTTAGTTTATTAAAAAACATCAGCATGATCCTTCATCATGGAAAAAAGAGGTCACTGCAACACTAATAATTTTGCTATTTTAGACAGCCAAAGAATCACAGTGTGAGGCAGATAAGCCATTTGTTCAATGCTGAATATGAATTGGAGCCACAGCAGAAGACAATTGTTCATGTCAAAACCAAATCCTAAAATAATTTATCAAATCTGATTTGGAATCCAGGGGAATTGTCAGGAGGATGAGGCAAAGGAGATAATAAAACATTTTGGAGAGATCTCTGATGTTATCTTGTTCAGGCAAGCAAATGGTGAATTGTCCCATCTGCTTCTGGATTTCAGGCTTGGATAGAATTCCTCAGTTTAAAAGAAAGAAAACCACAACAAAAAATCCCAACAAAACACTCCCCTCTGCACCAAAATAAAAAACAACCAACCAACCAAACAAACAAAAAAACCAGCAAAAGTAAACAGATTAATAATGCATGTCCAAATGCTAAAAAAAGTAGTAGATGGGTCATAGAATAATAGAAGGGCCTAAGTTGGAAAAGATAGAAAGTTCATCTGATTCAAACTTACATGGGAAAGGAAGCCCTAATGACATTATCTAGCACCCTGTCCAGTGGTATCTTAAAAACCTGCAATGATGGAGACTGTCACATAACTGGGAGATTGTTCCAATGGCTGATTGTTCTCACTGTGAAAAAATTATTTCTTATATCAAGATGAAACCTGTCCTTATGAAGCTTGAGCCAATTGTCCCTTCTCCTCTCCATGTGTGTCCTTGTGAAGTGACTTTCTGCCTGCTTTTTAACTGCCCTTTAAGTACTAGAAAATTGTGATGAGGTCACATGAGTCTTCTCATGAGAGAAAAGGTGTGATTCCTTCAGTTTTCCTTGAAAGTCAGGTTCTCCAGCAACTGAATCATCTTTGTGGCCCTCATGTGGATCCCCTCAAGTCTGTGCATGTCTTTTTTTGAATTGTGGAGTTGAAAACTGGAGACAGTTCTTAAAGCACAACCTCATTTTTGTTGGCTAATACCTGCAGATAGCATTCAGAGATGTAATTAAGAGTTACGTTTCTTTTACTGTCTTGAAACTCAGCTAAATCTTGGCTTTTATACACTTAGCATTAATAGCATTCTTGCAAATTTTTCTACAAGACTTTATATATATATAATTTGCAGGAGGATTTTGAGAGGAGGAGTACTTAAAGTTGATGAAATATTTCTTCTTTGTCCTGTGAAGTTCTGGTAAGCTTCTGCTGAGATGTAAATGCCACATACTGCCATTGGTCTTCTTTAGCTCATGGGCCACAAGAAAATACTATGATAGCAAGCTGAAATATTCACAGACTGTGAAACTCTGTGGCTGGGCTAACTCAGAAGCCAAGGCAAGAAACAGTTATTCTTCCTAATGGAATCAATATTCAATGCCAAAATACAAAGTTAAGACTGAAATTAGATCTATCTCCAAATCTGCTGCAGTACCCCCAGATTTCATGTGTTGCCCTGAAGTATGATCTAGAGAGCAGGAACAGAGAGAAGAAAAGCTGATTTCTTGTTAATTGTCTCCCAGAAAAAAAACCAGGCTATTGCAATCCCCATTTCATCATATTAAACTACATGTGTATGGAGAAGGGAAGGAAGGAAATAAGGTTATGGTAAAGCTGTTTTTGGCAGTGACACACAACCTAGAAGTGTCTCAGAACTTAGCAACTAGATATATGTTACAGATCCTTCCCTTTCACTATTGTCAGGAGCCTCAGTCACTCACCAGGGCTGCAGTGCCCAGGTGCTGCCTAAACACAGAAAGAACAGTCCCTGTCAGTTTCCAATCACAGAATAAAAATAATAGGAAAAGGCAAGAAGCAATATGTTAAAAAAATACATATTTTCTGAGTCAGAATTTGGAAATGTCAAGTGAACTTTTCTTGCAAAACCAACTTTCACACATCTTAGTGGGCACTCATATCCTAGGATTAGGCATATACCCCAAACACAGGTTTAATACACAAAGGAATGTATTTTCTAACCTTTTTTGTGTTTAACTTTTCAAACCATAACTCAGGTTTCTTTAACGATAGACAGTTAAGAGTGTGAAAATGAATGTATCATTGTAGTAATAAATGAAAATAAAGACATTTTTTATACTGAATACAAATGAATTAATTATGGTCATCACTTATCTCCTGGGGAAAAAAAAAAGCTTCCTTCGCCTATGTTTATAGATTTCAGCAACTTTGAAGGAATTTTATAAATTAGGCCTTAAATTCTGCTGTCAAGCAATGGACAAAAGATCTTATGAAAGTAGAATTTAATGAGGGGGGCTCTTGAAGACACCAACTTAAAATGAAGTTCAGTGATTAATTAAATGTTGTATCCACTCTGATGATTTCAAATCTAACAGTAGAGAAGGAATACAATCTATTGCAATCAATTGCAATACAATTTATTTTATATGGAAGCTGGAACAATTTCTACCAGTTAGAGTAGTCTCCAGAATGCTGATCACAGGGAAGACCATGGAGCAAGTCCTCTTCAAGAACGTTTTGGGGCAGGTGAAGAAGGAAGTGATTGGCAACAGATGGCATGGATTTTCCAGGGGGTGATCAATCATACCTTAACAAGCTGACAGCAGTGGGTGCCATTTACCTTGACTTTAGCAAGGCTTCTGTCATGGGTTGCAGTGTAAAATATAACCAGCTGTGTTATTCCATTACCATCAGTTGGAACTGGGATGGGGAGTAGTGATGTGATCTTCTATTGATAAGCCAGCTGATAAGAAACTATCAAGAGCAGTTTCCTTATCTTTTCCATGACCCATCCTCCCTCCAGGGATAGATCTTCTGCTAATAGGCCATTAAGTCCACTGATAAACTCCCATCATCCCATTGGGAAATGCTCAAGCCAAGGGGAGGAACCAAGCCCCTCTACCTGGATAAAAAGCCTGAGACTTGGAACACCAAGAGAGCTTTTTTTTCCACTGGACTCCCAGAGGAAGAACAGGCCCATCCATCACTGAATCTTTTCTCCAGAACCACTGCTTCAACAGAGCCATAACTGCTACTCCAGGAGGACTGCAGCCACCATTGCAAGTAGACTACTGCCAACACCCTGACCAACAGGGTCAGGTTGTATTCTGACATTGTCAGTTGTTTTCTTATTGCATGTATTTTGTTTCCTTTTTGTTTTATTTTCCCTTTTTCTAATAAATTGTATTTCTGACTTGGGGTGTCCCGCTGGTCTTGCTTCTCAAACCAGAACAGCTTCCAACAGAGTCTCCTTCAAACTTCATGGAACTAGGCTGAGTTATTGCACTGCGAATGGGTGGACAAATAGTTGGTTAAAAAGCAGTTGGATGGTTGGGCTCAAAGGACAGAGAGTTGTTATAGTGTTTACCTGGAGGCTGGTAGCAGTGGAGTGCCACCAATGCATCTGCCCTGGGACTATTCTGTGTGACATCACATGAGCACCCCAGTCCAACATCAACACTGAGTCTTCTGTCGCAGGGCTGCAGCAAGGACCTCCCAAGCATTTTTTTCATATAACCTTTGCACAACTGTCAGTGTCTGCATTCTGTAAAGGATATGTTTAGTTTTTGTTTTTTTTTTTTTACTTTTGAAAGACTGTTCTTATCTTGTAAGTAACTTTTTTAATTGCTTGCAGTAGGCACCATGCACAACTGAGCTCTGTTGAGGTTGAACAATATGTTACTCACACCTGAAAATTTAATCTAGTGCAGACTCTAAAGAGTTCTTAAAAATGAGGATTTGATTTTAAATGTCGGAGAAAAAGAAAACAAAATCAAAGTAGTAGGAATAAATCCATTTACTAATAAAAAAGATTTGCTAAGTAGCAACCCTACTTACTAGAATTTGAATATATTTGCCAGAATGAATGGTGAGTCAGAAAAAGTCATTGTGAAACCAGCTGAACACAAATAGCCAAATGCAGCACTTACATGTATTCACACAGCTATCATTTACTGGGAATAGGATTGGCTCAGAGCATGGAAATGAATAAGCCTTTGCCAAGAAAAAAAAACTGAGACAAATTTCAGAAACCACATCATAGGAACATTTCCCCCTTGTGCCTGTGGTTGTGGTCTGGTGGTCTGTTGAAGTGAAGAAGGAGAGAAAAGCATGAAATTGGACAGAAAAATGTGTCTGTAGGCACCAAACAGCAAGAGGGTTGCAGCATAGTGGCAAGGTGCCTCACTGACTAACTCCTTCTTAAAAGGCTGAAATTGCATTTTAAAAAAGTTTATTAATTCTTTGCAGTCAATTGAAGAATTGTGGATGGATGTGCTTTTTAAAAGGGGTACTGTGCTTGTTGAATCTTATATATGTTCCTCCTGATCAGACATTTTTCTTTATTGTACTGTTTTTCCCTCTCCACATGTGTGACAATTGATAACTTGTGTTACAGGAAATCCGTCAGTGGACCTGTTTTCACTACATTACTGAAGGTTGCTATAAATAGTTTCATTAAGTCAGGAAAATTAGACTAATTTTACATGAAAATACAGCTTACTGTGTGGTCAATTAAGAGTTAAAGTATTTTGAAGATTATTGGACTGAATTAGCATACACAAAGTTGAAGGGGCCAAAAAACCCACAAAGTCTAAAGTTTCCTAGATCTTCAGGACAAAACACTAAATCTAAAGCAGTTATTTAGCTAAAGAGTGCTTGGTCAGATTTGGGGGGGACAGTGAAAAATAATTTTGAGAGAAATTCTTATTCTTTAGAATTACTAAATTACTACTAGACTAGTCAGAGTTAATTTCATTCATATCCCTACATTTTTTTTCCCTAGGCTGAAAAATCCTTTTCAGTTATTTTTGGTGGGACCAGATAGTTTTAAAGGCTTCTGCCCTCAGTGCTCCTGAGCAGAGCTTCAGATGGCACTTAACAAGTCTGATAGACCTGAGGAGATGGTGCTGCAGTGTTAGCTGAGCTGCTTTTCAGTCCAGTCAATGGGTCAGAGCACAGTGAATTCCTTTCCTTACTCTTTTTTTAGTGGGGAAAAACCACGAGTCAGCAATGTGAGTTTTAAACTGTGGAACTTTATTATTTACTCAAGGGATAAATGAAGCCATTCACAATCTAAATCCTGTGTGCTCTCTAGATGCAAGATGCCTGCAATAGGAAGCTGGTCCCAGGAAACCAGAACAGGATCCCTGCCCACCCAGCAGGGCTGGAGCTTTTCTCCTTTGGTAGCGAGCTCTGCCTAACAAAGTGTACAGTATAGGAAACATCATCAGTCCGTATGCCAGGGCCTGTGGTCACTGATCTAGCTACAAATAGAAGTCTTTAGACCCACCCTGATTATGCATGTACTGAGTAGATTACCAGCAGGAGTAACAGCAGGTCCATCTAGTAATATAGTGATGGTGGCAGAAATACTAAGAAGAAATAGGTGTTTTCCTTGCTTTAAGCTTTTGCTTCAGCACAGCACCAGAGTGCCTCATATTCCTAGTCACACACTATACAAGTGTGCCTCAAACATTTTAATTTTCCATTATACGTGTCAGAAATAATGCTTGAATCACTTATGCATAACAATATAACCTTCCCTGCCATTAACCATTCAGCCTGTGTCTGACTAGTACAAAGAACAGAAACCCACAGTCCCCTGAAGAAAGCAAGCAGGCAGCTGTACAGGGTCCAGTGAGCCATATGAACCTCTGACAGATCAGAACGACTGAACTTTTGAGCTGGCCATAAAGTTCCCACTTTTTCCACCAAGGAGGACGGTGTTGGCCAGTGCTGCATACTTGTTAAACACTGGCTATACACCTTGCTATGTGTGCCGTCTGTGTGATTTAGTAAAAGTCACAGCAACCTCCTCTTCTCCTCTGTCTATTGATGATCCATTTCTGTCCCATATTACAACTTCCAGTGTAATGATACAAAAAAAAAAAAAGAAAAAAAAAAAGAAAAAAAGAGAAACATGAAAAATCGATGGGGGTGTGTGTTTGCTTTAAAAAACTCTAGCATATTTGGATACATTGTGTTTAACAAAATGACACATGAAACAATTTTTTTTCTTTGCAAATTAAAAAAAAGTACAGATACTGTAGTTATGATTTGGTCTGCTCCAACACAGATACTTGATGATCTTTTGATCTTTTCTACACTTCCCTCATTTTTGCATTATGCTTCTAGCTAAGATTTCCTCTTAATTCTGAGGTTTTGGCATTGTTTGGTGCAATTATAACACTTGAGGAGCACTCAGCCCTCACTGTACCCTGAGCATGTCTTTTGAGGGCAAGAAAGCAAAAAATTAATTATAGCTACACAGTGATTTCTGAATGCATTTTAATATAAGACTGGATACAAAGAAAACAGAATCTATGTGTTGAGTTGCAGGAAAGAAGTGATTGCATCAAGGATAAAGGAAAGTCAGGGAGGCTAGATGTGTGCTTGAATTGAGAGGTTATTTCTGCCACATGGATTTTGCAGTGGTTGCTGGAGGCTTCAAACAAAACACCACCTGAATTTGGTTATTTAAAATGACAGTGGCAGTTCCTTTAATGCAACAAAACACACTGAACTCTTGTGTTAATTTTCATCTTGACTAACTTCAGTGGGTATGGAAGAAGTTTCCACTAGGAGGAGGAAGGAAATGGCTATTCAGAGCTCCCTCCAAGTGCTTTTTCAGAGTGACACACTATGAGGATGTTAAAGTGGTGATGAGGGTTTTCAGAAAAGATAGTTGATTTTTGTGGTGTTTATTTCAGGAAACTTTGGATAGGCGTGCTTTCTAGGCAGCGCTGTGTATTCATGCTCTGCACAGCTTCTCTGTGTCTCCTTTGCACACATCACTGCCAGCCACTGCTGAAAATCTCAGGCTACCTTCTTGCATCTGTTCTAGGTAATGGGAGAAGCCTTCCAAACTAATTAAAGGAGCTACTTAAGCATCACAAGAAAGAATATCCACTGTGAGTAAAGCATTCCAACTTCTGTTCACGCACCCTTCCTTTCCAGCTAACGGCATCTGTTCTGTGAGCATGCCTGTTTATCTTGTAGTGCCTGTCCATAACAGCAGGAAATTGAAATTTGAAATTTCTTTTTTAAGAAAGCTGAATAAAGAGTTTGCATTCTTCCAGTTAACTACTTTTGAAAATAAACCCTCAGTATAAGGATGCCAGAAAGCACAGTAAAACCTGCAGCCTCTTGCAGACCCAGATACTTTTGGCTGGAGTAGGAGCTAGGATTTTTGCAGAAAGAGAGAGAAGGACCAGCATGAAAGACCAGGAGAAAAAGAGAAAAAGGGTTGGGGAAACTACAATGAAAAATAGGTAAGTTGAAGACAGAGTCACAATGAAATTAAAGTTGGTATTAGAAATATATAATGACATTACTTTCCCAGTAGTGCAAAGCTGTGAGCCTGCTGTTGGAATAAAGTCAGTGCTTAATGCCATCTGCTCTTGCTAATGGAAACAGTGTCTTGCTGGATGTAGAGGGTGGAACATTCCTGAACATATTAATGCTGTAAGCTGTTCATAGATTAGCATGGTCTGTTGCAGAAATGCTTGAATTAGAGAAGGAAATGACTTGTCCTAGCAACTTTACAAGAGTCCTTAATGGTCCCATGCAGACCTGCTGCATGCAAGTGGCTGACCCAGCAGTGATCAGAGAACATTGCAAAATCTTATCTGCAAGCATAGATCCTGTTTGTGCCTGCAGGCAACATACTCAATTTACAGCCAAAGCTGAAAGCCCTTTGAAAGTTGTCTCTTAAGGTCATTCCCTCTGTCCTAAAGTCTGTCAAGGAATTTTCCCCCACAAGATATTCCAGGAGCGTTTTCTAGTGCATGCTTGCCTTGTTTTGTTTTCTTTTTGATGTGGCAGAAACAGTAACCTTTCTGAGAGGTCAGATAATCAGATTTGAATTTTGTTTAGCCAGTCTCACTGCTACTATTTTGAAAATAACTCTCAATATAATTTTATACTCCAATTCATTATCACAATATCTGGTCATCTTTCAGATTAAAAAAAAAAAAAACAGCAGAGGTTCCTGAAGGAAGAGTCCATGGTATTTTCTTTTCTTTGGCATCTTTTTTTTTCAGTCTGTGTGATTTTTAACTTCTGAGATTCTTTTTAGTTTACTGTTTGTTCTTCAGATTCCTGCTATTCAGGTTCGGGGCGGGATGGATTAATATTTTTTTAGTATAAAGCATTGTGGTTCTTAGATGAAACATGGAATCTTTTCTGTTTAAGGTTTTGCTGTGTTTCCTAAAAAAAGTGAGATTATAATACTTTCTATTTTTTTTTTCTTTCACCATAACTGGATTCCTTCAGGGAGGACTTCATTGTTTCCGTACACTCACAAACTTTGTCTTGTGCTTCTCAGCGTGGCACTGTTATAAAGCTTTCTCCATAGTAGATATTTTGTCCTACAGTTTGCATACACTTAGCACCTCTCTTCAAAAGTGTCACACTATTAGCATTGATTTTTTTTTCAATTTAATATTTTCCCATGACCTTCAAAGTTCTTAATTTACCTATTTTAACTCTGAAAACTCATTGATTTCATTCTTCTTGTATTATTATCATTAAGTATCATGTTGGGTAAATCTGAAGTAATTTAGAACTGTAAATCTCAAACCTTATAAGGGCAGAACACTTAATTTGTTTAAAGTATTTACATTAATGAAAATTATTCAGTGGAACTGGATTATAAACCAGTTAGTTTATACAATACTGAAGTCAGTTATTTTAGATTATTCCAAGAACCTAAGAATAACAAACAAGGCAAAAATGAATCCTTTAACTGAGAGGCTGCTAACTAGAAGAATAAACAAAACAGAATCAGAGGGGATTTAATGGCATAGTAGTAAATGGATAGAAGGCATGCAGGTAATCTAAAATTATTTAATTTCACTCTCTGTTTTTGCTTATTTTACACCACCAAGTCAATCCATTGGAAGTCATGCTCCATTTATAATATTATAAGTGATCGGAGAATCTGGATAAAATGACATTCAAAAGTACCAATAAGTACCAATCATGTAAATGGGAGCCCAAAGGAAACGACAAACTGGTTTAGCTAAGGTGAGGTCCATGTTAAGACACAGAGTCATAGACTTCATGCTTCTTTTCTGCCTGGCCTCCTTTGGAATGTAAGTGTTTATCCCTTTTCCTCACAGACTGCAAGTGACAGAAGTGCTCCAGCATTCAGGGGCTCTTGCAGCAATCGCCAGCCTTTGCTTCAGCTCTGTCTGCATTTGGGTCATTAATTTCCACATCATCAGTGGTGAGAATGGAAGTACAAATGACAATTGATTAAAACATTCTGTTTAGTGAACTCAAAGGAATCTCATAAAGTTGTTTCTGTCCCTATCTGGCGGCATAGAAGTGGCATGTGGGCAAGTGTTGATCTGTTGGCTATGTGAAGCACCCTGCTGTGCAGAACTGGGCATTGCAAAACCATCTTACTTGATATTTGTGAGTTTTCATTGGCAATGAGAACTGTAAAGTACCCCGCAATTGAAGCGAACGTGGCTTGGAACAACGTAAAAATAACAATGGGAAAATGATCCATCTGTTAACAAAATCCGGTTTTTATTGTGAGAAATTTGCATGAAAATTCCTGGGCTAAGTGTGGCCTTCTTTTGCTATATTACAATATTTTATTGTGGGTAATTGTTTTGAAAGCTTTTGTGGGACAATAAGCATCAAATTCAGTTATCTATAAATGGCGTTTAGTTTGAGAGATTCTTGGGCCAATGTGTGGTATCCAGATGCTCCAGAACAGTGTAGACATCCTGTTTGTCCTGTGTCACATCTGCCAGACACATGCACATGTCTGAAATGCCTTAAGGCATCCCAAAGGGCAGTAGGTGTTTGTTTGCACCTGCTGAATCAATTCTTCAGTTTAAGCTCATTTTCAGGTGAGCTTAAACTGAAGCTGGATTTAAGCCAACTAACATAGGAACAAACTTTAGTTGAGCTTAAAGGAAAGTCTTGTCAAAGGTCTGTCAATTGCTTATATTTCTGCTCCTTCTCACTGTCCCATGAATATCCTAAGTGCACCAAATGACCCTAGTCACCTGTAAATATAGGCAGTCTCACCATGTGCAATTCATTCAACTAGATTTTATTGTTAACACCTACTTAATTTCTGTTTAGGCTCCTACATCCTATGTATGAAACCATACCTGTCACTGATGCCTACTGTGTTAGTTCAGTCTATTTGCTTTTCACTAATACACTCATCCCCCTTAACTCTGAGGCACTTAATGCATGTGGAATCAGAGTGGTGAACACAGAAATTAAACAAATGAAAATGTAACACAATCGATTCCTTCTCTTTATCTTACAAATAAAATACAGTGGCTTATGATTTCCGATGGGAAGATCAATTTAGCCCTGGCAGTGTCTTATTTTAACATGCTTTTTAACACAGAAGAAGACCCCCGCTGTCATACAATTTTTTTTTCCTCCAAGTTACATCACTGTTAGAATCTGTTATTCTTTTAAATTTTTAATTTTCCCAGGTAAACTCAAGTTAGAACCCATAGGGTTTTGTTTTTTTTTTNGAAAAAAAAAAAAAAAAGCTAGTTTTCTATATTTGGAAAATGCTTCTTCATAGGTGACAGAAGAAAGAGGCATGGATGTTTGGCATATTAGCATCTGACTGTAGTTATATTTTAAAACAAAAATGCACAAGTTAGAAATGTGATACTTTCAGGTTCCTACTACAAAAACATATTTCAAAGCTTCACAGTTCCAGTCACCTTGAAGAATTGTCTAGCCAGCCCCAGGAAGAGCTCCAGTTCAGAGCCCATCAAAAGGGTGTGAGTTTCATAGCGGGAACACAGAACTTAGTTCCAAGCCTCTCAAAGACAAATGGAGACAGAGCTTTAGAATGTGTCAATAGAAACAATTTTATATTATTGTAGTGACAAGTTAGAACTGGATTTCATTCCATGTTTTACTGAGGTAAATTTGATTGTTACTGAGGACCAATGAGCTACTTGTGCTTGCTAATTGGGCACCATACTGCTTCCATTGAGGTCCCTGAGCTGTGTCAAGGGTGATCCACAAGAGGTATTCCACAAGAATAAATCCATGCCCTGAAGCTGCTGGGAGAGGTAGGATCAGCAGGAAGGGTTAGTGGTGGCTGGAAGGATCAGACAAGCAGATGGATATCTCTGATACAAAATCATAGTGCTTTGGTGGCAAACCCCTTCAGTGCAGCACCCCCTTACTAAAATTCCTAGTGTCCAGATAGAAGTTTATATTCTTGATTATGACAAATTATCAAAAAGATAAAGAAACTATTTTTTGTAAAGAAATATTATCTTATCCCTCAGCTTTTCCCACCTTTTTGCTCCTAATTCATTCTCCAACATGATTGCCAACCTTGCTCAGCAAAGCAGTCTCTTGTCTTGGAAGTCATCCCACTGAAAATCTGTAGGAGTTCTTGGGCAGAAAATTCTTATTTATTTCATTAAAATTATTTGAAAGATGAAGGGTGCTTGTGGAACAGGCTGCATCTCCACAACAATCATTGAGACAGCAGCATATGCAGCAATTTGACTGTGACATTAAACCATGCACCCTGGGCTCTCAAGCAGGTGACATTGCTAGACTGATATTGCCCACCTTCTGACAACTTTCCAGCTTGTGCAGCTGTTGAGAACGTGGAGTTTAATGTTTCTGTGCTTAGCAAGTCTTCCTCTTGCTTTCTCTTATGTAAACACACGCAGACCACAGTCTGCCTCTACTGAGCACATCAAGCACTAAAATAACAGATTTGTTTTCAGAACAAGAAAGCAATGGATTCAACTCTTAATTATTGAGTAGCTGTGTTGTCTTTTAACAAATCTGAAACTGAACAGTTCTGTAATCTGCTGCTTTGATACTGGTAAAGATTTTATTTGTGAGTGCATTCAGCTACATCTGTAGGAGAATCTGAAAACCCTAAAGCACAGCTTGCTCCTTCCTGATTATACTGAACATTTTACAGGTGTGGAAATATTGCATTTTAGTTGGCTACAGTAATTTAGGTAGAAAGGTAAGTGCTGCCAATTTCAGTGGTAATTAAACTGAATTTTTACAGCAGCAGAAAGTGATATATCCTATTCTTCCAAATATAGGTTCAGTCCAATCTGTCTTTTTAATTGCACTGCAACAGATTATTACATTATGCAAATAAATAATAGAACAAAACTTCAACTAAAATCCTGCTGAAGTGGAAAGTGCCTTGTATAAAAATGATTCCATAAAATTTTGTTCTGCATTCTGACAAATACACAACCATCAATATCCTTGCTTCAGTATGACAGAATTGTCCACATTAATAGCTAGCTATTTGGGTCTCATTATGAATAGTTATTTAAAACATTGATAAAAATGCCATCACGTTTTTAAATGGACAGACCATGAAAAAACTACATTGCCCTGCGGTATTATTTAACAATTCAGCAAATTCAAATCTTGAGAATTTTAGTAATTATACTCCAAAATGAAAAACATGCATAAACCAGCCAATTCAAAACAGAAAGAAAATTCAAGCATTTTGCCAAATTATGCTTTGGATGGAAGAAAACTATGTAACAGATATTGAATGCTAATCCTTCAATAGCCAAGCTATTTTGAAAACCACCTGACAGGAATTCATATTTCTGGAGGAAAAGTTGAGGGTAAGGCAACCAGATCCTAGAACCACATAAAGAATCACAGCTAGGAAAAACCTTGTCTCTGCAAAATTGGGAGTTTTGATCTCAGAAAGTGGAAAAAAAAAATTTGAACTGTTGAACTGTAAATACGGGAATAAGATATGAACCTGTTGATCGATCATTTGGCAAATCACACTAGTGTGCACTCACCTGTGCAAAAGCTCAGCCTTGGAAGCAATTACTGGTTCACAATCTGGAGCATGACAAGGGCTAACCGACAGAAGAAATTAGATCAGGGGTAACTGGAAGACTTGTGGACCTTCAGATTTGGGAGGAGGCACTGAGACTGGCATACTGGAATATCATTCCCTATTTAGTAATCACAGTCCCCAAATGGTTATCTTATTTGCCTTTCACCTCCAAATAAAAGTTTGCATCTGCTTACAAGATGTCAATTATTTTGATTTTTCTAATTTTGAGTTTTAAGGCTGGCTATCCATCCCAAATACAGTAGATACAATGGGTACCACCAAAGTTTTACATAGAAAAAAGTTAAATCTGTCTTTTAATACAGCCTCTTTCATGGTCATGTCTTCCTTCAATAGATTGCCAGAGGCGGTATGTGTCAAATGTAACCTTGCTTGATAAAAAGAGAATAGTTTCTAAAAACTGGTGGAAAAAGGCAAACAAATGAGTTAGAGTAAGATTTAGCAAAACCACTAATGGTGCAGCACAGCATATGTGTACTCCATAACTTTGCACAAAATTCATAATGGAGGTACACTTCTTATTGAGTCTATCCAAACATTAAATCTCACACCACATGTATACTTTTAGAGATTATAGAGATTATCTGTCAAATGAAGCCCTTACAACTGAGATATTTCCCATTTCCTACATTTATCTATTATTTGCTCGACTTTGAGCCATGATTTAAAATCCAGGTTATTTCAGTACTAAATCTGATTTTGACTTAATTAACTTTGTCAGTCTAGAAAAGTTTTTAATACAGAGCAGAACACACTNCAAATGAGATACTTTTAGAGATTATAGAGATTATCTGTCAAATGAAGCCCTTACAACTGAGATATTTCCCATTTCCTACATTTATCTATTATTTGCTCGACCCTGAGCCATGATTTAAAATCCAGGTTATTTCATTACTAAATCTGATTTTGACTTAATTAACTTTGTCAGTCCAGAAAAGTTTTTAATACAGAGCAGAACGCACTGCTTATTATGAGAGCAAATAGAAAAAAAGGTAAAAAGACAAACAAACAAAAACCCCTACTGAAAAGGCAAACTGAAAATATCTGTCAGTGTAATGATCACATTAAAACAAATGCCTTAATATGGTTGTTTCAAGAACAAATAAGATTACATTTGTAGAAGTAAAACCCATAGTGAAGCATTAATCACATCACTATCTCTTTTGTACCATTAGTATTTTGTACAGAACTACGTGCATTTTTCTTGCATAAAAAACCCTCACACTTCTGAAGAATGTACCACTGTTAAGAGCAACTCCATATTGAGAGTTTCTTCCAGCTACTGGAAATTCTAAAATATATTTTCTAATGAGATAGCAGTTTACTAGAAATGTCTGTAGCAATACTGGATAAGTTTATGCATATCTATCATGCAGTGCATGGCTTTCAATAAGGAGTTTTCACCTCTGTGTGCTGTTTCTTTTTCAGGTAGTTTCATCTGCTGTGATTTGATGTTTAAAAATCATCCATGCCTTGAGGCTGATCTTCAAAGCCTTCAAAGAGAGCACAAGAAGAGGACATTGTTCATTTTCCTATATGTCAGGTCTCCTCAACACAATGAAGGAGAGGACCCCAGTTGTTGAAATGCAAAATCAGAAGATTTAGAGCTGGAAATAGCTTTCATTATGTCCTCTCAGCTATGGCTTTGCTGTTTCAAAATTTTTGTCTTTTGAGTGTTCGTGTCCAAGTTAGTTATAAACAACTTAGGCCATACAAAGACTGAGAACAAAAGGAAGTTTTCATATTCTGGCAGTTGGAAAATATCTTCCTTTATTCAAGAGCATCTTTCTACCTTTTATTTTCACTTACTACATTTTCTCCCCTTCCCTGCACAAAACCAAATAATCAGGCAAACAAGAAAATCCCAAACTTTACCACTATCCTTCATTGCTGTTTGAATTACTGGCTTGGAGTATAGATTGCACTGTTTTGTCTACTATCTTATGCTGTATTCTACATTTCCTTCAGGAAAGTCATTCAGGATAAGTCTTATTGTCAGTGATTTTTTTCTGAAAATCAAATATTAGAAACAAATTAATATGGGTGTGTACATGTCTTTTTTGTGGGGGTGAACAAGCAGAGTACACATTCTGGAAGGTCTTTTGTGGGTTTAAGAAGTCAATAAATGTAGCAGCCACAAACTGTAGTTTACAAATAACCCATGCTGGAAATAAAGAGTTGGAACCACATGTTACAGGAGCATTCCCAAGACATTCCTAAAATACATTAATGTAAATGAGCAATGGATACTTTTGTAATTATCAAACTGTGTGTGGAAATATCATGTAAATATCTAAATGAATTATCTAAATTAATTAGCTATTCTATTTACAATGGTTATAATTTACTATTGCATGACTGCTACAAGAACTTAAGACTAATGGAAGTCTTTACTTTTTTATGGAATTCTTGACTTTTTGTTAATTTATTTACTGCAACGTTAACTTGTATCTACAGTACAAGTGGAGGGCCTCCTGTGTTTTGATTATCCTATAAGGAGCAATAAGAAAGCATTTAAACTCCTGCTGCTTACATCCACCAGTGACTCCACATATTACCTAGGGTTATTTACCTTAGAACTCGTTTGTTTTTTTTCCTCCCAAATGCATTCAGTGCCCTTTCTAGAAGTGACATCCGATGGGAACATGTCCTCAAGTATCATTGCCAGTTGACTTTTTTTCTATTAACTTACTGTAAAGGAATTTCAATGCTTCTACAGATAATTAGATCTCAAGTGATCAAAGTACTCTTTTTTTCTGCAGGTAAACATCGTCTCCAGAGGAAAACACTAAGACATGACATACAGTCTCTAAAATTGAAATCGTTGTTAAAACAATTGCTCTATCATATTTCCCAAAAGGAATTGACCAAATCAATTATAAGTAATCACTCACTTTCTATGCAACTGACTGACACTTTTAATGAAAAATGTCTGTGTTGTAGGTTTATTGACAAAACTATGCAACATATTGTTCCCAGAAGAACCAGAAGATTTTAATAGAGTAATATAAATGACAGAAAAGAACCAAGAAAACAATTAATGACAATTAATTAGTTGTACTAATAGACCTTGAAAACCCTGGGGTACTAGCCAAATCACTACACCATGTAAATGGTAAATGTGTCCTGGGGAGCATCAGGCACAGCATCACCAGCCAGCCAAGGCAGGAGATTGTCACACTCTGCTCTGCTCTGGGGCAGCCTCACCTCGAGTGCTGGGGGCATTTCTGGGTACCACAGAATAAAAAAGAGATGAAACCATTAGATAGCATCCTCGAGGGGCAAGTGTATGAGGAGCAGCAGAGGTCACTTGGTCTGTTCAACCTGGAAAAGAGGAGACTGAGGGGAGACCTCACTGTAGTTACAACTTCCTCACGAGGGAAAGAGGAAGGGCCGGCACTGATCTCTCCTCTGGGGTGACAGGACTGAAGAGAATGGATTCAAGCTGTGTCAGGGAAGGCTTAGCCTGGATATTAGAAAATGGTTCTTTACCCAGAAGATAGATGGGCACTGGTACAAAATCCCCAGGGAAGTGGTCACAGCACCAAGCCTGATAGAGTTCAAGCAGTGTTTGGGCAATGCTCTCAAGCACGTGATGTGACTCTTGGAGATGGTGCTGTGCAGGGCCGGGAGTTGGACTTGATGGTCTGTGAGGGTCCCTTCCAACTCAGCTTATTCTGTGATTCTGTGACATGCAGAAATCCTGATGCACGAGTTGAAAACAAGGACTAATTTTCTGAGATGTACTCTCTCTGTGGAAAGTGGATTGATTTTGCAGTTTTTTTAATCCAAGCTGACAGATAGCCAAGCAAGCATCCTATCAACTTGTCTTAGCTTTTATAGGAAAAACAAAACCAAACAAAATATTGTTGATCAGTTTATCAAAGACTGAAAACGTTATGGCAAGTTTATATTATATACCATGATATTCAAGACTTTGGAATGTATTTCAAGAATCATTACTTTCAGATGGTTGAAACCCTTCAGAACTCACTAGTTCCTCATTCTCAGATATTCATTCCTGAGCTAAGAGAAGAATGGTTACAATGAACCAAGACTCCTGGTGTCCGAGCGAAACTTTTTTTAACATTTAGTCAATTCTTGCGGTCCTGAACAGAACCACCCAGCCTTCCTTTGGCTCCTAACGCGCCTCGCTCGCTCGCACGCATCCCGGAGCCAGCCCCGTTCCCACCCATCCCCATCCCCGGGCCAGCCGCGCTCCCGCCGCACCGCGGGCCCGGAGCGCCCCCTGGCGGCACCTGATGGAAACGCGGACGTCCTGCCTGGCCCCGCGTCCCCCCGGCCAAACTCCTGCCTCCTTCTCGTTCAAAACCTTAGTCTCGCATAAATCAATATTTTTATCTTTAAATTATTTAGTATCATAATATATAAATAAAAAAACTTTTTAAGATTCAAAAAATCTTTATTTTGATGGTTTCATTGTGGTTTTATGCTTTTTTCCTTAAGTATAAAGCTTCTTTTATACTTAGATGTAGGGCAAATATGAATAAGGGCTATGTAAAAATTCATATGTTATGTCCTTCAATGTCTTCGAGGCTAAATTTCTATATTGGCAGATTATACTTCTTTCTAGCCACCAAGACTTCAAACCCTGGTTAGAACTGGGGTACCAAAAGAGTCCTTCGGGCTGTTTGCCCAGCAGCAGTTATTCTTCTTGGCACAATGTGAAAACTGTGTCTAATATCTCTCTGTAACCTTGGTCTGCAGAGCTGATTAGAAATGTGAGCTTGTCATAAAACCGGTAATTAACAGGGACAGAAAGAAAAATTACGTCTCAGCGTAACATTTGGAATTAGGTCAAAGATTTTTGGTTTAAAGACACCCACTGTTTCTGGTGCTGAATTATGTTTTAGGCCTTTCTTTCCTGCTGTAATAGCCTGGAAGCTCCAAGTCAGCAACTGCAATCTCTGGAGGAACCTCATTTTCTGAGAAGTCATTAATTGCTTCCTGCTGTGACTGCTGAGGGGCATGCTGGTCTTGAGAGCATGAAGCTGCTTGGTGCCTCAGTCTGTGTAAGGAAAGCACCTTTCTAAGCTAAAACAGGACTTTGAATAGGTTGTGTTTGTGGTGGTCATCAGTGTGGCCATACTAACCAGTCCTGTGCTGTAAGGATCCCTTTCATGGATTTGAGCCACAAAAGTCCTCTCTATGCTCCTTTCCTGAATATCCTTAGTATCTTCAAGGAAAAAAGGCAATGATGTTATAATTTTTCTTCATACTTTTGTTGCTTTTTTTTTTTTTCATCCCTAAGTTGAAAACACTGGCAAGCACTCATCATTTTATGGGAATAGACCTTCCTCAGGACAATTTATAGGACAAAAGAAGTAATATGCTTTTCCCTATCAGTCCTGCTCTTGGGAGTTCATAGAGGAGCCAAAAGGTGTTTCACATATTTTTAGGTGCATATTATTGCCTTAATGTGTTTACCTAGATTTCATGAATATTCAGAATAATTACATGCAATAAATACTTTATTCCCAGATGGCTGTCTTTTAATAAATCTACACATAATAAAACTCATGGTGAGTTGTTACAGCAGAGACCAGTGGTAGGAGTGAGCTGTTTTATGGCAGTATATATGGCACCAGGGTTCCCAACACAGGCACTTCTCAGATGCAGTCTGTGGGTCAAGCAGATTGCATATCAAGGACTTCTACAATTTCACACTGAGACTTTGAATTTGCATTTCAAAGGCTGGTAGAGATCCTGTTTGTTCTTGATGTAGAATTCCTTCTTGAAATCAAATGGTATTGAGGGCAGGGAACAAAGGCTGAATAAGTAACAAAGAGCTATTTATGTGCCAAGGAAAAGCAAAAAAATTGTGCAAGTGCATCAGTATCACTTGACTCTACAAGAATTCATAAAAGGATCTGTATTTTATATAGTCATTCATGAAGTAATCCAATGAGATTTTACTTCTGTTTTAGCATTTAACTTGCAGTTTATAATGTGTTTCCCTGTCCTGTATCCAAGATTAGCCCTTCTTTTTCTGGCTCACTTGGCTAATCAGCAGGATCTTCCTTTATCAGTAAACATTTTCAGCAGTATCTTCTACAGATATCAGCTTAACTGGCTTCACACCCATGACTGCTTTCCTGATTTAAGACAAAGAATTTACTCAGAGGAGCATAAACAGTGAGTAAAGAAGTTCATAAAAATAAGGAAGTTCATCCAAAATGTAGTAGTCACTCACAATTTCCACAGAAGAGTGTGGTGGCCCAAGGGGTTCTCAGGCTCATGTAGATTGTATCCACTTGTGCTGTGATCATCTGAAATTGACAGAAATAAATTTACTTTCTTTAACATTGTGTTATGAGATCTTATTCCTTTTTTAGGACTACTTTTGAAAAAGATGTTAAGAAAAGAACATTTTTTTTTTCTCAATTATTCCTCATCTTATTGAACTTTGCAATTCTTTTTCATATAATCATAGAATTGTTTGGGTTGGAAGGGACCATAAAAATCATCTAGTTCAACCTCATAGAATTATTAAGGTTGGAAGAGACCTTTATGGAGTTCAACTATAAATCCAGCACGGGCAAGTCCACTGCTAAACCACAGCTCTAGTGCCATATTTTTGCAAAATAGTGCAGCTTTCTCAACAGGAATAAAGAATGCATCAGTTTTCCCTCAGTTGTCCTCAGTTTTTATAGTTAGAGCAGTGGATTTGAAAGCTAAAGACACTGTTTTGAACTCTACAGTCTCAGCAGGGCTTGCAAGTAAGTTTACCACTTCGGGAGCAAGTGTTCTGATCACTAAATAATTAGCAAAAATCTCAGCAGCAGCAGAAGCAGAATCACAAGCAGCCTCATCCAGGAAGAACAGAACGGTGTGAGGAGCCCCACATGGCAGCTCATCCTGGGCTGCTTCAGATAATATGGGGCAAAACTGGGCCTTTCTGGGCAGGGAGGTGGGAGCACCTCTGGTGTTTTGGGGTTTCTGGTCAGAGCAAGGATGGAGAGGGCTCTGGGCAGCACAATGTGGGATGGTTGTGGGCATGTTGAGCATCACGGGTGCCTCCTGAGCTCTGCAGGAATCTGTGCTTTTCCAGAGCTTGGTAATCACTGAAGAAAGGCAGCCAGACCAGAAATTAGGACTTTTGTACCTCAGCTCTCCATGTCTACACTAGGACCTAAATTCTGTATTCATTCTCATCCTCACTGCTGACAACACTAGGTCACCATTAATATGCTATTATATAAAGACTTTTTTTCATAACAGATAACATATTACAGGGATTATCTACCATTTTTACTTAGATTTTAGAGAGGATTTGCCAGATATAACCTTGGTTGTGAGAATACTGATTTAATTTGTACCTTCCATCTTCTAAAACTATTCTGTAAACATAGAAGAGTCTGAGATTATTAGTACCCATTTGGAGTTTTATTGTGATCAAGCATGCAAGAACTACGTTTTTGGATAATATACCAGTGCCAGTTTTTAGGGCAGGTAATTGAGAGTTGTTTATTTTGAATACAGCCGCAGAAAGTTGTAAAGCTGCTGGTTTTTACTATTCAAATTTGACACGTAAAAGAAAACTCTTAGTTTAATGCTCACTACATTACAACTAATTTTTCTCACATTATTGAACATACTTTTAGCATGCTTTTGATACAATGTACTTTGTATTAAAGTTTAATAGCTGAAAGCTATTGTTACCTTTTATGTGGTGTTTTCCCTTATGCACCTATGTTCATGTCTGCTGAACAGTGCTGGCAAGAGCTAATGAACAGTTCCCAGCCTAAACTCTGAATTCAGGGTTTCTTATGTTCTTTATGCATCATTTCTACATGTCATTAAATTACTGATATACTGCCTAACTTGACTACATTTCTTTTTCAGTTCAGTTAATCTAAAAATTTCTGAGAAATTAAATTAATGAATGTACACACATTTAAATTCAAAGCAGATTTCTGGACCTGATGTTCTTTACTGCCTAAGAAAATGACTCATGGATTATACTGGAACATCCCCTTCTGGGAAAATCTTATAACAGAAACTGCTAATTCCAGTAGATTAATTTTCCAGTTGTTTTCCCAAAGCTGGTCATATGGGAACCCCTTAGTAGTATATTTTAAATCAATTTGTGTTTTTACCAGCAGTAAACCCTATTAATAATTTTTGCTTTGCTTTTATGTAGAATTTCTTGATGTTTAGTTCTTTGCAGACCCTTTCATGTCCTCAACACCATTAATCCTGCAGGCTGCCAAAAGGAAGAATCACTCCTCAAGTGATTCTGTCCAACATATATGCAGTTGTACATCAAATGGCAACAGAGTGGTGTAGGGAAAATGAGTGGGAAACCTTGAAATGTTCATGTCCTCAAACACCCCTGTGGTGCTATCAAGAAACCCAGTGAGTGCATCTTTCCATTTCAGCCAGGGACATCTTACTCTCTCTGATTTTCAGAATTTTTTTGAAATAGTGTGCTTCAGGCCCATTCTCTTAGATGACAGTAAATTTCTTTTTTCTGCAGGCAAAAACCCTCTTGAAGTGAGAGGAAAGATAAACCTCTTTGTTTCCTTGGCAGTTGTGGGGGGAGAAGACTTTAAAATAAATGACCAGCACAATCTGTCTGGAGGTGAGTGAGCAGAGTCACTCAGTGAAATGTGAATGAAGCCACATGTCAATCTAAAAATAATTGTATATACAGGAAAAGGCTTCCAAAAAGTATTCTCTAATCTTGTGAAGAATAAAAAAAAACCCAAACAGTTACAATTATAATTAACACACTTCATTCTAATGCATGACATAACAAGAGAGACTATAAAATATTGATTCTAGTTTCTTTCTATGTAGGAATTGATAAAAAAGGGACTTTTTTTTGTCCTAAATATCAATGCGTAGACTAGCAATAAAAAATGTTCATTTTGATGTTCTAGATAAAGTCTGTTTAGTTAGATCTCAATGCTCATTTAAAAATTGAAGCAGCTCTGTTTAATTTGCTGTAACCAATGATATTGCCCAACTAAATGTAAAAATATTGTTCTCTTAGTAAAATACAGTGCCTCACACTAATAAATTCACTCAAATGGTGACTGAATCTGGAATTATTTAAATAAGACAAAAAAACCTAAATTAAATAAAACTCGAGGATATCCTGAGAACAGGATTGAAAAGGCAGTTTCTTGAGGGGAAGAGAGCTCCCCCATTTCTTCTTTGCTCCTCTGAAAATAGCCAAACTTTCTGTCCCTCCGTTCAGCCACATGTGGAAAACTCATCAATCTCTACAAGATTCCTAAGACTTCCATAGAAAGGCAGTTGCTGTTCATAAATCTTGGATTAAAAAGTATTAGAATTATGTCAAAACAGCTCACTTATTCTAAACATCCAAAGCCCAATGATTATTGCACAGCTTTTTTGTTAATAATAAATTTTTTCATCAATAAAGTTACAAAAGTATTTTCAGTTGGGTAGTAATTTTGGGGACTTACCTCCTGTGGTTTTCTTTTATTTGTGAAGATTTTTATTTTGTAGTTTTGTTGTACAACCTTTATTTATGTTGCTGGATAATACTTTATATGTGCAAATTTATTGTCTTCTGTGAGATTACTCATAAGATTAAGTAGCCGACAATGTCAATACATATCCTGATTTTTTTTTTATTTCATTGTTAATGTATTTCATCATTTCCAGACCTCCTGAAGAATTTAAAGACAGTTTTGTGAAAGACAATTACACTTTCACTCTGTTACTCTATGGTTTGAAAACACAAAATGGCCATATTTGTTTTTAAAATCTCCCATCCTTTGAGACCAAAGGACTTGGAAGGCTCACCACTACCAACAGAGAGAAACAAAAACTCACAAAATACTGTAAGACCATCTCAATGCTGGTTTTTTTTAATCTGAAGTGAAAAATAGAATAAACAGAAAGATATTACCTGGCATTCAAGATCCAATATAATTCATGTTTATTTTCACTGTGTACAGAAGGTGGAGCCAAATTCATAAGGATCTGTGAACTCATACTTTAGTCTTTCTTTGTACTTTTCAAGTGTCTTTCTGGAGCAACTACTTCAGAGGACGTATTGATTGGAATCAGTTACAATCTTGGGATAAATCCTTTTCAGACCCACTCTTCTGGTGTTTAAGCTGTCTTTAATGAGGTTTAGAAGTTTCTTGGCACAGCTAAAGAGCATCTGAGCCTTCATGTATTATCCTTCTCCCTTTCTCCATCAGTGACATAGGAGTGAATTCATATTTCTGAACATAGCATGTGAAAGTGAGCAAGCTGAGTATCTCCATGAAATTGTGGTGAGACCTTAGTGGTATGAAGTGGCAAGCACAAAGAACAAAAAGGAAACAATAACACCAAGATTTGAGCACTTTGTTTTCCTTCTCTGTGATCCTCATAAATTTTAAAAAGAAACTTGCACTTAGTTGTTTGTCCTGCTAGCTGATATTCCAAAATGCAACTAGAGAACAAATCAGAAAAATATGGGGCTTAAAGGATGGACCCTGACATCAAGAAATTTTCCTTGTCATTCTGGTTGAACCATGAGCTATCTGTGACTCAGAAGAGCTGCTGATATTCTCCATGACAAATTTTCCAAGTCCATAAAAGAAGCTACTATAACGTAACTTTTTCTTTGATAATATTTATAAAACACTCTGAGATTGTAGACAGATGACTGTACCACAGTGCGATGTATTTCCGAAGAATGGTGGCCGTTCTCTAGGGTGGACTCTGATCTAATTGCATCTGTCATAGAGAACTTCCCACTTTCATTTTAGATGCTTCAGTCTGATGTTTTTTATAGCAGGGTCTCTTTTCCAATAGCAATTATTTTCTTTTGCAAGCAGTAAGAGCAGAATCTATCTTATGCTGACTAATACTCCTTTTCCCCAGGGGAATATCTAGCTTTGAATTAAGTTAATCTGAGAGACCAGTTTCAACAAGGAATGGAAGGTGAACTCACTGACAGGCAGTCTTGTGATTATTCTCCTTTTATTATTATTATCCTTAAAATTATTATAATAAAATATCCTTATAGGCTATGTGCTGTGCCACCCTAGTGGGACCAGATACCACCCTGAAGGATGACAATGGCCTTTAACTGTCTGTTTTGAACAAGCAATGACCCTTTGAAGCTTGGGGCAAGGGGTGGATATGGCTGTGCTTCACAGACTCAAGGGCGTGCTGGGTGCATCAGTGGGCTCTAACCCTGTCACCCCAGCTGAAAGAATGTGCAAGCACTGTGGTCAGTTACTTCAAAGCTGAGTTGTGTTTCTATGTGACGTAAATTCCTTAAACAAGCGAAAAAACTCCACTGGGTGCAAAAAAAAAAAAGCATTAGTCTGCACATTTATATGCTTAGGTAATCATGAAATACCACATTATTGTTCCTTGGATGTTCTGAAAAGCTTTACCTTCATAGGGCATGAAACAGGGCCACGCGTTATTCACAAGTTTGTCTTCAAAGCCAAATGTGTGAGAAGGGATATCAATGAAAACCTGCCAAAGCTTATGCCCCATCCAGGGACGTGGGTGACTGCACAGCTACCTTGAAAGCAAGAAAATCTGCACTGCCTGTGTATATTAATCTCTATTTACTTCAGCTCATGTTACTTGGTCTGTGGATTCCTCTCCCAAATTGCACAGCACGAGGATGGTGCCATGAATGGAAGTATGGGGAAGTGAATTTTGCAAGCAAATTGAAAAGAAGTGAAGGCATGTGATTCATTTTAAGAGCTCCACAAACTACAGACATGCTTAATTGGAAGTAGACCATGAACCCCACTAGTATCCATGGGGGATTTGGTGATGGTCAAAAGACTGGATAGAGCCTTCCAAATGAAACATTCACTAGGGCTTTTCTAGTGAATCAGGTTGCTTAAAAATTATTGAGGGATTATTTGGAAGAAATATGAGGAAAAAAAGGACTTTTTAATAAAATGCTGCACTTGTGTTAAAGTAATAACTACAAAGAAAACAGTGGAGTGAGTTCTGTATTAACCATGAATACAGGCCAAAAGTTGGAAATACTACATGATCCAAATTTTGGTTCCCTTTGGTTAAGTCTGCATAGAAGAGCAGCAGCAGTGGGCAGTGTGGGCTCTGAACTATTTCACTGGTTTAGTTGAGGTTTCAGCAGAGAGTGGACAGAAGCACTGTGGAAGTCACCCTGAGGTTCAGCCTCAGAGGGGCACTTGGCAGAGCCTGCGCTCCCGCACTGCACCTGGGTTGAGGTGCAACCGTGGCCTTACAGACTGTGCTGCAGCCTGCCAAAACAAAGGCAAACATCTTCTGGAGTCCTTGCACTGCCAAGACAATACTGTTTGCTCCAAAGGGCAAAACGTCAATGGATGGCAAGAGAGCTCCCAAACAGTTCAACGCCCCAAAATGTTTCCTTTTTTTTATGAAAAAGAGTCTATCTTCTACAATGCAAGGCTTCAAACCTAACTGTGAGATTCTTACCCCTCTCTTAGTCCATAATTATGGGCAGATTTGCAAATATCTCAGACCTGATACCCCTGTGCTTTCCTGTTGAACACAGTTTCAGCTGAAGAAGGGTTGTATGTGAGGACATTTGACCATCTGAAACAATTGTTTCCCTTGCAAGGCAAATTAATGTGAGATTTTCTTGTAACCTTGTGAAATGGTAGATCATTGCATCATCTGAAGCTGAATATGTTCTGGTAATAGGTTGTAAAATGTGATCGTGAAGACATATTTCCAAACTCTAAGAGACATTTCCAAGTAGTTCTTATCAGGACAGATAATAGTCCTTCCAAATTCTGCACAGTATCACAGTGGAGACTTGTAAAACTTTCCCTTTTGTATGTATGTAATGCCATAGCAAAACCAAGTCCTGTGCTTAATATGGCTGCAAAACCATTCTTCCCTTGTTACTAATGTATACATTTTAGTTTTCCAAACTGGGTTTTAAGATTGCTGGGCTTCTCACAAATGCTGGGGGTTTTTATTTAAGTGGAGACATACTTCTTTTCCCTTCCTTCAAAACCATAATGTTTGAAAAATTGCAAAGCCTGTACTGGAAGATAATGGGAAAATGCAAGATCAGGCAAGCTGGACCCTGTGATCTTGCAATCTTGCCTTGCTTTGACAGGGAATGATAGCTTTGAGTTCTTGCATGTTATAATTCAAGGGCAATTATTATCCTGGCATAATTCTGCTTTCCTAAGGGGCAATTTTTTTCAGGACCAACATACACGACATCCAAAATGTCCTCAATGTCTCAGCATTGACACACATAGTCATGTTGACAAAGTTTTACACTTTGCTCTAGAATAACCAGTGTTTACCAGACAGCAGCAGGATCCCTACGCATACTCTGCTCACTGTCTATAGCACAGTCATGAAGACAGTGAAGTGCTGTGGTTTGTATATTCCAATTTATCCGTTCTCGAGAAGAAGGGCCCACGGTCTTGAGGCAAAAAGCTCCAATTCTCCCTTAATGTGATGAGAAAAGGCAACCTGAAAACTACCTTCAGAAAACATGAAGTTTCTTTCTGCCATGTGGCTTGGACAACAAGAGGAGGAAAAAAAATGTCAAAACTTGCAAACTAACAGCCACTATCAAAGGAAAGAGAGGAAACTGAGCAAACCAGTTGTCTTTGTCTGCAGCTGGAAGAAGGGGAATGGAAGCGCATCGTAGTGTACTAGCTCTTTTTGTCAAACAGGAGGCAGTGTGGGCTGCTATTTACTGCTCCAGAGCAAGAACCAGGATGGGTGTGCTTAGCTTCTCACTTCAAAGCTCCCTGCCGAGTATATTTCTACAAAGATCTTGTCTTACTTCTCTTCTCTGGAGAGATCTGGGTGAAAAACAGTAGGGAAGAGCTGTGAAAAATAAGCAGTAATATCTAGGTTGTGAGAATGTAACTCATTATTTCAAAAATCAGCTGTAAAGAGGACCTTTATCTAGGAATAGCTCCATACCCATTACTGGACTTCTCCCCTTCAAAGAGCAAAAAATGCTTATCCATGCCACTGAGCCCAGAAATAGCTCTTGAGAATAACATGAATCGAAACCCAAGTGAGCCTGGTACAACTCTAAGTGTGAAACTTCATGGAGAACTATCTGACCAGGACACTTCTGGAGAAGTTTTTAAGAAGTCCCATGGAGTAGCTAATACTCCATTACATGAACAAGGACAAGAACAATTCCTAATGACTTTTGAACTCCATGTGTGAGGTGCTTAAAATAAAGGAATAAATTAATCTCTGTTCTACAGACAAGGCATTTTTCAAGGAGTGTTTAACCAGGGTCTAGGCAGGGGCAAAGCCAAAATAGTTTTGTTCCAATTGCATAAATCAGTTTTGAAGCATGCTTTTATTCCGTAGAATGTGTTCAAAAATTATCAAGAACATTTCTCACTATTGAAGCCTGATTCTCTGTAGGATGCTTTATTTTCTGAAGTTTCCTGGAAAGATTTTCCTGGAACGTGAGATCATTTCTTCATTTCTCCCGCGGGACAGACACACGCACACATGAACACAAATAATAGTAAAAAAATATGCGATGTGTATCTCCCGTGGAAACAAACACGCTGCTCTTGGTGTGTACTTTCATGTGTGCACGTAAAGGAAATTGACCTCGGTAAACAGGGCTGTGTTCACAACAAAAAACTAGAGAGGGCTTGGGAGGGCTTCCTCTTTTGAGTGGTGGCTAGAAGACTGCAGCCCCCGCATCCAGAATGTTCACGCTGGTTACTCATTGATGCCTTTCCCTGCATTTCTGCCTTTCCCTGCAGTGAAACTCCTGGTGCACACCAGAGAGCCAGCTTGTTGCATCTGTCTCAGGCGAGCCCAGATCCGGTCACCGTGCCAGCCAGGTGCCCCAGTGACCGGGGGCTGTGGGGCGGCTGCTGACTGCCCGTGTATTTGTTTTGTTACATCAGCAAGAGTGGACTGCCGTGCTCTCTGACTTTCCGCGGGCTGGTTTTTTTGCTGTGCCTTCAGTCCTCTCCCTCCTCCTCCCCCAGCTCCGAGCTCTCCGCCCGCAGAGCGCCCCTCCTCCCGGGCTGCCTCCCCTCCCTCTCCCCTCCTCTCGCACAGTCAGAGGCTTGAAAACTTGTTAAAAGCTCTCCCAGTGTTCCAAGTTAGAAAAAACTTTTACGAGGTATCAGCACTTTTCTTTCATTAGTGGGGAAGGAAGGATGAAAAATACAAAACAGCAGTAGACTTTTAAAGTTTAAATAGACAGGTCTGAGTGCCTGAACGTGCTCTTCCATTTTAGTTTAACCCTCCAAAGAAGTGCTCTGATCCATTTTCACTGCTGATCAGCAAGGGTAAGTTGAAAGTTTTTCTTTTTCATCATTTTGTGTATCTTTTTTTTTTTTTTTTCCTAAAACCACTTCTTTTCTTTTTTCTTCCCCCCCTACCCCCCCACCCTAAGAATTCTGTGTTATTGCGTTGAGGGTTGAACTTGTTTAAAAACACACATCTATAAACAGCGGAGATTCTCGTAAAGTGCTAAATTCCAGCTTGGAGGAATTCTTTGTTTTCTTTTGTCACATTTCTATACATTTCTAGAAGTGCTACACTTTTACAACTTGTAACCTTGTTCAGCCGAAGGAGGAACTGCGGCGAAGTTGTGAGTGCGGGCTGAGCAGATCTGTTGCTGCCACGAGCGATCTCTCCCCTCCACTGCTCTCGGACTAACTCAGCTCTTTAAAGAAAAAGCCGAGGTGCTTCACTCTCTTCTGCTGTACCAAAATTGCATCAGAAGTTAGTAACAGGGAGACCTTGCCTCGGATGCGTCCCATTCCTTCCCCACACGTTTTGCTTTCATATGGAAATCCTGATTGATGCCTGATAGTTTGAGCAAAGCAAGCTTCTTAATTAGATGCCTTGTTAAATGCTGCAGCTACTGAAGTGGTGACTTTCACGTGGTCCTCCTGATAAGTTTTTTTCCCCTTTTCTTTTAAAATAGATGTGATAAAATCCAGACACGGGTTATGGATTTTTAACCTGGTTTGTATATAGTTACTCTGTTTTAGCAACCTCGGTGAGGGATTTTAGAGAAGGAATGTGGGATATCATGATATGCCTTACCACGCTGGCAATGTCTGTGAAAGTTTTGGGTAGATATAAATGAAAGTTCTCTAGGAAGGACTGTACATAATCCCCATATGACACATTCCCTGTATAATACCTCAAAGACTTAATTGTCAAAATGAAGAGGGAAAAATACTTGAGCAGCATCTCTTGGAGAACTAAAAACCTTTTCATGTTGTGAGACTTGGAGTGATTCCTCATAGCAGTTGTTGCCTGCTGCTCGCCAGTAGTTAAAAAGCAGCACGAGGAAGCAGAAAAAAGAGCCTTCAGCTGAAGGACAGACGAAGCAGAGAGTCTATCTTATCGAGTAACACACCAACAAGACTATCGTGTGCTTATATGTGTCCTCATATATTGCCTTGAGATAACCAGCAAGCCTCATGGAGCAGCATATTTCCTCTGAGGATTTCATTTTTTTACATGATACTTGTGATGAAAACACTGGTAATGAGCACAAAATTGGGATATGGACACCTCTTGCCTGACGCCCGTCCCTGTGTGTGTGCACATAGGGAGCAAGTTAGAGAGCTTGCTGAAGCTTTCATCCTGCCATTTTTAACATCTGGACAGCACACTACGCGGCAGAATTTAAGGCTCTAGTCTTTGGGATGTTTACTGAAGTGTTTCCTTCAGAAACTTCAAAGCTAAACACTGGCGCTGACCCACGATACCTAAAAAGCACTCGAATGGCAGAAAGGCAAGGGGCAGGCTGGGATCAGGAGAGGGAAGAGCGGGATGGACACAATAAATTTGATTTGCAACATAAAGCTGAATGCTTATACACACAGGAGCGCAGACACATTCAACACTCTATCTCAGATCTCTTATTATGCAGGTACAAGAGATTAATTTTGTCTCTGCAATGAACCAGGGCCAAGGATTCCTGTGGGTATGGGGAAGGTTAGAGGACATTGAGCAATGCATCTGTTTCATTAGATACATTACTCTCTTTTCCCCCAATATCTGGTATCTCCTTCCCACGTTACTCACTGAATTTGTCTCATGTAGAGGCACCTGGGGTGTTGTTTGTGCCATTTATGTATTTAGACATCCAGATTTCAAGATCCTCAAGCACGAGCACCAGAGGGCCTGAGGGCCTCAGGGAATTAATTCAGCGTTCCTTCCCTTAATTCCAAAGTGAGTCAGGAGAGGGATGAATCTGAGCATTAACACAGAGGATAGACCTGACTTGTACAACTAGGGAACATCTAAGAAAGTGCTTAAAGTGGCTTTTGCAAATATGCTTTAAAATTAAATTAGGTGTGGAGGGTACAAGATGGAAAAGACAGAGGCTGTGAGGCTGATCTGGTAGTGACTGACCACCAGCAGTACTGGCAAACAAAGGAAAAACCACAGTTGTGACACTTTAAATTTGAGTTACTGCAACCATTTTGTGTGGAACCTTTGTCCAGTGGATGAAATCAACTAAAGCTCATCTGCAGATCTATATGTGAACTATACCTTCCCAAGGGAATGTCTGCAAGGCATTTGCTTATTTTTATAAGATTTTGGAAAGCTAGCCTTCCCTGTTCCAACAGGTCCAAACCCAATGAGTTGTACATCTCAGCTGCTTTCTCTGCAATGCATGTTACTTTTGGGAAATGCTCAAGCTGATTTATGTTCAGGGTCCAGAGCTTTCTTCTCTTTTGTTGTCTAGGTGTGTGTGAGCACAAATAAAAAGATAGAAAAAGTTGGTAAACCAAAACTTTGGCCTGTTTTTGAATTACTTCAGCTGCACAATCCCACTTTAGAACCAACTCTAACCTTTTCTGCTCTTCCATCCACTAGCATGTGACCTTCTAACACTGTAGTCAGACCTAGGACATTACCACAGCACTGAGTTTGCATTATTCTTCTTGGAAAATATGAACCAGATGACATGATGAATGCTGTCCATAAAAAATAGTTCTAGAATTTCTTAATTGTGGCTTACAAATCAAATGTCTTATATATGTGGTCATCCTAAACCCGTGCAGATGAATGCTGTCAGATCTCCTGCTGCCCTGTGGATTTTTTTTCCTTGCCTTTACCCACACACAGTAGGACCTGGAAGAAATCCATCTTTTAAAGTCTGCTGGATTTAAATACTAGGCCAGCATTAGTCTGCCTCAGAGAAGGTTATGATCCTGTAAAGTATTAATCAGTAGGAACTCATGAAATGCACGTACTCATCATCAGCCATATCCTTAAACTCCCGAAGTACTGAATTTGTATGAATCAAATAGGCCAGCCTGTGTCATTCAGTGGACTCCTTTAAGTTATTTGGAAGTGTTAAAACAGGCTAAAGTCCAGAAAGCTAAAGACCTATTTTTAAAGGTTGTCTGCCAACCATTTCAAACTAATTACAAAGCTAGAATACTTAACTACCTGTTTGATACAAAACCTCTTTTCATACCTGGTAAACAGATTTGTAATCGGTTAATAAAACTGGTCTTTCAGTGCCCTGAAAGTAAACAAGTTAGATCCGATGAATGAATTTTCTCTACAACAAAGCAAAGTACTGTGTTTCATAAAGCAGTGGAATCCACTTAAGAAAAGGAATAATATATTTGTGCCACCACAAGGTTATCTGATTAACAGTACAATGTTTTGAATTGATGTGTGGTTTTTTATCACTGGCAAGGGCTAGCATGTAACTGATCTCTTTTTTAAAAAGTTGCTTTTCAGAACTATGTATGAGTAATTCAAGCATGGAATGTTTCCTCCTGGAGTTTATATTGCCAGCGGACACAAATGAAACTTAGCAATTTTGCATCCTGAAGCAAATTTAAAAAAAAAAGGGAGTAAATTCTCCAAATATTGCAGGTGTGGGATTAAGTAGGTCAAAACTGAAGTAAATCATATTGCATTAATGAACCAGAGAGGAGTGTAATTAGAAAACAAGCAACACATAACTGCCTAGAAATAACATATCCTCTGTTTTCTTAATCAGGCTTTCAATCTGAAATAACATTTAGACAGTAAAAAAAGTACGTTGAGTCTGAGGGAAGTCTGTTAACCCAATGGTTTCTAGTCACTGGAAAGCTGACTAATTGAAACAAGAAGCTGTTACTTGAAAAAGGCTCCTTCTGTCCACTTGCACTAGGACATGGAGCAAATAGCTTGCCTTTAAAACAAACTTCACATGTTGTATAGTTACAGGCTGTTCTCTGTTTTAACAATTGCTGCCTGAGGAGGAACGTGGTCACATTTCATTCCAGCCTTTCCAGGGACCTCCACACTTCTCTGCCTGACTCCTTCTCTGCCACTCCAGCCCAAAAAGACAAACTCACTTTTTCTGGGAAGGATGAAAACTGAGGGTGACTGAGGGAGATGTGTCAGAGACAAACATGCTCCGTTTGTTCCCCTCGGCAGAGGCTTCAGATTTTAAAAGTTTGAAGTAGGCCCGATTCTTTGATGGGGCTTCATTCATGAGAAGAGCTAATTACATGAGGAAGGGTCAACAGGCTGCAGTGGCTGAACTTCAGAGCCAGCTGTTAAAGCAGATGGAGGAAATGGCCCTGGGATATTTTTCAGGGGTTCAAAGATAATTGGCATCTCAGAGCTATCAGAGCGAGTACTTTAAACACTCGTCTCCCATTACTCTCTCAGACTCCTCGGTGGCAGGAATGGTGTGTTTTCATTTGGCATCTATTGTTATGTGTTCGAGTTTGCCAGATTTATAATCTTGTGTTCCCAGTGACTCACCGCTTCTTGAAAGCAAGTCTCCTTGGTGCTAAAGTTTCCCATTTTATGAATTATCCAAAAAGCACATATTCTATAAATGACCTTCACTAGGGAATATATCCATGATGCAGTGGGGAGGAAATCATTCGGACATTATCAAAACTGTTAATACCAGGAAGGGATTACTCAGCATCCATGGAACAAATATCTGTTCCCAGCAGCATTCACACTAAAAGGGAAACATCATGATTATTTTTCCTTTAAGTTCCTGATTTCATGTGATTTCATGCTTTTTTCATGTTGGGCAAATTAAAATATAAGTTTTAATAAGATTGCCATTCTCCAGTTGATAAAAATCTGTAGCGAAATTTGTTTTTCCTAGGAATCTAGAACATCAAGCAAATTATTTCATTTCTTTTATGTCATCCTGTGTATTTCCAGATATCCTGAGAAGCTGCCTGTGTCCCAGAAACACGCACTTTAAAACTCAAGTCAGGAAAGACACTTTAAACTTGCAGTGTTCAACACTTGGAATGCAAATTGCAAGCCAGGAGTCGCCTTACAAACAGACCATATTTACCTTTCTTTTCTTGCTAAATCTTTTCCTTTCAAAACAAAGAAGGAATTTAAATACAAAAAGATGCAAATACAAACTTGAAACTCCAATGAATTAAGCAAATCACAGGTAGACAGGAAACCAGTTCCTCCAATATGGTAACATGATCTTAGCTGTGTTTCATGTATTTACAATTTTTTGTTCCTTCATAAAACTATAGGTAAAGAATGCTTTCTTTGATCTTTGTGATGCAAATAATAAGCTTAATTTAGACAGCAAATGCTTTTTCTGAAGTCGAGTAGAGTATAAATTTGGCATCATTAGGAACTATACCCTTAAATATATTACATGCTATGAAGTTACAGGCAGAAGCTCAATTTAATATTGCTGTGTAGGAAAAACTGCATGTATTTTGCAAAGGTAGAATTTTACGTATATGACCCTAATATTAACTTAAAGGTAACCTATTGAATTTAGGTTATACTGTGGTTTGCTTTTTTAGTATCTGAAGGAGTGAACATAAAAATTACATTGAATGATCAATCCTCACTGAAACTGAGAAATCTTTCATATATTCCTAGCATATTTAAGCAGTGCTGCTACTTATTCCACACCCTGCTTCAGCTGTGTGTCACAGCTGTTTTTCACCTGAGGCAGGTGTAGGTCATTGAACTGAGGCTGCCATCAAGGAAGCTGAGCCTACCATGGTGGTCACTGAGGGTTATCATGGGCTTCCTGAAAACTGGAGTGAAATTAGGAATTTTTTTGATTGTTCTCTGAAACATTATGTGTTACTTTCTCTTTTCAGTTTCCCTGACTTCCCACTTCACCTGCAGACTTACTAAAACTCCAATTTCTCTTCAGATTGTGTAAAATATATTAATTACAACAAAGCTGACACCACTGCTCTATTAGTGTTGATCAGTGATTAAGTGTGTCAAAGGTATTAAAGCTCTGACTTAACCCTTGCTATTTTTTTCCTTTGTGTCCTTGTTTATCCAGCATCCTGTGAAGATGGGTGATTGGAGTGCCTTGGGAAAACTTCTTGACAAAGTTCAAGCCTATTCTACTGCAGGAGGAAAAGTGTGGCTGTCTGTCCTCTTCATTTTCCGAATCTTGCTATTGGGAACAGCAGTTGAATCTGCTTGGGGAGATGAACAGTCTGCATTCCGGTGTAACACTCAACAGCCTGGTTGCGAAAATGTCTGCTATGACAAGTCCTTTCCCATCTCCCATGTACGCTTTTGGGTTCTGCAGATCATATTTGTGTCTGTACCTACCCTTTTGTATCTGGCACACGTGTTCTACGTAATGAGGAAAGAAGAGAAGCTGAACAAAAGAGAAGAAGAGCTAAAAGTAGTGGCAAATGATGGTGTGAATGTGGATATGCATCTCAAGCAAATAGAAATTAAGAAATTCAAGTATGGTATCGAAGAGCATGGCAAAGTGAAGATGCGTGGGGGACTGCTCCGTACTTATATCATCAGCATCCTGTTTAAATCTGTCTTCGAGGTGGCTTTCTTGCTGATACAGTGGTACATTTACGGGTTTAGCCTGAATGCCATCTACACCTGTGAGCGAGACCCATGCCCACACAGAGTGGACTGTTTCCTCTCCCGTCCAACTGAGAAAACCATCTTCATCCTCTTCATGCTGGTGGTGTCCTTGGTGTCTCTTGCCTTGAACATCATTGAGCTTTTTTACGTGTTCTTCAAGGGAGTCAAGGATCGTGTGAAAGGGAAAACCGACCCCTACTCCCACAGCGGTGCCATGAGCCCTTCCAAGGACTGTGGTTCCCCCAAATACGCTTATTACAATGGCTGCTCGTCACCGACTGCCCCCCTGTCTCCCATGTCTCCCCCAGGGTACAAGCTTGTTACTGGAGACAGGAACAACTCCTCCTGTCGTAACTACAATAAGCAAGCCAGCGAGCAAAACTGGGCCAACTACAGCGCGGAGCAGAACAGAATGGGGCAGGCTGGCAGCACCATCTCCAACTCGCACGCCCAGCCCTTCGACTTCTCCGATGAGCACCAGAACACGAAAAAACTGGCGTCAGGACATGAGCTGCAGCCCCTCACCATTGTGGACCAGAGGCCTCCCAGCAGAGCCAGCAGCCGAGCCAGCAGCAGGCCTCGACCTGACGACCTGGAGATCTAAGCTTCTGGATGCAGTACTTGCTCAACTACGAAACGACGTGCATTGGAAGATGCCGTCAGTGCTGATCTTGTTCCAGTGGAGGTGGTACTTAACAGTCTCAAGCAGGAGATTTTAACAATCATAAAAGAAATAAAAAGCAAAACAAACAAGCAAACAAACTTTTAAAATACTTGCTGGTTCTTTGGGGGGTGTGGGGTTGGTGTGGGGTGGTACAGTACACATTGATATTTAATGTAGCTGGTTTAAAGAATTTAAATACTAAAAAAAAAGGAAAAAAGATAGGTAGTACTAAGGTAAAGGGCTGTTTTTCTAGAAAGGCTGTAAATATCTGAGTGTATGTGTATGTGTGTACTATCATGTTTGTTTCTAAAGATTCTTCTGTAATACTAAAACCCAATAATAACTGAACTCACATTTGTCAGGGTGAAGTGCTACCTGAAGATGAAAACATTTTTCCTATTCAACATGCAAAAAAGTCCAGGATTGCCTCTGATCATTTCCCTGTCAAGAACATTCCATTCTTAGAAAGTGCACTTTGAAGGTAAACTTTCCTACATGGTCCTCCGGGTTGTTGGAAGGCTCCTGTGAGGACAATTTACAGTCTTTGAGTCGTTCAATTCAAATTTCAGGCATGGCCCACCAAGAAATACTTTGGTCACCTGCTCTTCCAGCCCTTCATGCAGGTGTATTTTGTGATGTGCGTAAATGGGATGGCTCCACACACGTGGATCCAGCGATGACACAGTCTTGCCCACAGCAATACTTGTGTCCTGCTACTTATGTAGAGTCTCTTTAGTATTATATAAAACACAGTTTGCTGCCACTTGCAGATTTAAGCATCAAGACAAGCAAGCAACTGCCTTTAGTGAATTTTATCACACCTTTATATGTACTAAGGGTGTACATATGTGTGTGGATGTGAAGGCAAAGGTATACACAAAACACCCTCAGAAGCATAGGCTGAGAAATAAACGCACACAGGTTACTTGCAGTTGACACTTTCTCATGGACGTTGTGAAGATCTGGGCCACTATGGTGTTTACATTTTCTGGTTCCTTCAATGTAAGTGAAGCACACGTTGTTATATTTTTTTAATTCTATAAAATATTTTCCATGTATCCTAAATGGATGCTCTTTTAAAAATATATAAAAAAAAAAAATCTTAAGGGCCTAATCCTGGATGTCTTGCTCTGGAAAATCTCTCTTTCAAGTTGTTGGGAGTTTTGCCTCAACAAATCTGCAGGATCAAGCCCCAGATGTAGCGAACCATGTTCTTGCTGGCATGAATGATTTTCTTTTGTAGAAGTTAGGGGTGGAAAAGACCCATTAGGTCATCTAGCGAATCTCCCTGATAGGTAATAATGATGCTTGAATGATAGAAGATGTAGTACTGTAAGCAAGCTTTAGTCTTTTATGTGAGAAACTTAGAAGAAGTGCTTTGTGCTGGATTAATAATAAAATATGCCTAAATGGCTTTTGCAGTAACTGGTATTTTTCTTGTTCTAAATATTCACATTTACTGAACTGCAATGTCCACTGAGTTTGACAGTTAGGTCT
Source organism: Peucedramus taeniatus (assembly GCA_013400575.1). Taxonomy (NCBI): domain Eukaryota; kingdom Metazoa; phylum Chordata; class Aves; order Passeriformes; family Fringillidae; genus Peucedramus; species Peucedramus taeniatus. The sequence goes on along the minus strand of WBNO01015155.1, from coordinate 32,206 downwards.
TTCTAGATGGCTCTAGCAACTTTAGTGTTTACAGTTAGATTATGTTTGAAATGCAAGTGAAGTTGAAAGGATTTTTAAAGAGTACAATTCTAGCTAATTTATTTGAAATATATGCTAAAGAAATCTACCAGTTTCTTCAAATGCATAGCGTCTTAGCTGAACACAGATTGACCAAGGAAATACATAGCTTGGTTTCATTTGCAGCGACACAGATAAATTGTTTCATTTAATACATTACATTAATTTGTTTGACATTCCATGTTAAACTACTGTTGTCTTCAACTTCATTGCATGTATGCAACCATAGTTTGTCAGATCATGTTGTCTGGAGAACATTAGTCAATAAAGTTCTAATTTAGTATAAATACATTTTCTAATTGTCTTTTACTGTTTCATATGTCCATAGATATCTTTAGTTTCAGTCTGATAATCCAAACTCATTCCTCCCTTGTTCATTTTTCCCCAGTCACTCTTCGTTTCAGAAACGTCCTTTATTTAATCCATCTGGATTTGCTTTGAACTGAAATTCCAGAGGGCGACGTTCAGACACCCTCACAACAACTGGAAAAACAAGCATTGTCTCTGCCACTCCTGAAACAAAGTAATGTTCAGCTTGAACAAATCTTGCTAGGACTCTCAGAAAATGTATATTTCTTTGCAAACTATTATAAAAATTACAGTACTAGGAGATTGTCACATAATTTTTCAAGCAACTTTATATGTGGCTTAAATTTTTCAAGCAACTTTATATGTGGCTTAGATTTAACATTATGAAATCATTGCATCTAGTTTACATTTCCCCATGTCATCAGATTGCTCAAGTGACAGTCAGTTTCAATTTCTGAAATTAAAACCTCATTTCTTCAAACTCAATAGGAGAAAGGTACTGATTTTGATAAGGCTGGGATTTTGCATATTGCCTCTCCTGCTTCACCCTTTTCCTCCCCATCACTAATAAAGTGCTTGGCTTTTCAGGATTGTACTCGAGATGTAAGGTGGTTCAACTCCTTCTTTTATTTGAAAAATCAAAATAGTATGGTAATGTCATTATCATAAAAGGTTTTACTTTCAAATTTGCTTGGTATTTTAAGTCCAAATTCTTCTCCTTCTTATTAGTAAAGATGGGGGAAAAAGCAGGGCAGTGGTAGTGGATTTATAGCTCTGAGAGATACTAGAAAAGTACCAGCACAAGGAATGACTCCTTGCAGTTTTCCTTAAATAATAAGAAAGAGTCATATTTAAGCTGGCTTGCCCTAGTTCGTCTGCACAAATGGAGGGGCATTCCAAGCATTTTGTAAGGATCATGCCCTTGGAAAGGTAGACACCAAAGCATTCAGAGAAGGGCCCACCCTGAGATAAAATGTAGTGTCTCCTAGACAGGCTGAATGTCAGGTATGTCCCATGGGGCATCTTGGACAACTGAAATAATTTAGTGCTTCAATGCCAAGGCTCTCTGAGTGATTTTTTTTGGTGGTAATGCAAGTGTGTACATGTGTAGGGTAAAGACATCCCAGAGGCTATTTTTCCCACCTAGATTTATTTCTGTGGACAGCATTTATTATACACTTCAAAGTCATCATAATTTTGTATGCCATTCATCTAGTTCTTTAGGCTCTTTCTCCTAGTGCATCCCTGCAACAGCATTTGCTTTGCAGATGCATCTGCAGATGACACAAAATAAGCTGTGATACAATGCTAGCACACACTTCTCAGCCTTTGTAGAATGATATGTTAGATATTGACTTCAGACTGGAAAAGATGCAAAAATACAATCTCTGAAGGTAATTGAAAACATAAATCCCAAATTCACATTTTGTTAATTATTTAAAAATCATCTTGGTGTTTTGTGTAGCAGTATTTTTGCAAAAAGGGCAAATCATCTTAAGGCTTCCACCCTGTCCCAGTAATTTGAAATGTTTTTAAAGAGTAAAGTTAGGAGGAAAAGTTACAGACAGCCTAAAATCTATATGCATATCATGTAATTTCAAGACATTTTAAATACAGTGAACACACACTGAAGGTTATTTCCTAATTTAGAAATTCTATTTCCATATTTAAAGTGGAAAGTACAGTAATAGTTTGAGAACCGGAACAAATCATGTGAGCGTACCTTCCTCACCCACTGAAATCCATCATTTTTGAGCAATGCACTTGTGTCACTTGTCCAGAACCACATCTCCTACATCTGTCTGCAGCACTCCTGTGCTACTCAGCAGTAACACACTGGCTCAGCTGTACACTGCCACCATTCTGCCTTTCCCTCAGACTTTCTCTACAGCTTGTTATTGATTAAATCAGAGAAAAAAAAAAAGTGATGTAAGGAGTAGAGTTTTTCAAGCCAGATGTAGGAATTCTGAAGATACCTTGACTGGTTAATCCAGAGATCTGAGTATGTCAGATCAAAACCTCCTCCAGTTCTGGTGGTGTATGTTTCAATTCTGCTGAGACAGAACTACTTTTAATTCTTCTTGTAATTCCTCCATGATTACCACTGCTACTTTTTCAAGAATTTAAATTAAATAGGGCAGAAAATAGGATTTATCTTCCTCCTGTAGAATTTTTCCTTTCTATTTACTCCTAATCCGAACCTAGCAGGACTGAGTGTTCTGCTGAGCTTGACATACATTTTTTAATGTGCTGTATTATTCAAATAGTCAGATTTACCATAATCTCCTTGAAGATGTCTTGACTTCTCATGCTGCTCATGAGAAGTCATGCTTCTCCAGCCATTCTCCAGCCATTTGCATTAGATCTGCCAAAGAGCTCAGATGACAGAGGTGGAGTGGATGGCCCTTAGAGGATTTCTCTGGCAAAAATCCAATCCTTTGATGATACAGAGCTAGCTAGTCCTTACATTACTTTTATTTCTACTGTCAACATAGACAATAAGGTCAGAAACATAGGTCATGTCTGAGAAATCACTACCTAGAGGTATTATCTGCCTCAGTTGCATTAAACTATTTGAGTGTCCTCCACTTTATTTTAACTTATTCTAACAAAGTTGCTCCACAAACATGGGGCTGAAAAATCAGCTCTGCAAAGATGATGACTGCCTTTCCCTGACTTAAATCATGTGCTTTTGACTATGCCCAAGGATATATTCACACCCAGACTCTGCCAGTCCTGTAAAAGTGTGTCAGATGTAAATTACATGATGCTAACACATCACTAGATTGAAACAGGAAGAGCTTATTTGTTCCTATTCCTATTTAGAAGGTATCTTGATAGACACGAAGAAAAAATAAAAAAGAAGGAGAATGCTTGTCTTAAACTTTTCTTAAGTACTTCCTAACCTGGAGCAATACCAAAGACCCTATGAAACAATACAGATGATGTGGATGTAAACGTGTTGAGCATTATCAATGGAAACCATGAATATAAAGAGTTTAAATAGATCCAGCTGGTCAGTTATGTGGTCAAACCTGCCTCCTCTAAAATGGCTGCCCTAACTTTTTTCGCCTGGTAGCCAAAATGCTGCATCCAGCTTCCTAGTTTTCTGGCATTCACAATGCAAAAGCACCTTGAACAAAGGCAGACATGTTTTTACACTGATTGTTTTGCCTTAACTCCATGTAAGTGCTGGAGAAGCTGAGTGCTGGAGGCAGAGAATCTGGGACAGCCTGTACTGGGTTAGTAATACACTGTCAGGGGAGTCAACCAGGGGAGTCACTGGTGAAAAGTAATGGCTTTTTGGGGATTGTGGCCTCTCCCATTGCTTAAAAAGGTCTCTGCTGCCATGTTGAGGAAATTTGCGCAACAAAATGAGGCATGTGAGCTTAGACCAGTATAAAAGGGAAAATGTTCAGACATTTAAATTGCTCCTTGAAACAAGCCTAGACCACAGTGACATGCTTCCCATTAGAACTGACAGAAAATGCTCACATGAGTTCCAGGATTTCAGTCATTTAAATCAATGCTAAAATTCTTTTCAACATCACACATAAACAAATTGGACGCAGAAAGATATATAATGACATTTAATTTTCATTTATATAACTGCAGGGGGAAAGCTGATGAGTATAAGCTATGAAATCTTGGATGGTGACTACTTAAATATGTGTAATCATACTATTTCCTCATACTGTCTTTTTACTGTAACTTGGTCTAGAGGCAAATTTATGAAAAGTAGTCTAAAGGTTTGCATTTTTTTACAAATAGACATGAATTCTGTTAATGTAATGAAATACATTTACATGATGTCCATGTCAAATTTTTGCAAGATTACATAAGAGAATGTGGGGTAATATATAACATGCATCTAACTCTTCTGGGTTAGGTAGCTGGGGAGAGAAATCATAACTTTGTCTCTCCTCATCCTTGTTAAAAAGTTATTCATATCCCAAACACCTGAGCAATTTCTCTGGCAGCTTAGCTTGTGTATGGATCTTTGAATGCTCTTCCCCCTCCTTCTTTTTCCATCTATACTGTAAGTTCCGTACTGGGAAACAGAGGTGGCCCCAAATATATAAATAAATGCAATAACAGTTGATAACAAAACATTGCAATCAGGGGATAGGTAGTAGTTCTTTTTTGCATGTCTGCAACTAACTCAATAGGAGAGCAACATGGAAAATAGTTTAAGGCATTAGAAAATCCTCTGGATACTTTAGCATCTGAAAACCACTGGTCCTTGCTGAAACAGGCCTTTTCAGTCTTAGCTTCTGCTGAGTCACAGAGTTTGTTGCCTTTGAAGGCTGAAGTACCTTAGCTCAAAATTGAAGTTGCTCTGGAAAAATTCAGACCTTCCCTAATGACCATATTTGCATGCTATTCTCGGTAGTATTTACATATAATAGGACACCCTCCACAGGAAGGCTTCTTCAAAACACAGGCTCTGCTTACACTTTGAATTTCCCTATTCAAAGGGGAATATTCAAAATTATCTATGCATCACTACTTCAAAGTGTTTCGCTGGGAGTACTCTGCCATATATTTGGGAGACTCATCATAGCTGTTTCAAAGCTGAATATATAGCCAGCTGTAAGATTGCCACCTGGGTTTTGTGTGTGAAGGAAAAGAAGTATTACTCAGGCAAGAATCCTACCTGGCCTGACCTAGCATACTTCTGTCGAGGACAAGGAGTTTCTGTTGAGTGATGTGAGATGAAAACTCTTCTCTGAGGTTTACCTTAGTTCCTTCTTTTATTCTAGTCCCTGTAGGGGTTTTTTTTGGAGCACACAGGGAACCCATCCTCGAGTCCATGAGCCTGTGTAACTTGCTGAGGTCTAATATAATCTCTGAGGAATTTCTTCTGGTTCCATTTTGGTTGTTCCAGCTCTCTGGACTTTGAATGGACTGTAGTGCTCAATCCTTCAATGCTAGGGTAATTGGTGATGGCAAAGGGTGTTCGAGTAGAGAAAGTGGGTGTAGATTGTTTCCCATAGGATTTCCTATAGAATCAAGGCAAGCTGGTCAATCATCCTTCCTTGTCCTGAAAAGTCAAGCTGCAAAGGTGTGAAAGGATTCCTGCATTCTGACAGAGGCTTCAACTGTGTGCTGTAATATCCTCTTAATCTCTGTCATCTTCTTCACTCCTCCCATGAAGCCATCTTCTCCCACCACCCACTTATTTTCTGTATCACTTATGCCACAGGTATTTAGTGTTTTGTACTAAAAAAGTTTTCCATATGATTATTTTTTTCCTTGTGTGGTGCTGGGCACCACTCAAATACCTTAGAAAACCTGCTCCATTAAATATCTATTAATTAACAAGCTGGTGTATCTCCTATTTCATTTATTTAGAATGAATGCTAACTACTACAAGTTTGTCCTGAGAGCTTAGGAAGTAATTTTGTATCTCACCTCATAGGAGCCCACATTTACTTTGATCACTTTCTTTTTCTTAGTATTTTCAATTAAGGAAGACAGCAGAGGAACTCAGAATTCTAGTTATCTACCTTAACCAGGTGCAGTGAAAGTGTCAGGACATGGAGTTTGTCCAAATCTTCCTCCCAACTTAGTCCTAAAGGGACTCAAATCTAGGCTCCTGCTAATGGTTATGTATGCTATATAAACAATAATAATAATAATACCTGGAGTTGCACTGATACAGAGCCTTTCATCTTCAAAGTACTTTGAGAACCCTATATAATTAGTTTGCTATGGAGTCATCACTGACAATACTGTGTGAACCCCAGTACTATCCACTGTGAGAGTCAAAGAGGGAATCTGAACAGGCACAGAGACCATACATAACCTCCATATCACTACTAAAAGAAATTGAAAATGCTGAACAAGTATATTTTAGTACTTCACACAGGAGGAGGATCCACAACCACCAGGAAGCCAGTCTCCCTATGATAAGGAAACAGGAATGTTTTCTTTGTTAGTAATCTACTACTTCAGATCTCTAAACACATTTTACCTTGAACTATGTCTCAGTCAAGCTGGCAGAAGATCACAGGTAGATTATCTCATTGCATGGAAACTTCATATTCATGAACTAGAATACATCAATTTTTTTAATTTAAAAAGTTTTGATTTGATGAATCCAGAAGGGATGCAGATGTAATAAATATGACATTAAATAGGTTTTTACAAACTTCAGTGAGACTCCAGGGGAATAATTTATCGAGAGTAGGCCATTGGCGATTGACAAGTACAATTTTAATATCACAGTGTTTATTCAAGTATTTGTAGCAAGCTTACTGTTGTAAGGTCCTTGTCAATGTCCAGGGGTTTGCTCTTTAAATCAAAAGATTGATTTAATCTTGGCATTTTCTGGAGGTTATCATCCCAACATAAATTTGTAAACAGCCACTTCAAAACTATGCCACTAAGAAAAGAGGAGGAAAAAAAAGCAGTAAGAGTCTGTTTAAACTGGTGAGAAAAAGAATGCAGAGGAACATAGCATTTTTGTAAAAAGGATACTTGGAATGTCTCTGAACATTATAAATTTTTATTTGCCTCACACCTGTACACTGCCTAGCATTTATTTTCTCAGCACAAAGCCTACTGTGCTTTATTTGCCCTTTCCAAATAAATTTTTCTTATGGAAGATTCCATAGGACAAAAGGACACCATTTTACATCATTGTATATATTAATGGTCAAATGAAGAATAATCTTGAGACTAGTTTTCAAAAGTTGTGGTCAGGCAGAGTTACTGGGCAGGCAGAAGCAGCTCTGCTTCCCATGCAGTTAATGGATATGTGCACTCACATATCTTGATTTTTTTGCTCCATTTTAAGATCACTGTTTCTTTTAAAAAAAAATTGGTATTCTTCCCTGTTATATTTAAATATCACAAAACCATAAACATAACCATATGTCAGAATGAGGGTTTTACTGATGAATGATGGTTTTGGACTTCGCTTTTATTTTTACTGCTTATTCCATTAGTTTTAATTGAAATGTATTTTCTGTGTATGTTACATCCAGCTTATTTTTGGCTACTCTTGGACTTCTTAAGGAAAAGTCAGCACATGACCTCAAGAGTATGAGAGGTACCTACTCAAGTTGCCTTTTCTCTCTCCCGTGGTGCATCAGTACAGCTTCATCAACACTGCCACTATATAACAACTATAATGTCACCTATCCTCAAACAGAAATAATGTTTTGGAAAAGCAGCAAAACAAGGAAAAGGGCTGGGGAAGAGCAGTGAGATTAATGATTTGGGTAGTCCTTCCAGATTTCAAGCAATCACAGCTGTTTCATTTCTGCAGCAAGAGAAGTTAGCCTTCCACACCAGCTATTTTTACAGTGGTGAAGCTGCAGGTCTCAGAGCAGGAGGAAGGAAAGGGAGTGACAAGGCACAGCTACATGAGAGGTGGTGTAGGAAAAAAGGTGACAGCCGGAAAACGGATGTTTCAAAAGCAAGTGTTGCACTAAAGTAGATGTTCTGTGATCTTCCCATATGCAAAAATAAAGGAACTTTGAATTTGAGATTACAGTGTGGAAAGTGTTGGAGGTGAGAAACTCGGAGCTTAAGAGTCTCCAGCAATTCCTGGAGTTTCTCTGGGCCTGACTGAACTTTTGAAACATATGATGAATGCATATCTCAGCAGAGAAATGTAGTTTGCTTCACAATTCAATTCTGCCAGGCAGTATACAGCCACACAGAGGGAAAATGCCCACTTCAAGGGTATGAGGAGGAAACTCATTCTCCTTTTTTTTTTTTTTTTTTTTTTCAGATACAGACTTCTCATTTTCAAAGCCATATATACAGCTGTGCTTTCCCTCTGTCATTTCCTGTTATATCTTCGTTTGGCCCTACTTTTTTATTATTTATCTGACATTGCTCCCTCTTTTTTTTTCCTTCTACTCAGTGGTCAGGCATACTCTGCATGTCAGAGCACGGTACAGCTCTTCAGAGGCATAGCCAGCCCTGGGGCTCGGGGCAATATTTCCACATCCTAGTGACACTGTGGCTGATTCAGGGTGTCCGACAGAGGAGGTGATGTTACTAATCAGGTCTGAGCGCCACAGCAGTGCTGCTGCCACGCTTCTGGAGCTGTCACACCCTGCTGCACTGAGTCACCAGCCGGCACTGGCCAGGCTGGTGCTGGCTCAAGGACAGGAAATCTCAGGAAGAGCACCAGGCTGTTGTGCACAGCAGACCTGCCCAGCATTTTCGTCCACACTGTTTCTTCTCTTAAATTTCAATTGCGCTTTCGGATCCCACCTGACCTCTGCCACATCTTGCCTTATTTTCCATTGCTCCGGGCCATATTTTGGCAAGCTTTTCAAACTGTGAGCTTTTCAGGCATTCCCTATCAAATGTAAATAGAGCATTTGCAGAAGCATGCAAAGAAAGTAGTTGATCTGTTGATGTTTGGGCAAAGGAGGAGGATTCATTTTGCAGCTTTTTAGAACCCGAGTGTCAGAAATTACTGTTTTGGCACCTGTGTGTTCCTGGGCTCTTTAATAAACTTAGACACGAATGAACTGGAAGTATCATGTAGCTTTTTGCAGGCAACATTCATAATGAACGTACATATTTCTCATAGATTTTTTTACTTCCTTTATTCACTTCTAAACAAACTTAAAATTGATACACATTTTCTAAAGTTTTTAATGAAATTTATAGAATTTGTTCTATATTTGTTGCTGTGACATCATGACCTGATGTCACATACGGTATTTAATATATGAATTGGGACTTATCTGAGCCAATAGCAGTGACCACAATTCACTGGAAGAAGACTCAGGAAATCTCCAGTCTGTGACTGAATGACCTTTACTGTTAGATTTCCTTTCTGAAAAATGTCAATTGTACTCCCTTCCTTTGTCTGCCCTATACAGATAAATTGTAAGGTTTGGGGAGAAGGAGATTACTAGTGTTACACAGAACATCTGAGACATAGGGAGGGCTCACCTTTGGAGAACAAATACAGTCATTACCCTGGTCTGTCCACCAGGTCCTCAGGGCAGGAGGATGTGGCCCACTGATCAGTCATGCAAGGAAAATTAATCCACAAACATAAGAGGTTTATGTCCAAAAAGGAGACAGAGGAGTCCCTTTATTCAAATAAAGGGAGAGGCCATGGGATATTCCCCTGGGGTCTCTTGAATTTTTGGAGGACACAGCCTCCTTTTTATCCCAATTTCCCGGCCGCATTTCCCTCTCTCTTTCCCCATTGGCTGAGGTACTTGAGAGGTACAGACTGCCCGGAATGCCTGATCCCAAAGATTCCCCTCTAATGTATAACCCTTCCTTTTAATTTTTAATTTGTACAGAATTTAGGGGTTTTCTTTCCCATTGTTTCTTTCATCTTTCAATGTCTAATTTCAATTATCAGCAAACCTAGAGTTTATTTGTAAAAGCAAATATCTTTTTCCATTCATCAATCAGTGGAATCCTTCCCATTGTTTCTTTTATCTCCCAATGCTAGTTTTATCTACCAGCAGACCCACAGCTTGTTTGTAAAGACAAATCCACTATTCCTCTCAGTCAGTTCCTGCAGAGATTTCATGTGCATATAAGCATTATAAAGCCAGTTCTAATCAGTAATAATTTAAACCAAATCTCACCGTAACCCAGTGATTAAGAGCAGATTCATGAGCTGTTCTGTTTTCTGAGCAGTGCAGGTGGAGTAGGCAGCTGAGCACCTTGCCCACCATCCTTAGTGACAACAACATCATTTGTTTGTACAAAGCATAGACACAGAAATTCAACTACCAAAAAGTCCTGTTATGCTTGAGTACAGTTGGTCAGAAAGTTTTGTGGTCTCCATAGGCATTTAGTTTTTCAGGAGCAAAAATGAAAGTGGAATTCAGTGGAATGCTACCATGAAAGTTGTAGTGAAAAAACATCACAATAGTTAAGAAAAGCATCACTAGGTCTTTGCAGTAGTTGCTGTTTGGAATAAGCTCTCCTGGATGGCTTCCAGGCTGCTTTAAATGCCTCATGATGCACCATGGCCAGGCCTCTTTCTTGTGGTGCATCTTGGAAAAACCAAAATAAGTTGCACCAGATTTAATAATCTTTTCCATTTGTAAAAGTTCACAAATACTCAAAACACAAACTGATCATGGAACCCAATACTTAAAATGTCTTGCTATTTTTTTTATTAAATGCTCTTATTTACCTACATGTCTTACTCATGAATGATAACAGTTTCACGTTTAAGGCTGATGACTGAAAATAAGTAGAAAACAGCACAAGGTGAAACAACTTGAGAGAAACTGTCTTTGCCACCTGGATTCATGGCATCTTTTGCTTACTGAGGTTTTACTGTGGCACAAACAAAACTCAACATCAAAAGCTACAAACAAAACTAAAAAATAGAATCCTTTCTAGTATTGCCTCATTTTTAAACAGCTGCTTCACAGGTGGAGAAATATTGCGCACAGTGGTTTTCATGCGGGGTGCCAGGCTCACCACAGGTAGCTCGATGAGAATCTTGTATCTCCATGGAGAATCTGATTGGAGGGAAAGCAGGTGGCTGAAGTGCAAAGAGAAGGAAACAGGTCTAACTCCTGCTGGGAACTCCTGCTGCAGGGTGGGGAGAGTTGGTGGCGATGCTTACGTGCCTGAAAGCTCGCCAGCGCTGGTCGTCTGGTTGCTCTTGCACTTGATGAATCGGCTCTCAGAGTCCCTCCTGCACATACCTTTACTCAACGCTTTGAGTTAGCACTACCTCAGTCTATTTTTAACAGCTACATTTTCCATGATTAGATTTTAATGCTATTTATTTATTTAAACTGAACCAAACAATTCCACATAAGCTGAACATTCCAGTGGGCATCACTCTTGGCCATGCTGAGGATTCTAAATCTAGTTTAAATTACATTCCTTGAATGGTAGAAAAAGCTGGGTCATGTGCCGAAGCTTGGTGATGAATAACCAAGTCATTCTTTCACAGATTGCAAAAACTTTATTAAGGAAAGATAAACAGGTTAAAGGTCTTTCACAGTTAAATGGCTGTGCTGTCTATACATAGCAATTTCCCCTCACTTTTTCCATCTTCGGCTCTTTGTTGAATGTGTATTGCTTACTCTCATTGTCTGCCATAACTGAGGCAGGTCCTCTGTATTTTCACTGAAGTTAAAGAGAATGAAGACCTTGGGATAATTAGACTCAGTGTCTCTGTCAGCTTCTTACAGATATCTGGGAGTATGAAGTTTTTAGGTTCCTCCCTCCTGCATGGGTAGCAAAGGCAGGTATGAAAATTTGGCATCTCTCAAAAACACTTTTTCACAGACAAAGAGATCATCTCCACAAATCTGTAGCATAGCTGTTTGAGTCTTTGTGCTAGGCTTCCAAGGCTTCCTGGTAGGAAGGGACAGTGTGGTTCCCAGTTGCATCCATGTTAGCAAAATAAATTACTCGAGTTAAAATTAGCAGTGGGCAAACTGTTTCAGTTAAAACTAGAATTGTCCTGGATTGGTGCCAATCCTCAAAATAAATTCAAGCCAATTTTATTTTTAAGTTTTAAAAGTAATAAAAAGTAGTAAGCATGCAATGTATATATAGACATACGCACAGAGAATAGCTCAGGGATTAGAAAAAGATGTATTTCGCATCTGGAGCCCTAGTTTTGCATTTGCATGCAAGCAACTTTGCTCATGTGAATTATCCCCTGGTACCATACACTATTTCCTGTCTAATCAGGCAGCAGTATATACAAAAGGCTTTAGTGCATAAGGGTGCTATAACCTGCAGAACATCACCATTTGTGCATCTAGTGAAGAAAGACGGCACTTGTTAATAGGAAAAAGCTGGCACCAATTAAGCCACGTCCAGCACATTGACTCCACTTTCTGGAAGCAGAGTCATCCCCAAATATTGTGTTAGGAAGGACAGCCAGCCCTGCCTACAGCAGGATGTGGCTTCCAAATATCACGAGTTGCATATAATTTATTGCGTAAATTAAAGTGGGGGGGATGAAAGGTGGGAGGGATGAGGCTTCACTGGGCTGTGGCCTCAGAGAGGAAGATCACTTTGGTTTACATGGGGAGCATGGAGGTTATTTTGAGGAGTTGGAGGAAGGGAATGTTGTCCATGTACATTATTTCACACATCATAAACTTCATTTCTTGGTGTTTTTTTTAGCAGCCCAGAAACAGATCATTCCCATGTGTGTGAGGTTTAACAGCACCAAACTGTGAACATAAGGCTTGGAGCTTTTGTTTGGATTATTTTGTTTTCATCTTCAATGGCTGCAGGGGGTGTTTACTCCTGCAGTCTTGTACAGGTGCAATAGTCACAAGTGATGTGAGGGTGTGAGGATGCCTATCTTAAGTTTAGACTGACTGCCTAAACTTCAATGAAAATTGTTTCACTGCTCAGGCAGCTCTGACCTGGCCTGTGCAGTGACACAGTGCTACCTAGCACACCCAGACATCTCACTCCTGTGTGATTTATCTTCCTAGGAACAGGTCAACAGGGATATTGTACAACCTCTCTGGAAAATGCACATTTTTTTTACAGGCTCATACACACTTTCACAACAGTTGTCTTTTTTTTACACCGAACTTCTGGCCCTCCACAGTTCTTTTTTAGATATATCTTCTAGAGTGGAAACAGAACTTCACCTTCTTTCCATTTCACCATGAGCATCCTTCACCCATTCCTGTTCTTCTAATAGCACTGTGTATCTAGGTTTGGATGAACAATGGAGCTTGCTAGTAGGAGCCCCCAAAGATGCAGTTCTAACTGTTGGATTTGTGTGATAACGTCTTGAAAATGCCAACACACATGAAAAGTTGCTTTTGTGGCTGGAAGAAAATGCTGTAAAAATTACTTGAGGTTCATACAAGTATTGGCAAATCAGTTTTGTACCAGGTATACTGGAGTGAGGACACTCAGAGATGGGCTCCCAATAGTAAAAGAACAGGAACCTTCCTGAACAGCTCTCACCCTGCTTTAGTATGTACAATATATGTTGAACATAGGACTTTTTTTGTCCAAATAGTCATGAAACACAATAAAACTGCATGAGACCAATCTGTAAAAAAAAAAATTAAATTCTGCTCGAGGACCTCCTTGGAACTGAAGCTGAGTTACAATACTTCAAATGCATATTAATTGGGACATATGGTCTAGTATTTAAGCAAAGGTATGCATTTGTTTGTCCAGAGTGTTCAGGTGATACTTAAGGCTGAAGTTTTCATGGGTCTGATGAAATTTGTGATCAGCTGATGGAAATGTTTACCATACAATAAACTTGAAAGACTGTCCTACACAAAAGTGACACACAGGAGTTTGTTGTTGGGCAGCCCTGTGAAATCAGCTGCAGTGTCTGTATGTGTTTCGTTACCCCCAAGTCCCTTGAAAAGACTGGCAGACTTCTGAGGCATTGCCCAGCAGAAAGGCTGGTACAGCATTCATCTTGCTTGGTGCAGACATGCAGAGGAAGGTGTCTTCCAGGAGCCTGCCAACCACAGGCTGTCATGATGCATCTCTGATGGGCTCTGTGGAAGAGAGATCATCGTATTTCAGCCCCTGAACAACATCACTGATCCCCCATCTCCCTGTTTCATGATCTGTAGGATTCTGCCACAGTGGCAGTGGGATGGTGTGAGCTGCATTTGTTTGGTCTTGCACAATGAAGATCAGACAAGGCCAGTAGGGAAGACCACCTGCACCAGACCAGACAACAAATAGGTCCAAACTGAGCAGTCCGTCATGGAAGCCCTTATGCTGCCCATGAATGAGGGTAGACTGGGGAGTACCAAGGGCATGGCTTGCAGGCTGAGCCCATGGGCAGCACCAGTCATACTGGTAACCCCATGGTGAGAACATTCATGTACAGTCTATGATGAATGGGCTGCCTACTCTATTTGATGTTATGGACACGTAGGAGAATCAGTGGAGGCAAAACCTATCAGGATCTTTTTCTTTCATCTCTGCAAACCCAAGAATTACAACTATTTATCTTAGGGTCATTAGGTGACTCATTGTGTTATGCATTTAGTATATTTCACATAGACAATGTTGTATCTCTTCTCAATAAGTAATTTAAAAGAGCTGTTCATGTCATACAAGACACAAACAGCCTGTTTGTAAGCCAGTATCTTAGATCCTCATCAACTTTGTCACATTTTCTTGTTTTCAAATTCCTCATTTTAAAAATATGAGTCAACATAAATAGCTTTGAATCTTTGTTACCTTATTAACCAATGACGGGTGACTCATAAAATATTTACATAGACAACAGTCTTGTGCTGGTAATGTATTTTCACATTACTTAGTAATTTAAAACATGTCAAACCTTTCCAAATAGTAGAAACAATCCAAACATGAAACTGATGTTGACCTTAAAAGGCTGCTACTTTTTATTTTAAGTCAAGCAACAATCATTACCACAGATTATTCACTGTACATTCTTCATACAACTCTTTATCAGCAATGCCCACAAATAGAACTCTAAATGGTAAGAGATAAAGTAGATGGAAAGGGATGATGTTACATCAGCAGCATGACTTGTAAGGGAATTTGTGGAAGACCTTATGGAAAATACATATATCAACATTTAATATTACATATTAATAAGGTAAGTAAATTATATATATGTCTATTTTAAAAAGCTACTGAGTTATGCATTTGACTGAATCTGCATCTGGTCATTCTTTGCATCATAAGAGAGTGCATGATTATGCAAATGCATCTATTTATAATGACTATGTATACATATGCATGAAGGTTTTATATCATTTATGTGTGTATTGGATATAATTTTGGGGTTTATTTTTTCTGTTTTCAAATCCTGCTTCTGTTATTAGAGGTCCAGGTGATGGTACAGAGAGCATTTAGTGTGTATTCTGGAGTACAGCATGTGTGTACTATAACCTAGGTGACCTGGACTCATTAAAAATACTATCCTTTTATTTTTTTTCCCGTGTTGATCAGTAGAAACTAATTTTGGCCCCCCAAGTCACAGGAAACGGCCATGGTATGAGCTGGAGCTGGTGAAAGAATAGATAAATTTTACATTCTTATTCATCATATGGATATTTATACAATACATGATATTTTCAGTGTGTTCAGTGGCAAAAGATGGTAGTCTCCATGATGCATAATAAATTACATGTGTCTCCTTTGGCAGACACTTAGTCCATTCAGCCAAATAACTATTTACAATGCTTTACTTTTGAAAAAAAAGAAAGAACAATAACAAAAATTCACAACAGTCTACTGTTTCCTCCTGTCTCTCAGAAAGCTTTTCCAGGGTGAGCTGTGTGACTTGGAGAGCTGCTCACTAAAGGTAATATCTTAATCACACTGTTCCCTGCAGACTGGAGCAGATCAAAGAAACAATAAAACCTCTGTCACACAGAGGACAAAAAACCTGATCACACCATGCTTCTCAGATGACCAGCAGGTGTTGAAGATTTTTGGGGCAGCATTTGTGACTAATTGCTCTGTTTCTGTACCTCAAGTTTGTTATATACGTTAATATTGAAAAAAAAGTCTTTTAGAACAATTTCTTTTTCCCTTCTACCTCTATATTTTACCTGTAATGGCATGGAAATTAAATATAGTGTTTTCTAGAGGACATGTAATACTCAAGAGAACGAATATCAATATTTAAAAGCTGTAGGGGCCGTGAAAATTTTCACTTTGGGCTTTGCCTTTTTTTTTCTCTCTCTTTTCAATATCATACCATTATTAGTCAGACTTTATCTGTTTTTCATCTTGACCAAACAGCCCATTAAATATATAAAGTGTATGAAAATATTTTAATTTGCTTCAAAGTTCTTTTAAAATAAGCAGAGACATTGGCCCTAATATGTAATTCTGTGATAAATCAAGTCCACTCACACTGAACCTGATAGAAGGGCAGGGTGCTTGATGGCTACAGTGAGAGGGATGAAGGGGATAATAAGGCATCTGCAGAGATCTTTTTGAAAATACCATTACTTGACCCAAGGACAGAGAGCAACACAGATCTCTCAGGTGGAGGGGTGTCAGTCTCTACGATGAGACAGGCTAATCCCTCCCTGTAATGGACTTAATATTACTATAAATGGTATACTTCTATTTTTCATTTTATTTTCACGCCTGTCAGAGACAGCATTTTTCACAGTGCTGGTAAGCGTTCTGATCTTAGGTTGGAGTTTGGACGATGTGACTAGTAAAGTGTTTAAAGGTCTTTGCTGGATCAAGTCCTTGGAAGAGAACATATGTGGCCATTCTGATTATTTTAAAGTTGTATGTAAAGTTATAAAATTTATGATCTAGAAAATCTCACATTGAAATAAAACCTCCTGCAGAGACACATATTGTAATCATGGTATTTAGCAGGGACAGCAGTTATAAAGCAGCACAATAGTTTTAGGTGAAGAATAAGGTAGAACTGTGTGTTCAGATGAACTTTTTTTAAAGGCTGGAGAACACTTTTCAAATACCTATCAGTCCAACAGTCCTATTCTTCTAAAGGAAAGTCTAGTTCTCCTCACTTTGCTTATCATTCCAAGCCTGTTCCATGTGATTGCTCTTGACTTGGCTTGGATTTGCAAGACATGAGGCAGATTCCAACAGAATGCAAGGGTGACAGAGCACTGGAACAGGCTGTCCAGAAAGATTGTGGAGTCTCCTTCTCTGTAGATATTCAAAACCCACTAGGACATAATCTTGAGAAACCTGCTCTAGGTAAGCCTGCTTTAACTGGGAGTTGAACTAGATGATCACCAAAGGTACTTTCCAAACCCAACCATTCTGTGATGCTGTGATTCCATGATTCCGTGGCTTTGTGATTATCTAACTTGATGGTACACTATTTTATTTGTGTGGAAAATCATCACATAGGAAGAAGCCTAGTAAGTATCCTTCACAGCAGAGTTCTCCTTGCTATAAATTAAGAAGGCCAAAGGCTGCTTCTCATTGAACATGGCAAGAGTAAGACATGGTGTGGTGTAACTGGAAGATTCCCATCTGTGGGTAGTCAGTGGTGCAAGGAGTGGAAGGTGGGACATAGGGCAAGGAGTTTGGAGCCTGCTGCAACTTCTGTTGGTCATCTGTGATAAAGGACTGCAAATTATAATTCCTTGACTTTTCCTCTTGTTATAGGTAGGAATTTAGTCCTCCCGATACATACCGAGTGAAACCTGACCCAATAAAGCAGATGCCATTCACTCCTAAAATATATGGGTAGGAGTATCAGGAGGCTTTCATTACTAACTGAGTGGTAGATGAATGAATGCTCCCCAAGCCAGTCCCAACCTTCTCTTTCACCTGCCTGATTCCTTCAGTTGAAGGTCTGAAACCTTTCATACCATCTCCCCAATGTTTTCCAAGTTACCTACAGACAATATGACAAGGATAAAACATTGGGTTAAACAGCCTGGCCTAGTCCTTTCTACTACTCCTAGAACACCTATGATAACTCTGTTGAAATCTTTTTGAGTTCTGGCAGTGTTCAGGCTAAGGCTCAAGCAGTCATTCCACCTTCTGTTGTCAGTTCTTGAACTGTGGTGGAATCTCTTGGAATAAGAACTTTCTGGAGCAGAAGAGTGATGGCATCAGTGGTTAAAAACAAAACCTGTGTTAAAAGAGGTAGATGAGTAAGACTGCCAAGTGACATACTAATGCCAGTATATAAGGCTGAATTACTTATCTTACTTACACATGATAATTTGATCTTATTTTTGATTATATTTCAATTTGATTATATGTTCACATACTGTTTTAAGAGGATCCTTGCCTGATTCAGTGTACCTGATGTGCTGAACTCAGATGACATACTAAACAATGTTCAGCTGCAGTCTCCTTGTTCAATGTGCGGCTGGATGGTTGGATGCCTTATTTACTGCATTCCCTTCTAAAATTAGAATTATAAATTTCCTCACAGACTTTGCTGTGGTACTTGTGGTGGTATTAGAGACCTTAAAAAACTAATTATCTTTGTCAGACTACTGTGAAACAAACTGGATTTATTTCCATTTAGAGATGAGGAACCAGTGCAAAGACAGAATAAGATAAAATATATTCTGTTTTTTGAGTCTGATTTAAGGTCACTAAGACATTATTTTTAAGTACCGTATTTATTATGTCTTAGGTGCCACCTTCACAAAGATTTCCTAGGAATGGTTCCAAAATCCATTTGAATTGTACTGAAGCATACAGTCTTGAAAGCATCTTTCTTATGATTGTACTTCAGTGCAAGGTTTCTTCTGCTATAGTATTTGAGGTCCTCTCAGCAAAACTAAGCATGGCAGATGATCTGGCTTCCATGTATAGTCTGTGTTTAGTTTTATTCATCATTTTAATGCCATGCTGCATTTAATGTCACCCAGATTTCCCCACCTACATTTGCTATTTGTAAAGGTTTTTATTCTGCTTGCCCAGGATTTCCAAAATATGATTGTTCTAACCCTGAGGAAAGACCCCAAACCTACTGTTTAGCTGCCAAATGCTTACTTAGTGAAACACAAGTAACAGGTGACCTTTCATCAATATCTGCCCCTTTTTCTGGTATCAAGTATGTTTATCTAATATGTTTTGATAAAAATTGTTCATTCCTATATGCTTCAAAAGTTGAATTCCTAAGGTATAAGGTATTTGCAACCATTGTCCATAGTAAAAGGAAAGGTGTTTTCTTTCCTTTGAAGTCTGAAGTCATTTTATCATGCATTAGAGACAGACAGTTTGCACTTTTACACCTGATGACACTGCACAAAAAGAGAACAATCACATCTCGGCAGCCATGACCTGATGTAGGGACATCTAGGGACAATGACCTTTGGATATAAAGGACAGAGATTAAGGCAGGGCAAGAAGGCTGTGGAATACCACAGGAAGGGCAGCACATGGTAAATGAACCAGCATGGAGTTGACTGGTCATTATTTTATAACACAGTTGATCTGGCACTGTGAATTGATATCAAATCAGTGCTTGGGACCCTGTGGCAAGTATGAGGAACCCTAAAACTGGATTTTCAATTTCATGAAGATGTGGCCTGGGATTTTATCTTGTGATAGTTACCACAGATGAACTAACGTGTGTCACTGGTTTAGATCTTAATAGCAACTTCACAACCTCTCTTGGGCAACTTGTGTTGGTGCTTGGATACCCTCATAGTGAAAAAAGTGTTTTCTGATGTTCAGGGGAAATGTCCTGTGTTTCAGTGCGGGCCCTTTGCCTCTGATCCTGTCACTGGGAACCACTGAAAAAACTCATTTCCATCTTCTCTGTATCTTCCTTTCAGGTATTTATGTATACCTTGTTAAGAACCCTGTGAGCCTTCTCCGAGCTGACAATTCCCAGGTCCTTCAGCCTTTCCTTATAGAAGAGATGCTCTAGACCCTTAATAATTAAGGGGTTCCAGTCAACCTATTTTTCCAGCCTTTTGAGGTCCCTCTCTATGACAGTATGATCCTCTTATTCATCAGCCATTTCCCCCAGTTTTGTGTTTGTTATCTGAAAGCTTGCTGGGGTACACTCTGCTGCATCATCCAGGTAATTAATGGAGATGTCAAAGAGGATCAGAACCAGCCATGGCCCCTGGGGTATCCCACTAGCTACCAACCTCCAACTGGACTTCATGCCAGTGATCACCACCCTCTGGGTCTGGCAGTTTAGGAAGTTTTCACCTTGCTGTCTGCTCAGCTAGCCCGTACTTCATCAGATTCTATAAGGGGTTCCTATGGAAGACAGTGACAAAAGCCTTTCTGATGTCAAAGCAGAAAATAGCCACTGCTCTCCCCTGGTCTACCAAGGCAGTCATCTCATCACAGAAAGGCTGTCAGGTGGTTTGAGCATGACTTGCCATTTGTTAATCCCTGTTGACTATTCCTGATCACCTTCTTGTCCTTTGCATGCCCAGAAGTGGTCTCCAGGACCAACTGCTCCATCACGCTGCCAGGGATTGATTGAGGCAAGGCTGACTGGCCTGTAGGTCCCTGACTCCTTCTTGAAGGTGAGAACAGCACTTGCTTTGCTCCAGTCTTTGGAGACCTTTCCCAGTCACTATGATCAACCAAAGATTATCACGAGTAGATCAAAGGTTATTAAGAATTTAGAACAGGCTTTAAAAGGTTATAGCCATTAGGTGACCCTAACATAATTGTTCAGTTTAATCTTGGTAGCCCTTTATCCGAGGAAGACAAAACTGAAGGTTTTTTACTATTACAGTTAAAAAAAAAATAAAGCAGTTGGGGGTAAAAAAGACTTAGTATAACTGCAGAATTTAAGTGATTTTTTGCTTTAAATTTCATTGATTTTGATGTATTGGTCATGCTGTCTTGTGCAATTCTGATGACTACAGTACTGATGATAAAAATAAAACCTGGCATTCACTGTTTAAACCTGAACAGATTTTGTATTTGTTTTCAAGTTTGAACAAATCTTGGTGTTTTTATTAAAATAAATCGATTGTGAAAGGAGTGTTGGAGCAGATTATTTTCCAGGCCCTGCTGATTTTGTTTATTATCAATATTTGCTGAAAGTAATCTAATTCCTGCTGAGCTGTAACCAGAAAGTTACTTCACTATCCAAATATTGACAGCAGTTAGGGAAAAAGTTCTAGTTTATTCTAGTCTCTTGAGTTTGCCATTTTATTATAGACCTACATTTGTAATGATAAGATTATTGATCATCTTTTGTTAATATGAGTAACAGATGACACTTGAAAGTTTATTTTTGTCTAAGGTTTCCTTGGCTTATCTCAACCTTATTTCTTTCATTATAAAACTGATCTATCTGATGAGATTTCTATCATTCCTGTCATTTCTTATGACAATAAAACCAAACCTTTTTTTAAGTGATTTTGGACACTGGTGTTCTGACTTCATATTGAAAATAATAATAATAATAAAAGCTCTTTTGTTGGAAGTCTACGTGAAGATCCAGTTTAGAAATGTGTGATTGTACTGAGGAGCTGTGGTAGTGAATATGCATCCTTTAGCAGCATCACACATGCTGAATGATCTCAATTAACCTTTCCACTCCTTCTGTGGCTAACAGTTATGACATCCTAATGAAGAACTTTTGAATTTTCTTGAGACTTTGATATAGCCACTGATCCATAATCTCTTTGATATGAAAGATGGTGCCAGAAAGGGACATGCATAAAGTTCAGAGACAGGAGATCTTACCTTTCTTACAACAAACTACCCTGACATTGAAAATTTATTTAACGCTCCTTGCAACATGCACAATGTAGGTAAATATGTAAATTAATATATGGAGAGGCTTCTAAAAGACAATCAGAATAGAAAAGAATTCCAGAATCATTTATGTTAGACAAAACCTTTATGATCAACAAGTCCAACCCTTAATTCAGCATTGCCAAGGCCACTACTAAAGCATGTCCCAGACTCCACATCTACACATCTTTTAAACTCTTTCAGGGATGGTGACTGCACCACTTCTCTTGGCAGCTTCTTCCAGCGCTGAACAATCTTTCTTACAAATAAATCTTTTCTAACATCCAACTTAAACCTCCACTGGTGCAAATTGAGGCCCTGTGCTCTTGTCCTATCTCCTGGGAGAACCCTCACTTCACTACAATCCCCACTTAACTACAATCTCCTTTCAGGTAGTTGTAGGGAGCAATAAGGTCTCCCCTGGGCCTTCTTTTTTCCAGGCAAATGTGTTTTGTGTTAAATTCCGAGGGATTTGCACTGATACTCAAGAGTGAATTTACCTTTCTGTCTTCAAAATACGCTCCTCTACACTACCTAAGTGGATAAATGCAATACTCTTACTTTTCTGGGGAAAAAAAAAAAAAGACAAAACTAAACAAACAACCTTGAATTCTGCTTACAGCATCTTTTTCTTGGGCTTACTCAGAGTATTTGGCCAATTCTCAGCTATTCAGGAAGGTAGTTACACAAATTTTAGCCACGGCTATGTAGAGTCATACCAAAAACTTCTTTTTTACGGTTACTTGAGAGCTGTGTTTAAAATGTTAGCATCCAGTCAGCAAGGAAAACTGTGCATGTGGTTTGGTTGATTAAGCTCACAAAAAAAATAGTGAAGAGTCATAAAAAGGCCATAAAAGCCATAAGGTCATAAAAACATCAAAATTGTAAATATATTATCAGAAATGTTTCATAGCTACTTAAAGAGTAGCTAGATGGTATGCACTACTAATAAATTTCCTTTGCTATGAATAGATCCATAAATTTGACTGATGAACCTCAAAGGAGTGTTATGGGCTTCACAACACAGACTGAGTGTGAGTAGTACTTTATTTCAAAAGTACATAACTTAGTGGAATTGTACAGACTGAACAGTTTATTCAGTAGAAGTTAGCGTACCAAAACCTGGCCATTCATGAATTAGGGTCAGATCAAGCCTCCCTTTGACCTCAGTGGGAGTTTTGCCATTTGCTTCAATGAAAGTAGAATCAAGCTATCAATGCTTTAAAATGGTTCAATAGGGAGTGTTATTGAAATGCAAATGTACATGTTCTCTTAATCTGAACTTCCCATCTCCCCATTCAGAGCTGTTTGTAGAGAGTTTTATTATGGGCTGTTACTCTGGGACCTGTGTTAGACAGAGATTTCTGTATGCTTATTGGAGAAATATTCTGTAGTACAGGAGAATACATCTTCGAATTTTCTAAGTATAATTCTAAATAAATCTAGTGAGTTTGGTCTAAAAAGCAACCAAGCCTTGCTGTATCACCAAGACTGAACAAAGGAGAAGTTAACTATGCTGTTGACTAGAGTATGTTCACTTAACACTAAGTGTGAGTTGACCTGGTTGGTGTCATGAAAAAGAAGACCTTTCAGGTATTCAGTTGCCAGGAGACACTACTTGCAATGGTTTCATATAACACTTAAAAACTACTAGAGCTGCAAAAGGCTTGCATAGTGAAAACAGAAGTTTGAGCTCATGTATTTGATATAACTTAGCGCTAGCTCAGTTTCATTCTTTGTGGATCAAATGTCGTCAGCACAAATGAGTGAATAAATCAAAAAGGCTCCATTTTGTTAAAATCAAACCATGCCTGTCTTTCTCTTGCCTTCCACAAACCCCCTTCCTATTGCAAATGCCTGGCTTTCTCTTCCTCCTCACCAGCAATAGTAATTATTTACACCAAACCAGTTTCACTGGGAAGCAGACATAACCTGTTCAGCTTGCTTGAGATCTTGAAAAGCAGTCTAGAATTTTCAGCTGTAGACAGCAGGCCAGCCTACATACATCTTTTGGGCCCAGTCAGGAGTGGACGCACACACAGCTGGTTGCTTGCCCAGGCAGGAAATGTACACCTTATGACTGGTGGCTTTGAGGCAAAGTCATGTGTCTCAGCCTCTGAGGGGGACACATGTCAGCATCACTCTCATTGGAAAAGACCAAAGGAATTATTTCACGACAGATGTGTTATACAGACCTACCTCAGTGGATGCTCTTTGTGTGAGCAGTGCTCTTTGAATACAGCAGCTAAAGAAGGCAAAACAACACCTTCCCCCCATCCATCAAAGAAAACCAAGAATTCCCCACCCACCCACCTAACAAAACACCTATCAAAAAATTTTTAAATCTAATTGCAACCACTTCATGATCTAGTGATGGAAGAAAAGAAATAAACAGATTAGCTCAAACTCTTAACTTTTTCCTTACTAGGTACTGATTCAGTCTCATCTCTGGGACATAAGAAGGGCATTCCTGTTCAAGTTAGAGTCTATTACTATTGCATATGGCAATTGTTACAAATTTAACCTTTGTTCTGGGTGTGTAGTAAGCTAATTAAAAAGACAGATAGCTTGTTCATTGTTATTAAAGCACTAATAATAATATCTCTTATTTCCCTATCAGTAGCATTTTAATTGCTGAGGACACATGGCAGGTCATGGTGCCTCCTACACATTTTTCAGGGACCAGAAGTTGCATCCTTACTGTGATATAAAAGACACTATAAAAGAGCTTGCTTACTCTCCCATAACTATCCATATTGTTTAGTTTTTAACCTACTTTCTGGCATGGGTTTGGCCTTGCTCCTCAGTTGTGTCCTAGACACAATTTGGGAAGAAGTATGGCCAACCACCTGCTATTGACAGCTGAATGGCTAGAGTGGCCATGTCTGAGGTTGGCAGGGAGGCAGAAGAAGCCAAACAGAAAGTGTGAAAATCATGAGTTCACATTTATTCTTGAGAACAGAGAATGGTCCCTAAATAGTTTTCTTTACTTGACTAGATTTAAATTCCCACTGTCATGATATTTGTAATTCCCATTAGAACAAGTCTTGGTCTTTCAATACAAATAATTCTCTGTTAGAAGAAGCAGATGTCAGAAAAGCTTTCACAGGGTTATTTAAGCAAACATATTCATGCTACTCATACCCTCTTTCTGTACTTTTGGCTGCAAGTCATTTTGTGCAGGTGAAGAGGACTGTAAGTGCATGAAAGCAATTTTATAAGTCTAGAGGATGCAAAAGATCCTGGATGGCCCTGGACCACAGTGAAATTTAGAAGAGAGAAGTCATTTCATGCACTTCAATTCAGTGCACATTACCAAACTGGAAGAATTGTTGGGGGCCCTTTGGGTGTAATGAGCACTTTTCCAGGTGATCCATATATACCTGTATGCTTGCACCTATGATTATAGAGCAATGTCTTTCACCATCACTTGTTTTAGATACTAGTTGCAGTCATTTTCCTCGTAGCACAGCTCTTCCAAAGAGCCAGCATGAATCCATGAGTCTGAGAGGAGTGCTACTTCTGCTCTTATTAAAACACTGCTTGCAAGCACTGCAAGCCCTTGTGCTTGTCTTGGAAAACTCCCCACTGAGTAACTTTGCTGAGCAGGATTAGTCCTGCTTAGTTTATGAGATCCAGCATGATCACAGCTGTGATGATGTTGCACCTAGCCAAAAGAACAAAGCAACCACATCTTGCATATATGTCAATTTGGTAAAAAAAGAGAAAGAAAAGTGAACTAATTGAGGAGGGTTTTATTTTCAGATTTTTTTGTCTCTCTTTATAATTAATTACACTTTGTTCACCATTTTGAGGGGATTTATTTTTAACTTTGGTTGAAACTCTTTTGTACAGAAGTCTGTATTATATGAATTCCAGGTTTTTTTAGCAATGGATTAAGTTGTGGGAGACTCTGACCTTGTGATAGTACCATGTTTCTGCTAAACAAAGTCCAGTATGCCAAACAAAGATGTAGCAAGTAGTTACGAAATGGCACGGCTATTACACATGCTTTTGATTCTCATTGTCTGGTGTTTATTTTGGGATAATTCTGTTTTGAGAGTGGAAAAACCAGACTGTAAATAAAAGGGAGGCCTATGATACATGCATTATGCTACACACTTCGCAAAAGGCTGACGGAGGGCTCTTCAGTGAATGCCTAGGAAATAAGAAAATTATTTTCAATAGTGAAAGAAAAATGTAAGAATATTTTGGGACACCATGACAAGTCAGAAAAATAGTCATTCACCCACTTGCGCAAAGCCTGAGTAATTTACTGTTGCAGCTCACAGTCTGTTGTTTCCCTCCAATGTAATGTTTCTAGGTCACCGTCACTGGTGTTGTTCTAAACCACGCAGCTCCACTCCCAACACACCTCCCTCCTGCTGGACAGTGGGAGAATCTCTATTGCAGCTTCCAGGAGATGTTGAGTTAGCTGGTACTGCATTTCCACTCCTGACTTCTCTCCCATATTACCCCACCCACGAAACCAGATGATAGGAAAGAGGAGAGAAGGGAACAGGTCAGACTGAAAGTCAAATGAATCCAAAGACTTAAAAGAGTGCAATAATAATAGTTCAAAATCATAGATTAAGAGACAGTAATGCCATTTTAAGATGAAACTTTTGTTAGTGACGTGGATTCAGCCCTTAGTCCCAGAAAACATAATCTAAGTTATCTACTTGTAGTTTTATAGCTCTATAAATCTTTGAGGCCAAATTCTGTCCTTCTACACATGCAGGACTCCATTTATTCCATGGGGAGTTACACTCCTATATCAGAGGGTAAAATCTGGCTATATTTTCTAGATAGCAATAGGAAAAAGGGGAGGTCTTTCACTTTTAAAAACATTTACTGTATCCTAGCAATGTGCAGCGATGCTATGCAAGCCTGACAACAGACAAATGGTATTAAGAGATATTATACCTTAAAGAAGACAATGTGATAATCTTGGGGAATCTGTAGGTAGGACAAGTTACAAACATTGATTCTAGGCACAAAGCAACTAAGGCAATATAAAAGGAAATGACTTAAACCCTTGTGTTGAGATGGACGCAAACCTCAAGAAAATCTGACTATCCAGAAATATAAACAGACAGGGGAATTAGGAGAAGCAAACATTTTGTTCTCAAGGTTTTGTAACTCAAAAAAATTATATCTGCGTTTTTTTTTTTTTTTATCATGTGTAGGCTGCATTTGCAAAATCTTAGCTTGAGATTGTTGTTTTACAGCTTAGAGCTTAAGTGATTTTAAAGTTCTTAAAAGCAACAACTAAACTCTCTCCATAAGCAAATAAAGTGTGAATCAGCTGTTTAATTCTCCAGGATAAAAAAAAAAAATTAAAGCAACAGGAAAAAATGTACTGAAAGAACAGCTTTATGGTCTTGTTACTACAAAGTATAGCTAATTAGAGAAAACATTCTGAATTTAAACTTTGCTGGAATGATAAATTGTTATTCACAAAGGCACAGTATAGCTGTGCATGCAGCCTGACACTATTTATGATGACAAGTTGACTCTTGAATAGGTTGTGCAATTACCAGAGGAGGAGAGAGAAATGGGAGTCTGAAGATGACAAACACTGCTGGCTTCCATAATCTCAACTTCTTTCAGCCATATTTACCAATTTACAGAAACATGAACTGTGAACAGAGTAAAAGGAAAATGGCACTGCTGGAAGCTTTTCTGTGGAAACCTTAAAACAATTTAATTTCCATCCTCTAAAACACCATAAGACGTGTTCTTACTCTCTCTGACAACAGTCTGCCTCTTGAGCAACTTACCTTCTTCCAGTTATGAGAACTACCCTTTAATCAGAATTTACTGTAGTCCATTAGGTGCTCTACCAAAATCTTTCAAAGGAAGTGTCTCCCTAAGGAATGTGCTAAGAGGTAAGGATGAAAATTTGAGAAATATCAGACTGGAAAAGACTTATTTATACTTCTGCAAATGCAACATCTTGGTACATCTTCATGCTTTGTTGCCTTGCATACTTCTGACTTGACAGCATCATGCTCTGGAGCTTGGGTGTAGAGATGAAGGACAGGAACAGAATTCCCAGACTGAATTGCTGCTCCTCCAGCTGTGGTGACAGGACACTCTGCTTGCTGCTTTGAGCACAGCTGATGCAACTTTTGAAACAATTTCATCTCCTATCCCTGCTGAAGAGTCCAACAATCATAAATGAAGATAGAGAGAGAGGAATCTTAACCAGGTTTTTTTTGCATAGCTCAGCAACAGACTCAACTTTTTGACAAGGGCTAGATACCAGTATTTTAAAGAGCAGTTACAAAAATATTTGCCAAAAATATTTCTCATATCCAACTGTCTTAATAGAATGACTAAATAATTTAAAATGTACACTTATAAAAAATAAAAAAGAATTGCAATATTCAAGACTTCTTTATTATAAAATCACTTAGGTAAAATAAGAAAAAGGTCCCTTATGGAAACCTTAAAGAAATCCTCTAGCTGCTCTGCATTTGGGTTCTTGAAGAGGAGATAAAGGAGATAAAGTTCTTCATTTACAGATATTTTTACAGCTACCAAATAACTGGTTGGAAGCCATTATGATTAAGACCCTATCTCATGACAAGTCCTTATTGCTGCTTCTGCTGCAAGTGAAAGAAATATCTGAGGCCTTTTTTTACTTAGATTTCTTTCCTTCTCATGAATTTACCAATTAATTGGGTCATTCTCTGTGCCCAGTGATTTTGTGGTAATTCGTTGGTTTAGAGTCCTCCAGAATGATATCTTTAACATACTTATGAAACTTCTTCACCAGTGAAATATGTGGGCTAAGCCCAAAACCAACACTAGCACATCTGGGGTATCTATATTTTCTGGCATCACTTTCCAGTACAGCCACATAATAATTAAATATCTAGCTGATATCATAGCCAGTCTGGACAGCTGTTTTATCAGATGTTAAATAATATGAAAACATACAAAAATAGCAGTGGCAAGCTCTGCTTTATATGATAACCTCAGAATGCATCATACAAAATAAGACATTATTAGGTCTTAGTAATGGTTGAAATAACATTCACATTTATGTGGTAGTGAAGTCACTTAACTGATAGCAATGGAGTCTTAATAATTGCTTTCTGTGAATTCCCTGAGATGCTCTGGTGTTGAAGATAGCTATTCCCAAAGGAAGACATGGTGGAGGTGGATGGTGCATCAGTGGGGTGCAATTTTCTTCATCCAGTGACCAGGGGAATGTGCTACATCTGACAATGCCAGGTCAGGGACTGCAGTTTCTTTTGCCCTCATGTTTCTCACTTAAATCTGTGTCTCATGGTCCATTTTTATGTTGCTAGTTAACACAGACAATCTAATTGTCATCCTCCTTATCACTGACTTATAGTTGAATGAGATTAGTCACAGGTCATTTAATCATGCCAGATCCTCCAATTTCTGTTTGCATTTTGGGTTTTTTGATAAGAATTACTGCATTAGTTCACTACTCCAGTACTGTGCCCTGTCCATTTGCAGCAGACATAATGCCCCACAGTGCCCAATGTCTCTGGACAGCAAATTCCTTAGCTTTGTCATGGTTCTGCCATTTCCCTTTCTTGTAAATCTGCTGTACCTCCATTTGCCACCTGTAGGACAGGGTTAATTAAATCTGCCTCATATGCTGGGTCTGCTGGGTAGGGCTTAATTCCCTGGGTGTGTCTCTACTGCTGCTTTATTTTGTATGAGGCTTTTGAAATGGACTTCTTCATCTGCTCTGATTACCACACTTTGGTTCATCTTGGAGCATGTCTTGCCATCTGCTCCTTGGGTCCTTCCTTGTGCTCAGCTGGAGGATGCACTCCAGCTCCACATCTGATGCTGTTCAATCAACAGGAATGGAATAAAGCTAGTCCAGACTGAAACCTTCAAAACATTAACATAGGGGATATTGAGTCTCTGGTATTAACTCTTGCTTTGCAGGTACATTCCTATTGTGCCATGGTATATAATGAAAGCATAGCCATTATTATAACTGATGGCTGCCTTTGCAATCCTTGGATGAAGAGAACAACAAAAGTATGAGGTTTTGTGTGCATTTCAGAGAATAAATGCAGCCTTTGTGTTTTAATCCCAAATTTTGGCTTTATTTCACTGTACTATTTTAGTGGGAGATTTCATAGTTTATATAAGAAAGTTTACCTTAGAAGATCTAATAGCAAATGGAACCTGCTTCTGCACTTATGTAAATAAAATCTATTCATGCTGAGCTCATTCTGGTCCATGGACATTAACCAGCAATGTTTATTTTTTTATACCTGGCAAATTTCCCTGAAATTTTCATTTTGAATAGATGCAGAAGGTTAGCACCAGTAGTTTATTTTGATACACACAGTATACACATCCTCAGACACTAAGCTACACTTTGGGGTTACAGTAAACTTGGTTTTTAAGTCCTCCTCAGCAATATTCCCCTTACCCCACCATATGCTTGAAATGAAAGTATAAATGCAAAAGAACTCTCCTACACGTCTTTCCCTTGCAGCACTTCTGTGTTTTACTGATTTACAGCACACCATTTTTACTGATTCTATCTCAATCAATTCTGATTGGCTCTGCAGTATTACTTTTAATATAAAAAAACATTTGAACAATGAGGCTGAGAAAAATAGTTTCTGTTACTTGCTCAAATCCCTGTTTTTTCTTTTCTCCTGTACAAACCTTGTTTTTTTTTTTTTCTGTTTACCGTCACTATTGACAATACTACAGAAACCCTTGGCCTTTTGCGTGGTGGCAGAGTATCACTCACTTTCGTGCACATTATTTTATAGGCCAGCTATGCTCAGTTATCCCTCCTACCAATAGAAGTCTCTCCATGTCTCCTAGCCAGCAGGAGGTGCTGAGGAATGATGTAACAAATATCTTTTCACTGAGATAGTTGGGTTCCCTCTGTGCTCAACACAAAGATTTTCACTAACTTGTGAGCTGGATCTAAGCATTGTCACATCAAAGTGAGGATTTTAGTTCTATTTTTAGGATGGCATTTGGCTAGAGCAGGGACATTCTTCTTTTGCTCTTGTTTTAATTAAATAACCTTTAAGACAAGTGAGCAGGAACATTCAACTCAAAGCAATGCTTTGCTACTCCAAGAGGGAGCAGGGTGAATGCATAGCATTTATTCAAGACTTGGCTCTTTTTGATCTACTTGGGATAAATGACATTACATGACAATGATAGAGGTGGGATAACCAATAAAGAGGGGAAATATTGCTAATCCTTAAACTAACTATCAAGATAAACTGCAATCACACCTTTAGATGATATTTTATGTTAAACAGTGATCAAATAAAATCAAAGAAGGTAAGCAAATTTAGAAAGATTTTCTAGTTGTCAAATTAGTGACTACTGGTTATCATTCACCCCTAAAAATTCCCCTTCATATTTGTTAACAGTAGTCCTAACATAACTAAAATGACTACTGAACCTTTCAAACAGGAATCCTCACTCCACTCGCAGCTGCAAGTTTCCATGTAGTGGCTGAGTAAATATCTTTAGCATTCCTCTGGGGAACCAATGGTAAGGGCTGGAAAATACATATTATTTCTCATGTCATTGTATTCCTTCAATTTCTTGGAGGTTTCAGTTCTTAGTGTGGGATGTGGACACCTTTCTTCCACTAAGGTCTGTCAAACCAGATGATCACTGAACACAAACACTTTATTAACAAGAACAGACGGTCATATGCACCTTGGAATATTTAATCAGCTACAAAAGCAATCACTGAAAAAGCAATGAGTAGTTTAAACAAAATATGGAATACCACGGAAGACACCAGGGTGAGAGAATACATACTGTAATTCCCATCCATAAGAATGGGAGCCTAATAAATTATAAATGCCTAGAAAGATAATGCTGTTATAAAATAAATCCTACAATGCTAGAGCATATAATCCACTTTGTGGATCACTTTGAACATTTTTACAGTGATAAAAAAGCGTTGCATGGATTTATCAGAAACAAATCCATCTCATTTTTCTTTGACAGATTAACTGGCCAAGAGGATAAGGATAAAGAATAGACTTGTTGGATCTTGATTTTAAGAACAATTTCCACACAGTCTTATACACTTTTTTGAAAAAGAAACTGGGAAAATGCAGTGTAGATGAGTTCACCATAACATACATGTGGACAGATGTCACTTGTTAGTCTAGTTCTAATAATTATTTTCATGAATGGCTTGAAATATGAAGCAGTGGATCTTCAAGTTACACCAGCAGATAGGAAGTGCCAGCACTTCAGAGGACTGTGTTAGAGCCTGGAGAGACAATCTGATAAGAGTGGTACAAATTCAGAAAAAATAACAAGTGTATTTTGCCACAGACATCAACTGCATGAATGCAATATGGGAGATGTTTATGTGCTATGCAGGACAATAAACTTGAAGACTATACAGCCCCTAAGCTAAGTAAGAGTAAGCTACATTATATGGCTGAGGAAAAGTGAATCTCCCTGCAGAACATCCTAGTAAGGCTCCCTTATGTTCTGTTTTACTCTGCTGGCACTAGGGAGTGAGTACTTTGTTCTGTTTTGGGCACCACACTATAAAATAATAGATAGATATATAGAAGCAAACTGGAGAGAGTTCAGAGGAGAAGAAGAATAAGCAGTATGGAAAACACACTGCATGAAGAAAGGTCAAGATAACTGGTACTGTTTA
>WBNO01015153.1:0-19739 GCA_013400575.1 Peucedramus taeniatus | reverse complement strand
CCTTAACAGAAGAGAGGATGTGAAAAAAGACAACAAGGAAACGGGTTCTGAGCAAAAAGGTGACACACACTAAGTGAAAGCAGTTTGGTTTAAAAGAACAGGATTTGGGGCTGAAAAAAACATAAAAATATATTTTAAACAAAAATATAAAAAAAATATGTCTTCAGTTTGAAATTCACCTAATAGAATCAATCTCTTCTACTGTGAATTGCTTAATTATCCAAACAGATCACTAACAAGCTTTTTAAGCGTATGTAATCTTTTCACCTCTACCTTTAAGCACAGATGTGTGGACCTGCTGAAAGTCCACAGTAAATTTGCAACCTCCTATTAGTATGTAAAAACAATTTAAAAAATTATTTTAGGTGTAAATACAACAAATTAAGTCTTTGATGTTAATATCTATGTTTTTAACTGAAATTTTAAACTAGAAATTCTCATTGTTCATATTTGCATGAAAAAGGAATGACATCTAGTGGCTGATTAAATTAGTTACTACTCTGCCATGGTAGTAAAGGACGCTGTAAGGAAATCCATCATCTGGTTGCAGTAGCATGGAGTTAAATGGAATATAAATAGTAATATAAATAGTAATCTTTATCAGTGTGTTTCACTATGCATCTATTAAGGCAATCACTGAGTAAACCTCTTTCTTGAGAAAAGCTAAAGTTATAAATGTAGGACTCAGCCTGAGAGAAAATAAAATATAAAAGAGGCCCACTGTTGAAGTAAAATATTTAAACTATACTTCTAAATATGACTGAATGAAAAAAGGCAGAATAAAATACATTTTTTTACATCTTTAAAAAAATAAGCCTTAAAACAGTAAAAAAAATTTCCCATCTTTGCAATTTTTTTTCAAATTTGTGTCAATGTTAGGCTACCCCCAGTACCCTTTCTAAAGATAGGGTAGTTAGGAATGCTTTCTGATTCATGTACTTTTTCCAAAATAAGGTAATTCTTTCCTGGTCCCATTGTACAATCTAAATAGATCGCTTGAGGAAATGACTACATTTATACTATCCCTTAGTGCTTTTTAAAATTTATTCTTTGAATTATGCAATAAAAAAGAATAAACAAGACAAAGAATAACATCATCCAAAGATAATGACCACATCAAAAATTTAGAGCAGAATATTGAAGAGATCTGTTTCTCTTCAAAACGGATGATTTGGGAGGATATGAATTATTCTAATGAAACTGTATTTGTGGTTTGTTCTCAAATAAGCAGCGATTCACTCAGGCAGATTGTGTGCTATGATGGGGAATACAGACTAGTGTGTTATGGCCATTTCAGATAGGGGAAGTAAAGGCAAAAGAAAATTTGATGTAGTAGCAAAGCACAGCCAAATTTATCAGTTTATATTCTGCTGATTTCTCCTTTGCCTTTCAAAAGCAGTAGAACTAACAGGAAAAAGTCCCTGTCTTTAGTTGATACTGAAGGAAACACGCTGTCAATAGAGATCAGATCTCCTCAAACCTCATTTATTGCCAAAACTTGACTGGCATTGCAGCTTTGATAAATTACAGCAATTTCCAAATGCATGATAGTGATTCAGGGAGATATGGCATTTGCTATCATGACTGATATGCAGCTGAAGACTGTTGGAAGATTTAAATTCATAAGCGCATTTCTTTTTGCTGAATTTTTTTATATGTAGAATATTGGCAGGTATATTTTGCTTGTGTTTTAATCTGTACTTTTAGAAATATGAAGTTTCATGAATAGTTATTCTGTACTTGGGAAAAAAACCAGCTAAACAAGGCATGATGACAAGCATTCCAATAAGACTAGCAGACAATGCTTGAATTTCATTTTATCTAAACATTATTAAACCTTTACCTTGAAAATATGTCAGTGTCATTTCATGTGTGGCAGTCCAACTTCATTAAACAGATTGGCTGAAAACTAAGCATTGATTATCTTAAAACTGCTCCAGTCCCAATTAATGGGTAACCTGTAGACTAGGACAATATATTCTCTGCATCCCACATACAAGTTTCCTACTCAATCAGTACATCTCTTCAAGATTTCCAGGTCATGGGCACACAGAAGTTCAGGATTTTTTTGTAAAGGCTTGATAACTTACTTTAAATCTGACTGCTGGCTAAATAGGCAAAACTCTATTTTTGCAGGTGGCCACAGTATGAATACTGAAATGGGCAGAACTGTTAATATTAAGTGAACATAAATAATATATGCATAGCAATATTCCTCTAACAGAAGCCTTCAATAGCAGGTTTGAAATTATTGTATTAAAGCATTATTTCAAAAATAATTGGAAAATTGTGTTCAAAGTTAATCCACAATCTTTCCTCACATGCAAGTGTTCTGGATTTCACCTTTGCATTTGACAAAAAAGACTCCAGGATTCCCCTATACAAGCAGCTAAAACTTCAGCTACTACCTTAATTGCTGTTAAAGATCCCAAATATAAGTCTTCTAAACACAAGAACCAGAAAGCAGAATTAAAATTCTGAAGGTCCTTATAGCACGATAAGCTATTTTCATCCTCTTTCCTGACAAGCTTCATTAATTCTTTCATGTCCTTATTTATCTACTTCTGTTTCTTTACCACCTTCCTCCTATCCTTCCTTGCTTCCTCCATGCTGATACAGTTCTACTCTCTTTGCCTGCCCTTCATTTTTTCTCTCATGTCAGTTTGAATCTAAAATTTTTTCTCAGATAATGCATCACATCTCTAGGTGGTTGTGCAGTCACTTTGTCATAGACATATTAACCTGGAATGATGAGGGCACAAAGCTTCTTTGGGTAAGTCATTGCCAAGCTTCCATTTGTTCCATTGTAGATCTGATGGGTCTCACAGACAAAAACTGCCTAAATCTCAGCTAAAATGAGAAAAAGAAGTGCAGATTTGAGAAGGTGAAATCTATTATATTAACAAAATAACACCTTGCCAATCTCAGATCAGAAACACAATCTATAGATTTCATCCTTTCTAGCTGAATTTAATGTCAAGTCTTATGCAAAATATAATGAGACAAAAATACATTTCAGATTTCAAATGTTGAAAAGCACACATGTCAAAATTAATCAGTATATCTCTAAATGTATTGCATCAATTAGCTCTTTTGCCAGAGCAGATAAATCCAAGCGACATTTTTGGATGTGAACCTTTGGTTTGTACTGATTTGGTTTAGTACTGATAAAGCTTTCTTTGCACAGCAGTGCTAGACTACCATTGGCACACGTGTTTTGGTGAAAATTAACCCTACACATTTATGTCACCAAGAATTTCTCACAGTAGAATTAGACCTTATACGAACTGCATCAGAAATGTGTAAGAGATCCACACTTTGTAAGTAAAGTAACTGCCTCCCTATTTTCTCTGTATTTCCAAATACACTTACAGAAACACATAGGTTCAACCAGCTAACAGCAACAAACTGGCAGCTAGATACAATTGATAAAAAACTTATTTAAATAGTGAATAGTATGGGATTTCAGATGCTGGAAAGACTGTGCCTCCATAGCAGCCATAGTATATGTTTTTCAACTGGCTTTAAAAAAATTACTTCCCTGCCAAATAAGCAGGGAGCTGTTATAGAGGTCTTTTCCTTCCCACAGATATAGAGAATACATAGAAAAGAGTTCTTTTGTTATTCTCATATATTGTGCCAGCTGCTGAGAAACAAGATATTTCCACATCACATATCACGTTTTTTCATGTTGCAAAGACGTTTCTTTTTGAACTCCTAAAGATATACTTACCCCTTTCCCCAGAGATGAAATTTGTCCCAGATACAATTATGCTGAATCTCAATGATGTATCTAAAAGAAGATGTAAGCATTTCCTTTTTGCAGTAGTTAGCATATTAAAAAGACACAGATAAGGTTCTTCCCCATAACGTTTCTGGAGTTACTGCACTATTTCACACACAGAATAAATAAGGCACAGTAAAGAAAAGAATAGTCTTCATTTGGAGATAATGTGAGATAGGAACAATCTCTAGGAACTAAAAAACCAATGGGATCTATGGATTGAAGCGACAAACCAGAAAGACCAGGAATTTATTCTTGGCTCTGCTGTTCTTGACTCAGTTTCATAACTTCAGCCAAGTTACTTAACAACGTGTGGCATCCCATTGTCTTGGTTGTTTTGCAGGTATTCTAAAGGGCTGAGATCCTAAAGGTTGTTAGAAAGAAAAAACCCCTTTGATATATATATGCAGCAAGAAGAGTGTTCCAACTCTTGGACAAAGGACGTCTAGTCACAGTTCAAGACTCCTAATTTCCTTTTTCCTGGCTATGCAGCTGCTCATGACTCAACAGAATGGTTTCAGGAACAGGGCTTCTCCATTAGGAGGCCTGTGCACCACAATCTCTGTGTTTTATACCAGCTTGCTGAGACCAGGTGTCTCACTGCTAAGTGTTGCAAAAGACAAACTGCATGCTCCTTCAAGAAGTGCCCAAAACCTCTCCTTTAGGTACATCATGAGTAGCATTCTCAACTCTCGGTGACTCTGCTAGCAACTGGGAGTGGTTTACAGTCTTGACACAGTATTGATTCAACAAAATGTTGACCCTCTTTTCAACAATTGTCTTCTTGAATGTGATTTTTTGTGCCAGGCCACTTACTGGGTCTGTCAAAAGAGTCCAGAAGTTGTTGCATGGCTCCTGTCACCTGTTCCCATGCAGGTTGCTACAAGCACACTCCTGTTGCACAGCCATCAGCACTGTGGCATAAAATGTTCATCCTTCTGAAAACATCATCTGGATATTCAGCTGAAGATCGTCATCTTGAAGCACAGTAATTCAATAATAATACAAGGGCTCCATCTGAGCTTTATAGTTTATTAGCTACATGCATATTCTATGTAGAGACTTTTAAAAAACACAATTTTTACCTAATAGGCTATAATGACTCCTTCAGTGCCTTTATAGTAGACTACATAATTTCTTCTGACTTCATGGATCATTGACATGATAGATAAATTCTTCTTTCATTCTCCTGCAGGCACATAACTTCCATTATCATTACTGAGACTTACAAACACATACTGAGAAGAGAACATAACCCTTATTGGTATTTGTTACCCAAAGCAGCCCATTTGAATTAACCTCTCTACTAAAAAGCAGCCAAGGACAGATACTAACAATCAGATTGTTCCATGGTATCTGTTGTGTATTTAGTTTGTTATTTATTAGCACCATCATACTTGAAAAAATGAATAGTGAAAGAATCATTAGAACACAGGACAATTAATTTTCAATTCCATGTCTAGAACTAAATTGCTGTGTGACTTTCAACAAATAGAAGCCTCTTTAATATTTGTATCATAAGTATAATGCCTCTTACCATGTCTCCCTTAAAGGAGCCTTGTGATGCTTAATTGATACATGTTTGCAAAACACTATTTGATTGTGAAATAAAAGATGGTGGTTGTGTGGTAGAAGAACTCAGACTACCCCCACAGGCATTTTCACAATATAAATTCAAAAAATGATGACTAAATAAAGCATTGTTACTTATGTTAACACTCCAAATAACAAACAGAAACAAGTGCTGAAAAGGCTTGCCATTTTTATAATAGAAATAAAGGTAGGATAGTGTGTAGTGCTTGGCCTTTGAGATAGAAGAGACAAAGTGGTTTTGTTAATGGAGTAATAAAATTTTGAATGCACTAAATCATTTTATTAAAATGAAGAACAGAAAACAGAGCTCTTTAAACACTTAAAGTCCTAAAAAATACATTGGAAGTTTTATTTTAATAACAAAAAAAAAGGTCACTAATCAGAACACTAAATACCTTATGGGGCACACAACTGCACATAGCTCACAACAAAACATGAGCTTGTGCTGGAAGAATTTGGATAAACTAGGAAAGTAAGTGAGCTTTTCTCTTGGAACTGTTTCCTCAAATTCATGTTTATTAGTACTTATTTTGTTCTATAAGACTGAAGAGTCTGTTATCACCATAAGAGCCTGCTAGAAATGTTTTATTAGACTGATGACTTGGTTCTGTCAATAAAATATATTCTTCTTATTTGTTGCTTGATTCTGCCATATGATTTTACCTTCAAATGTAAAAGAGAGGTTGATTCACTTATATAAATTTCATATTACTGTTTTGTGATAGCTTACTGCCCTCTCATATAAGGTGAACATAAATCATATAGATTCCATCTTCTTGTTGCATTCCAAATTTCTTTAACATTTTTTTTTCAAAAAGTAAGAAAATGGAACAAAACCTTTAATGGTCAAAAATTATATATAATGTTTTCAATGTTGCCTCATTTCTCTTTGGCATATGTTAAAGCTGAAATACAGTAACTCATCACTGTTTTATAAGCAATGTACTTCTTGAATTGGACTTATAATACTGCAATAGTCAGCTGTTGTATTAAACAGATTGTCAGAGTACAGTAAGGCTTTAGTTATGTTTCAGGATTCCCTAGACACCTACGGCAAGAAAAGTTAATGTCAGTTGGTTTTTCTAATCCTAATTTCCTAACAAGGAAAGGGTGCAACAAGAAAGAACTTACTGCACAAGAAAGATCAGTCTAGGTTTCTTTTCCTGATTAGTAATTACATATGGTCAGCTTGGGAAGTCAGGGAACGAGCAGATGTACAGAATGACATCACTCACTTGACCCCATGCTAGCCTCGGATCCAAACATATCTTCTGAAATAATTTTCAAAAATTTTATGTGAATAGAGCTTGTCCAAAAATATTTGCAAACAAAGTTTAAAATAAATTCATTCTCACAGGCAGTTGCTGAGGACCAAATGTGTCACTAACATAATAACATGATAACCTACACCAGGGATGTTGATTGATAAAGATCATGTGTCAGTCAAGGAGAAGAGTTGGCACTTTTACCTCAATGTGAACTTTGGAAAAAAAAGAAAAATAAAGTCAGAAAAAAAACCATATTAAATTATCTTCAATGACCTGGATGCTGAAAAGCAAGAGTGCATTCTTGGGCAGAATAGTTCCCAGGACCCACCAGACCTACCTCAGTAAAATTGTTCCAGGGAGTGGCTGCAAAGGAAAAATAAACATTATCAAATAGGATGAAAAATTAAGAAACAAGATACCATCTTCTGAGTGGTGAAATATGGTTTGCAAATGATTCATGTAACTTGCAGTCTGAAGATAGTTTACAGGATGAAATATTTTGTTTACATGTGACAGAGTGCCCTTACCTCCTTTTCAAAGCTTTGGGTAGGGAAAGGACAGGTAATATAAATTCTTTTCCCTTCTCAAAAGGCAATCCTAACCAGCTCCTGGGAAAGCCTGTGCATATGGCACTCTCCATCTCCTCTCCTCTTCCACCTTCAGTTCCTTTACAGATGTGGAAGATCCACAGTCCTATCTGAAGTGAAGAGAGAAAAACTGTATTTTGTAAGATCTGATATTTATTTAAGATCCAAAAGTTAAAATGCCAGTTTCCCCATCAGGGAAACAGCACAATGCATTTCAAGGCCTTCAGTACACATTCTTGTCTCTGCAGAGTCTTTGCTAAGATACCAATTTAAATGACATTGGTCCAGAAGTGATATTGCTAGGAGTGTGTAAGGTTCAAATTAATTGATATTTAATTGGCTGAGACGGCCTGATGCCCATGCTATTTTATGGAAAGAATTAGAGATAAAATATTGTTGTCACTGCAGATCCATCTCTCAAGAAGGGAACATGACAAATATAAAAGCTTTTCAAACCTGCAATAAAGTGTCAGTGACAGAGTAATCCAGAAGCATTGTGTGTCTCTGAAAAGTTTGCTCATTTATAATGAACTATTCATCAAATAAAAATCAATCTTACATGCATGTTCAGAATGAGAAACACACATTGGCTGATACCATGGGAATGAGTAGAAACACAGATGGATTTTCTTGATTAATGGGAGTAGTTGCATTGCCTCCCTTTTTCCTCAATCATGGCTGCTCTGCATAATGCCTAGTTTTCCATAACATGGTGCTTGTGGCTTTTCTGATCTTAGTTTTGTACAAGCATGTACCAAATGTGGATTAAACATCATTTAAATTTTTACCTTTGTTCTCTAGTTACCCTTAAGCATACAGATGAAATCTTGCATTTTCACTCTCCAGCAGTTTTTCAAGCTTTTTTTTCTTCATAATAATGAGCAAGATTGGTTCTAGATGGCTCTGACATTTTATGTAGGCAGAAAATGGAACATCTTTATTACCTCCTTGGGGATGTTTTCTTCTTCACATATGCTCTTCTACCTCCCATTAACTTTAATGGGATTTCCTCCTTCTAATCCACATGAGAGCAAATACATCTCTAATGTATGTAATTCCTTGTTCAAGGACCACAAGCTTGAAGAAGAATTATTCAGGAGCACTTTCAGATCATAAGGATATACAGTAGTAGATTCTTCAAACCTAAACATATGTATTTTGACACCTTCTTTTTATTTGTGTCACAAAATCCTGGGGAGAGACAGGCTCAAACTGAAAGTGAAGAGAAAAAAAAAAAAAAAGACATAACCATACCAAAAAAAACCTCACCAAAAATAATTCCATATCATTTTAACAATTTTTTTTCATTAAAAATGTCAGAAATAAAAAGGTAATAAAGATGTTAGTCTCCCCCTCTTCAGTACTGCAGTATTACTCACTACATCTTTCTCTGTAAGGAATCACAACAAAATCAACGTGATACATCCAAATACTAACATGGAAACTGGTAGAAATTTGCCATAGTTCCTCATAACTATTTTTAATACCTGTGATAATAATGATTCATTCTTTTCCAGAATCTACATCCAAGCTCTCTAAGCTTTAATTACAGTAATTCTCACAGTCCCTCACTGAAGTTCGTATCAACACACTCATTTTACAGAGGAAAGAAGGACATGCTTTTCTCCTCTTGAGCTACCTAAAAAGGGCACCTCTGTATTGAACAGCTCCCACAGGGATTCATTCAAATGCTCTTCCCCTGATTAATCTACTTGAGGTAGGACTGTATCTGCAGAATTGCTTCTACCTTCAGGAAAATGGGAAGACTTGTAGAGATTTGCCTGACAGAATAAAATTGAAGGCAGCTTTCTTTTGTGGCATAATGTGCTTACAAAGGGCACTGTCCTACTGTGTAAGGGAGCTATTGTGGCATTGATTAGTCACAAGAGAACAAAATAGGTTTTTATCTCAAACTGTAGGGATTTCTTCTTTATAATACATGATTGAAAACCACTAAGGGAATAACAACTTTTTTCCTTTTATATAAATTGGCTAAATACGATGATAATTTTTTTTTGGTAATTACATTACTACAGAAAAATTGATCACTGATATGTTAAATGTAGTTTTATTAGATTTGCCTAAAAAGAACAGGTAATTGTTATCTAATTTAAAACTACATGACAGAATGACATCTCCTACAGCCAAAACAAAACCTCATAAAATAAATCTATAACATTTTTTTAGACCAGACCTGTCAAGAAAAAAAGACTTCACAATTGAAAAACTCTGTAGCATACTAAATAACAAAGCTCTCAAAGCTGTACACGCTAATTCTGAAAATATTTTAGTCTCTGTATTTTTCCACAAAGCACTCAGTACTCTCAGTATTTCAGTACTCAAAAAAACCCCTAGGGTTCTGAAGTTTTTAAAGGAAAAAAGAAGCATACTACCCTAACTGCTGGCTCAACAGTGCATTGCTATCCATGAAAACACTTCTGGAATTTTTATTGTTAATTTTGCTCTTAAAGACAAATTATGTAAGTGGTATTGTAGATTTTTTTAATGAAATTTAGTAATTTTTCATTGATGATGTTCTGAACTAAGGCCACAATCCTTAATTCTACTAACAACTGAATTTTTTAAAATACACCTTCCCTTGCTGTACTGCCATAATCACTTCAAATCAGTTATTCCCATGAATGTACCCACTGGTAAACTTAAATTGAAGCAGTGTTTTGAATGCACATCAAGGCTTTTGAATACAGTCATTGTAAATCTCTGCCTTTAAGACTAGAATTGTATTCATGTAGAAACAAAATAAAAGCTATTGCCAGAAACTAAATTGATTTGTATGAATGTAAAAGCATCAAGGAGTAAAAAAAATAAATCATCATGGCTTGATGAGCCCATACAGCAGGTGTTTTGAAATTGAAACCACATGATTTTCAACTCTAATCCTGTGCAATGACAAGTAATCAATGGTATAATGTTAATGAGGCCAGTCATACTGATATGGGAGGATAACCTTTGAATCAGTCAAAACATTTTGTACAGAGATAAGTGCTTAATCCTCTGAATTCAGACCATAGCTCCACTGCTGAAAACTTCAACATTTAGATAGACACCAAAATTAAGACATTTTTAAATAATGCCTCACTGTTACTGTTTGGAGAGAAGTTTAGGAATAAATTTTTTGCATGTAAAAATATACATGCAAATTAAGAAGAAATAAATTTAAACATTGGAAACAGTAGAAATTTAGCTACTAAAATCCAGCTCTGACAAAAAATTACTCTTTGACCATAAGTGCATGTTCCACTGAACTCAAATGTTCTCATTGATTTCCTATTCCTGCTTGAATCCAACAGTCAGTGTGAGAAATCCTAATGACATAACTTGGTTTGTATCAATTCTTTTTCTCATGTTGTCTTAAAATGTTCAAGTTTCTTCTGTCTCAATTACTTCTTTTCTGATCTGCTGTGGTACTTCAGGGCAACAGCATTTTGACTTTACCATTATTTTATCCTTCCATAAAAGGGAAGATCACCATTTAGATGTATACACATAAAACTGTATTGGCATTTTCCTCAATAAGTAGTGAAATTTCCACATCACCATCTGTCACGGATGGCAGAGGTTGACCTGAGAGCTGGGTTCACAGAGAGGAGTTTAATATAACAATCATGATATATCAAAAGAAAAACTCAGGTAGCTCAATGCATCCACGTGATTTCTCTCAGAAACACTCGTGCTAGATGACCACTCATGCCATTCTACCAGCTCAATGTCTGTAATACCACACACCAGGGTTCCTCTGAATGGCTGGCCTGGCAGTTTGCTAAAGCAAAAGTGAAAGTTTGTCTATACATAAACAAAGAGGAAAAAAAAGACTTTATTCTTGACTTTCCATCAGCATTCACTGTCTGGCCACTTCCTAGGAATCTCCCCCCGTCCTCCTGCTTTTCTTAGCTTTTATATCTGAGCTGACATCCCATGGTATAGAATATCCCTTTAGTCAATTTGGGTCAGCTGTCCTGGTTGTGTCCCCTCCAGGATCTTTACATGCTACACCCCCAGCCCACGGGGGAGGAAGTGGAGGGCATGGAAAGCTGGAGACAGATTGCTGGTGCTGCACCAGCTCTGCTCAGCTGCAGCCAAAATCCCAGTGGGTGTGTTATCAGCACCTTCCCAGCCACCAGTGCACAGTAACTAGGGCTACAATATACAAGGGTATTTTAATAAATAAATACA
The DNA here is from genome assembly GCA_013400575.1 of Peucedramus taeniatus. Taxonomy (NCBI): domain Eukaryota; kingdom Metazoa; phylum Chordata; class Aves; order Passeriformes; family Fringillidae; genus Peucedramus; species Peucedramus taeniatus. The sequence goes on along the minus strand of WBNO01015153.1, from coordinate 8,313 downwards.
TTTTTCTGCAAAGATATAATTGGAATATTAAAAGGATTAAAGCCCATTGTACTACATGTCCCTTCACTCCTTCACCTGAATTGATTCCCTGTTTGCTTTAGTTTTTCTCAAATGGTGCATAAAACACTAAGATTAGTACTATTTTCTTGGTAAGGTAGCAAGTACATTTCCTCTCCAAAAAGTTGATTGAACTGGGTGGCTAGCTCAGCTAGTCAATGAGAAATAAATACTGGAGGGTGTTCAAGGGAAAATTCCTTGTTTTCAACTATAGTGATACATAAGGAGAGAGTTACAGGTTTTCGTATTTATCTAGGAATCTTAAAATAGCCTTAGGAAAGGGATTTGTTGATGTGAATTTACGTCTTTTTCAGAAGTCAATTATGTAAACCATTTCCACACACTTTTTTTTTTGTCATTTTAATCCACATCTCTGAATCAGCTTTCATGCTGTTTTGTACCATCTTTCACCCAAATTGCATGGTGATACACCGCTGTGTGTTAAGTTGCAAGACCGCCCACCTTGGAAAGCCTATTTAGTGCTGATATGCAAATCCTTGTATCCTGCTTTCAGGTGAGGACCGTGTCAAATCCTTGTAGTGTTGTCTGGGATAAAAATGTATGTGAACACAGAAGTAGAAAATTAAATTTTTGGAGTGTATACTCTTTAACAGTAGCCGTTCTCCCCAGTTAAAATTCTCTGTACTGCCTAATTTAAGATCTTTTGGATTTTTACACTAGATGAATATAAAAATTGCTTTAAAACCCACAATATTCTGAAAGATTAATTTACTTTTTAAAAAATTTATTTCACTTTTACCCATCTAAGCTAATAACATATTTTACAGAACAACAGGTTTCTTTCAGATACTAGGATTCCCAACTGACATTTAGCTCTTTATTTCCCAGGGCAGTACAAAGTCTGCCCTTGGAATATAGTCATCTTTCAGAAGGAGGGTGTACAAAAATCAGCTCAACTGAAAGATGTCAAATGTTCTGTGTCTGCTCTGACTATTATTCCTTTGTTTTGAGGGCTTCTAGGTGGTCAGAGATGTCCTGCCAATGCCAGCACTGGCAGCAACAAGGAACATCCCTCCCTGGATTCCCTCCCTAACCTACAGAAACATAGGAAAGCACCTTTCCATCTTGCCAAAAACCAGAGCACCTTGTAAAGACTCGGAGTGCAAAAGCTCACCTCCTACCAGAGGCTTCTGATTATTTCTGATTATCCCTCACTCTGGTTTTAGCACGGGCTGCATCAAGGGGTGATGTACACAAGCATGTCTGGGGAGTGCCAGCATCTGAACATCTGCTGTGATAGCCTTAAACAAATCTTGATTAACTTGGATGTTCTCATGAAAATAGACTCCCTAATCCACCAACACTTAGTTAAGGACCTCTGTCACCATGCTTGTCCCTGTAATGGGGCCCTATAATCAACAGTTCTTTCAGTCTCTATAGTCCCAGAAGCCTTTATTTTCCTTCCAAGAAAAGGAAATTTCTTCTTCTCACATGATCCTGTTGAATAAGTGAATTATCTGTAGTATGTAATGCTCTATAAAATGGTCTGAAATGCTCATATTTGTTCTGAAGTAGCTCTCTTTGGTCATTTTCTATTCCTGGCTAGTGGGATTGCTAAAACACCTATTTTCTCTCGAGGTTTTCAGTCAGCGACTTGTCTGCCTTGGTGCCTTTCAGAGTACTTTGTTACATTTGTCTTAGAGTTTGTTCTGCTTTACTGATTTGTCATAAATCCAGCTAACCTCAAACTTTCTAAACTGTTGTGTGATTCATTAATTTATTTGTAATTCATTTATATTTGAATTCCACAACTGAAAAGATACTCCATGGTTTCTAGGTTGTTTTCTTTTTTGTGGGTAGTTTGATTTTTACAGATGGGAAACTTTACAGATGTTCTTTATCACTGCTTTGTCTGAATATCATGTAACCTTTTAATACTCCATAAAGCCTTTAAAATATTTTCAAAAATTCACACATAGTACTTTTATTCCCTAAGGAAGAATAGATCACTCATTACATTTTGTCTCTGCAAGGATAGAAAATTTTGATTCCCTGTGTATTAGCACTAACCATGCTACTAAGTATTCAGACTGACTACTTCTAAGGACAGATGTAACTTATCTCCCTGAGTATTTGGTTAATAGGAAAAATCAATCTTAGAATAAGTCATGATAAATCAGCCCTTGAAGTTGAATCAGATGACACAGGTCAGTCCATAACTTTCAAATATAATTCAGATATTCCCCTGCACTTTAACCAAGAATATTTTTTTTCTCAAAATTTCTCAAGAATCCTAAAATCTATAGAACAATAAGCAAACAAAAAGACAATTGTGAATGTATAAGATCAGGTTTAGGGTAGCAATTGGTCTTAATTTTCACAGTGAATAATTCCAGGTTAAAATACGGCTTCTCTCCTAATCTGTCTCTAAAAACAAAAGAAATTTGCATAACTAAGAAAGCTGCTATTTGACTGTCTTGGAGAACATTATGGTGTTTGAGTCTGTTATGTTCAGGCATTTTTCATCATCATTCCACAATCAGTTTTTTTGCAAGAGTTCAGTCCAACACTTATTTTTCTTTACTGCTTTTAAAAAACTTTATTTTGACAGAGACATGCAAGTCTTTTAATAGTTTTAGAATATTTCCTATTGATTCACTGATTCCAGTCTAGTTTACCAGCTCATATTCTTTACTTCTTTTTATTTTGGGAATAGAATTCCATTCCTGCCAATATTTTCAGGCCCTGTGAGTATTTTCATTTGCTGCTAAGTACTTATTATCAGTTGCAATAATATATTATTAAAAATTTCTTTGCCTTTTCTTCAGACTATATGCCTGTTTCAATGAGATTTTATTTCATGTTAAAATCATGAGCCTTCTCATGAACACTGAGCTCTGTCTATGTCTCAGCAATGTAATACACAAGAGAACTATGGTCTAGCAATATTCAGAAGAGAAAACTTTGTTTGACAAGGAGTTTTTCTTCCCAGTGAAATAAAAAGTGATTTATTTTGAGATGTTCTGAAGTTCAAATGAGAAGAATTTTCAATTTCACTGGCATTAGACAACAGGAGATCCAAAATCCACGGCCATTTGAGATCTGAAAAAGTTTATTTTACTTTTAGCAGTTTGTTTAATAGATTTATGGATAGTTGTTAGCTTTTAAAATGTAGAACATTAAAAAATGCACTTTGCTTCCTACTTAAAGAATTTTTTATTTACATTTTACATTGCAGTATTTTACTGCTTAGTATACTGTACAGAAAATAAAATTAAAACATGGATAATACTTGAATATATCTTAAAACCTACTTTGCAGCTAAGATATGATTTTCCAAAACCAAAACAAGAAGCAATTTCTCAGCAGATTATATTTTTACCTTAGCCCCTGTGTTTGAGATCTGAACAATGGTGTTCTCTAATTATAAAGGTTTTTGATTTTTCCAGTTTCTTTAGTGAGTAGAATGGTGTTGAACACATGACATTTTTTGTAAAAGAAAATCACTATGCTATATCTAAATTAAATTTCTAAAACTGTTGTTCTAGAGAGGCAAATGGAACATTTTCTTTAGTGTTTGATGATTTGAAATAGGATTATTTTATTAATGAACTATCGTGGTATCCTTACCTTATTCCAGTCTTCTGAGTGATAATGCTTCTTTTAATTCTCAAGCCACACAAATAAACAAAAGTGTACATTTGCATTGTCTAATCTGTGGTGGTTTCTATAACTCCTGTACTTAACACAAGTTTCAGCTCTTTGACAGCCATAAATATATCTTAAGTATATAAAATTATGGTAAGATCACAAACCTAGTGAGCAAGAGGATTTATAAAATGTAGAACATAAGAAACATTTTCCTTCTTCCAGTGACAATCTTGTTTACCTCATTAATAGATTTATCAAAGATCCCCATCAGACATTGTGGTTGCTTTGTGGTACCCATAACTATGAAAACTGAACAATCCTAAACAGAAACAAAACTAAAACAACTTTTGTGAGGCTACTTTAAAAACACACAAAAAATATGAAAAATTATTCTTCTCTATGAAAAGAAAGCAAGTTAAGCAGAAATAAGTAGCAGCATAAAAAAATCTTCTTACTTCCAGGATGGGGGAAACTGTATGTTGTGATCCACCCTGTTGGCAGGGAGCAGATCAAGGAGGCATCTTTTCTATTCAGCTAGTATCTGCACCAGTTATCATCCAGGTATTTCAGGAGTGTTCTGGACCTGTTTGTGCCAGCTATGTGGTGTTCCCAGCTAAGCTGAAATGTTCCCACTTAAGTGGTGTTCCCAGAAAGCTGAAGTCCCCTGTAAGAACAGAGACTGTTGATTTGGAGACCTCCTTTAGATCCTTTGAGAATAATTCATTGTTCAGAGAAAAACAGATATCTTCAAAATTCATATAATATTTGAAAGAAAAGAAGCCACATTGTGAAAGTCAAAATTAATTTAAGTCCACAGCCAAAAGTTTTCTTCCAAAGCAATCCTATATCTCAATGTCTCTGAACTCCCGAAGTTCCGGTTGAGTCTTTCCATCTCTTCACTTCTGTTCTCTCCTATGTAGCTTCAAGTACAGCCAGCTCTTGACCCTAAATTCAGACAGATCTCCACTGTGAACCTGAGACATCACTGCTTCTTCCTATGTTTACATGGAGACTTGAGATTTATCCATCCTGAGTTTCTAGAAGAATGACCACATATTCTGAGCATAATTTTCCCCACAAGCCATTACTATTTTCTGGTCTGTGTGTCAAAACACAAAACTCACAGGTTGACTGCAAAACTCATCCCAGCTCATATTGTTGTGCAGTGGGAGTGTAACAAAAAATACCACAAAACAGGGTAGTGTTACTCTGCTGTGAAGCAGAGGTCAGGGTTTCTTTCTTTATTTTCTTTCTTTCTTTCTTTACAGAAACCTACACTCTTGTAAAAATCTACTCGTGTAGAAATGACACAGCATCAGAGAAGTAACAACCTTTTCCCCTTTTACAAAATAAAACTAATGAAAAGCTAATAAAATCTAAAGAAAAATATAAGGAGAAGGAGGCTGGAGTGAATCTGCTTAGACAAGAGTCTGAGGAAAATGATGGAGCATATTTTTTCTTAGCCTAATTCCATTCTCCATTTTTTCAACTCACTGACACCAATGTTACTTTATTGATTCCACCATTTCTCTTAATTGAAATGTTGATTTAGCCCGGCATGCTCCATATGTTTCAGCATATTTTTGTCCAACAATCATTGGGATCTAAACATTAGCCTAAACTTCTCTGTTGAATGGAGACACACATATTTTCTTGTGCTCTAGAACTGAAGCTGAGGGTTGGGATGGAGGGCAGGAGAGCAATTGTGGGTAGAGAGATAATCCAGGAATAGTGACATCAGCATGAAAAAAGTTTTTGCCGTGCAGTTTTTTCTAGTGGGGAAAAAAAAGCATCATTTTTCCCACCAGAGTAGTGAAAAAAATCTCATTGCTGCAACATGGTGCCACATCAAATTTCTCTCAGAAATGTCTTTCTTCTAACTCTTTCCCTTCTGTGGATGTGCTAAGTACCTACCCACAGCTTTCAACCAGAGCTGTAGCAGCTGTCTCTAGGCAAGATTCAATTCTGAGACACAACCATCGCACCTGGGGAAACAGGTGGTTACTCTTTCAATGTAAATTTCAGGATTCAAAAAAAAGCTTCTCTAGAAGTTAGGAAAGCCAGAGCCTTTTGAAATGGGAGACAGAAAATGAGCCTGCCTGTCACAGAAGAGCTGCTTGCCAAATTAGTTGTCTGGAAGGGAGAACACCATGATGCAAGCCCTGGCTCTGTGCAGCCCACAGCAATGACAGGAACATCAATGCTGGATGAGTGGTTGTCCTGTCTCGAGGTGGCCTAATTCATATTGCAAACCAGTGAAGAGTGAGATCAAGATACCAATTTAATTGCCACAGTTAGGTTTCTCACTCAGGATGCACAAGTTTGAGAAATCAGTCTGAATATGAGATCTAAAAAAATTTTAAAGCCTGATTTTTTTTTTCCCTACATCCTGGCTCTTTTTATCACACCCTGGTGTTGTGTTACTGGTTAAGCTGGTTATGCAGGTCCTCAGTATGGGCAGAAATTCTATCCATTTGTTCCAAAATCTGCATAAGATGGCAATAAAATGTTTCTTTTACTGACTTTTGTTGTGTGATTTTCACCTGAAAACCCCCAGCTAGCAATACCTACCACAGCAAATACAAATTGGTTGCCTGACATCTCCAGCCTGAAAATTCAACCTGCGCCTATAAATTCCACAATTGTGGATATGTGACAGGCTAAACAACCTACCCATCATTTCTTTATACAATCATGTGCAAACGTGTCTCTACTTTTCACAGAAACATTTAAAGTTTTTTTAAAGTGACAAAATCTTTGTTTTCTCATGAGCTATTCAAAAACCTTGTAGCAGCTGACTTTCAAACTATTACTGTCAGAATCTTGAATGACTCTAATTTCATTCTACTTTGTCTTCCTTCCAGAAGTCATTAATTAAGGACATTACTCTGAAGCACTAGTGCCTGAACACGCCAAAGAAAATTCAGTTAAATGACTCAGCTTCTGAGAACGAATTTGTTTCTTTCCAAACAAAGCACTAGGCCTTCATGAATGCAGAAGAGCAAAAAGTTTAGAACAATCTGTTCAGATTTTGTGAGCAATTTTTAAACTTTGCATGCTGCCAGTTAGTCTGTGGCTTTCTCAGTCTGCTGAAAGATAACCATAAGTCATTCTCTTGCTTTTTATCCTGAGAAGTTCATAAATCAGGACTCTACTAGAGGCATTTGCCACTGTAACATGATGAGTTCCTGTAACATGAATTGTCTCACATCTTCCTATAGAATACTTATTTTTTAGAGAAAAAAAAAAAAAAGCAAGCCCAAAAAAAAACCCTCAACTGAAGCAGTTAGTGGTGGAGTAATTTTCCTGTAAGTAGAAAATACGGCTAAAAAAAAAACCATTAGACAATCTTTGTAAGAACTGCTGCAATCCATGGCTGGGACATAAGCAAAACAGATGAGATGCACAAAGCAAATATCTTGTCGCTGTCTGCAGTGTCTACAGAGAATGGACTGTTTCATTTCCTGGATTCATGGATCCCTAGTGAAGTATAATTGTATCTCCATGATGGTTTCATGCTAATTGAAGGAGACTACAGAGGAAACCAGCTTCTGAAAGCAAGCAGTTAACATTAGTCTTCCAAGGTACTTCCAGCATTAGTCTTCTTTCAATGTAATTCCAGCTATTTTTTCACCATCCATTTCTATCATCATTTCATACTTTCAGAGAACACAAGAGACATAGGAATAACAAGAATAAATTATAATTTTTATAATTTATAAATATTAATCTTTTAATATCTTCTTGCAAAGAAGTATTGTTTTTAATTGGATTACAAATTTTTACTAGCTTTCCTACACTGGCATAAATTCAGCCTGATATTTTCATGAGATATAAGATATATCACTAACTATAATATTCTTCTTATTCTGGCTAAACAATTATTTTATTAAGCCATTTATTACTGAGCCTTGCCTACTGAGATCCAGACAGAACACTGCATGATTTCTCTCTCTCACCTCCTTAACCACCTGCCTGGGGCCGAGCAGGATCATTTACTTTTTCTACTTCAGACTTTTTTTCAGTCTGAATTTGTTAATTACAGATGCAAAAAAACAAAGTCAGACCTTTCATAATTACTTTCTCCCCACTGCCTCAAACAAACTCAGATCATTCTGTATCTGAGGTTACACAATAGAGATTTTGAAACTGCCGGGCTGAGGTGGTATTAGCTAAATTGCCCTCTTCGTGACAGTGGAGGGTTAAGCTTTCCCACAATCATTTCACTTCCTGTGATTCAGACATTGAGCACTCTGTCCACTTTTATTACATCATTATAACCTCAGCAGTTATACTGCTGAGGCAACATAAATTAGCCCTAATGTGGTTGTACACATAATTCACAGGGGCTTAACTCCCTTTACTTGGCCACAAGTGCAAGCTGCCCCTAATGTGAGCCAAAGTTTATCCTGAAACCTCTTCTAACTGCATGCTTTGTTTTTCTCTGCTGAGGAGGAGTTCTCACAGTACTGTGAGTAACCACAATTGTTTTTTCATCTTCCTTTTACCATCACTCTTGCTAAAAGTCTTCAGACATGTCCCAGGTAAAATGGCCATAAGAAAAAAGTATGCTTACACCCACTCAACTATTTTGTTTAGCTTCTGTCCTGATCACCTTTGAGTATAATAAAGTACCAATAAAAA
>WBNO01015148.1:0-60145 GCA_013400575.1 Peucedramus taeniatus | reverse complement strand
CTATGCAGGACCTTGTTCTCACCAAGGAGAGGCTGGTGGGGAAAGTAAAGCCCAGGAGCAGTCTTGGCTGCAGTGACCATGAAATGGTGGAGTTTGAGATCTTCAGGGCAGTGATGAAGGCACGCAGCAAGCTCACTACCTTGACTTCAGGACAGCAGATCTGGCTTCTTCAGGGGTGTTTAGGGATAAAGTCCTGGAAGGAAGAGAGGCCCAGGAAAGGATATTCAAGGATCACCTCCTTCATGCTCAGCAGCAATGCACCCCAGGAAGGAGGAAGTCAGGCAAAAAATGCCAGGAGGCCTACATAAATGCCAGGAACCCCTGGACAAACTCAAACACAAGGAAACACACAGAGGATGGAGGCAAGGGCAGGTAGCCTGGGAGAAGTGCAGAGAGATTGTCCAAACTGCCAGGGATCAAGTAAGGAAAGCTGTTTTTTGGTCTGGTTTTTGATAGTGGAGGAGACCACACATGTGGCTTTTGTGAGAAACTGCTGGAAACTTCCACCATGTTGTCCGGCAGAGCCAATCCCTGATGACTCTGAAGATGAACATGCTGCTGGTCAAGGCTAGAGATGATGGTAATGCCTCTGTGATAACATCTTTAAGAAGAAACCAAAACAAAGGTAGGAGCACAGTTTTAATTCCAGCCAGAGAAAAGGAGGAGGTGAGAACATGTGAGGCACCAAGGTCAGTGAAGAAGGAGGGGGAGGAGCTGCTCCAGGCATTGGAGCCGAGATTCCCCTGCAGGCTGTAGTGCAGGCCATGGTGAATCAGCTGTGCCCCTGCAGCCCATGGGGATCCATGGGGGATGCCGAGATCCACCCGCAGCCCGTGGGGGAGGTGCCAGTGCCAGAGCAGGTGGATGCCTGGAAGAGGCTGCAATCCAGTGGGAGACATAGTGGGAAGAGGGCCCTGCTCCCAGGCCGGAGCAGCCTGTCCTTGGAGGACAGGAAGAGCGACCCACGCCACAGCAGTTTTGGGAGGACTGCTGCTCCTGAGATTTGGGGCCATACTGAAGAAGATCACAGAGAACTGTCTCCCCTGGGAAGGGATCCCATGGTCTCACAGGGGAAGGACTCCTCTCCCTGAGCAATGGAAGAAAACCTCAGGTGATGAATTGACCAAAACCCCCATGCCCTGTCTCCCTGTGCTGTCAGTGGGAAGGAGGGAGCCATTGGGAGAAGAAAAGGTATTTTTAAAGGCTTATATTACTTCTCATTATCCTACTCTGATTTTTTTAGTAATAAACTCACTTTTTATCTCTAAGCTGAGCCTATTTTGCCCTTGGAGTATTTTCTCCCAGTTCTTATGTCAACTGATGAACCCTTCGTTAAATTTTTCTCTCCTCTGCCCAGCTGTAGCAGAGGAGGGTGAATGGCTTTCATGGCTTCCTGGCATTTGACCAATGTCAAACCACAGCAAGTCCTCATAGACATAAATCTGGCCAGGGACAACAAGGGCAAGAAGAAACGATTCTGTAGGTATACTGTATAGGTACTGTAGCCAGGCTGTCTCAGTCACTGTCAGGTAACAACTGTTTGGCATTGGCAAAGGCATGGTGACAGACCTATTGCTGGGGATGGTCCTGATGTGAGAAGAAGGCTGGACTGAAAATGTCCTGCTAGCAGCACAGCTGTAAGTCCACATTCAGATGAAGAAAACAAGTGGGTGGTATGTACCTCAAATCTCCTGTAGTAACGCACCATGGGACCCAGACTTCCAGGATCACTATTTATAGTTTCCAAATGATGTCAAGCAGTTCAAACATGCCACATGTTCTGTGGAGGATATCTAGTTGCACGTGTCCCACCATCAGGTATGAAACTTCACAAAATATCTTTAGGTAGGTCAGGGTTGGGCACTTTTGGGTCCAGTTGCATTCTGCAAGAGTCCTCTTGTCTCACACCCTCCATAGTATCTTGACTTTTAGAGATCTGTAACACTGTCAGGGAGTTGTGTAACCAAAGCAAAAGTTTTAGTTACCCACGAATTATAAATACACTGATCAGGACGTAAGAAATATCATCTTTTCTTAAACACATGTGTAAGTATACTCAACTACTGTTCCGCAAACAGCATCCAGGAATTTTGTAATACTCTGATGGCACAGCCAGACACACTTTGTGGTTAAGTATGTGAACCATGTAATCAGCAAAGGGCAAAGTAGGATTCAGGTTCGGAATAAAGGTTTTCAAGGTGCTTAATGTTGCTAGAAAATGAGCACAAGGGACTGGAAATAAGAAACGTTATAAATACACAGTAGCAAAAGCAAACCAATATAAACAGTATGAGGAACAGGGGAGACCTCCACCCCATTTTGGGAAAGAGCATAAAAGAAGCTAGGCACAATGGAGGAAAATCAGAAGACATAAGTCAAGCTTAATTTAACCACTCTCCTCAAAGTGCTTTTGTGTCTTAGTGCCATTCCCTCCATGACTAGAAGCCACTCAGGACCACATGCAGCAAGTCCAAGCAGGTGGCATCTGCTACATGGTACTCATAGCTTACTGAGCACTGAGCTACATACTCACAGGGTGGGAAATGAAGACATGATGAACAGTGTGCAAGACTGAATCATTAGCAGGAACTGTGTTGTTACAGAATAGATCTGCAATTCCCCAGCTGATAGATAAATACACATATATTCAGGTATCAGTCCTGGTTTGGGTTGCTTTATTGACTCCAAGCCTTCCTCCACAAGTCTCCATGCCACTTCCCTTTGCAGGCTCCTGCAGGGCAGATTCTCAGAAAAGTTTGATAAACTTGACAGCCTTCATTGAGCCTTGTCTGGCACTGAGTAAACACAGAGGAAAAGAAGCTATAAGAAATGCTGCTGTACCTATCACACAACCTCATCTTAACCCGCTTTTTCCTTGCCAAGCAAGTTGTGCGTGAAAAGGGGAGGTCTGACTAGGGGGCTACTGTTTCTGGAAGCATGCGTTATGCAAAGGGGAGACATGGAGGGGCTGAGGAAGCAGTGATGGGCAGTGCTTGGTGTCAGCATGGACAAGACAAAAGCACTCAGGCTGCTTAGGTCAGCTGGGGTATTGACAGAGGCAGGCTTCATTCTACCAGTATCATCTGGGATGAGTGGGCTGTCCACCCTGCAACAGGGCAGAGTCTTCAGTTGGGCAGAGGGGCTCTGCTTCGCAAAGATATCTTCTTCCCTGAGGTGGTGACTCCACATGGATTCAGGAGCTTACACGTGTCTTGAGGGTGTCCTCAGCTTCCTAACTAATCCCACCAGCAAGCCTGTAAAGGAGCTGGGGAGTCAATCTGAAGCTGTTCCTCTGCTGACAGTCACCAACACTTCCCTGGGTTCGCCCATGCCGTCACAATGGTCAAAGCTCCTGTGGCTAAAGCAGCAGCTCCTCCAAATGGATGGGTAGCCCCTGTATGCACACTGCTTTGTCTCTTCCCTCCCTTCCTTGTCCAGCAGTCTTCACTTCTTGCCCACAGTGAGGGAAGACAGGACTTCCTACCTGTTCTGACTTGGTGCTTACTGTTTGCACCAGGAACACAGGCTGTGCATGCCCAGAACAATCTTGTTGATCCTCCAGATATGGCAGGAATGGGGGATGATAGTGCAGCTCAGGGAGTTCATGGCCTAACCTCCCCTCAAATGAGTGGTCCTCCACTGCTTGGAGGAGAAAGAAAAGAACATAGAACTGAGGAAGTTACACATGCAAAAATGAAATAGTTGAAGCATAAGCATCCCTTGCCTAAGTCTATCCCTTTGTCACTCCACAGTAATTTCAAGATCTTTCTGTAGTTGCCTGTGGATTAGAGAGCAGCCTTGCTGCCACAGCCAGAAAGGAATGACATGCAAAGCTGTTGTTGGTTAGTTGTATTGCTCTCAGTGCTTGGCCCCATCTGCCTGGACAGCTGGGAGGAGGCCAGCTATGCACTGCTGTGGCTGCTCTGCTTCTGCTAAGTGTGCCTTCTGCAGTAGGCTGGGAGCAAGCCTGAGTGCCCCCTCTGCAAGAGGAGGGTCACCTCCATGCTGTACTTGGTGTGGGGGGATGACAGCTTTGAGGAGCATGTCATTCCACCCCACGGAGTACCATAGGATATGTTCCATCTGAGAGGAGGAGGTCCTGGGTACCCAGCTGCCCCCCCATCTGCACAGCCCTGCAACACCCTGGCCATCAGAAAGAAGACAGCCGCCTCCAGCGGCTGAAGGTGAGTGCAGCGACCGGAACGACAATATGCATGAAGTTGTACTCACTGGCAAATTCCTTCATTTAAATAGAAATTTAAAAAACAAAACAAAACCAACCAAACAAACTAACAATAAACCAAACAAAAACCCAAAAATACCAACAAAACAGACAAACAAAAAAAGCCCAAACCCCCAAAAAACCCAAACAAATCTAACATAAAAATAATGGACTCTGCTCCAGGTTTGCATTTCTGCAGTTGATCCCAGGGCAGATGGGATCCCAGCCAGGGAGACTCCACGGTCAGCCTGTGCCCCACCACTCAGTCTCACAAGTCCTCCTACTCCTCAGCACATCCTGTGCCCTCATCCTGGGGCTCTGCTCTCTTACCAGCTTGTACTGCCTGCTGCAGCCTCACTGCAGCAGTGCCCAAATCCCTCCTTCTGCCCGGAGTGACGACTTGCTGCTGCGTGGGCCCAGGGTTGCACCCTGCTAAGGCAGAAGTCCCAAAACATTCCACAAGGGGAAGTGCAGTTTTCAGTGAAAGAGAAGTGGGTGAGTGTTCAGAACAGGCAAATGAGAAAAGAAAGGCACAAATGATTAATAGAATTCATTCAAAACTTTGCCTCACCTTGCCTTTTCTTGGCTGGTGAATAAAACTGTAGTGAGTGCAGGCAGAGGAGCTGTCTTGGGGGAGCCAGTCATTGTGCAAAATCCTTTGGTGTAAAGCTAACAACTTACTTACAGAAAAGTTGCACAGAACCTGCCAGGTAGTTGCAAAACTTTATGGCCATTTTGAGCCTATTTTGCAGGAAAGCAGCACACCTCAGTGTTTAAAGCAGTCCATTCAGACAACCCCCTTGTAGAAAAGAACCCAAATTTTGGGTGCTTTGAGTAGAATGGGGCAGGGTATGGAATCTTGTGGAGCCAGCAAGAGCTATGGCACATTGCAGTATATTTGGGATTTGGTGAGACGTGTATGGAACCTTTGGTATGGCCTTGGAGAAGTCTGAGACAGTCTTGGAAGGGTTTAGGGTTTAGGTTGTTTGTGGACATTTTAGATGAGTCTTTGGGGGCAGCTGGATGTGATTTGAGATGTATTCCTGGCCCAAGAGAAAGGTTTCAGGGTGTTTAGTGGCTGCAGACCTGGACACAGGGTATAGGAACTTTTGGGGGCCACAGACAAGCTTGCAGTTTGTTTTGTGGCTCTTGGAAGGGATTTATGGATGCTTTGTGGACTACAAAAAAGGTTTATGTAGTGTTTGTATGAAATTATGGTTTGTGGGTCTTTGAAGAAGGACTTTCAGGGGTTCAGAAACAGTGGTTGGGAACTTTGGGGGTTGTGAGGCAGGTTTTTGGGGGTTTTGAGGGTACTTGAGTAGGGTTTGCAGGTATTCATGACACCTAGATTACATTCTTCAGGTCTCATTCAGAGGACCATTCAGAAGTATTTGTATGCCTTGAAGGCAGCTTTGGGAGTGTATTCTGACAGGATTGGAGAATACAGGTAGGCTGTGGGGATAAGTGGAGGTACCCTGGAGCAGGACTTAGGAGGGCTTTGGGCTGCTGGCATGGGGATGGGGGTGTTTGGGGACATTACGTAGGGTAAATGAGCTGCTGAGCAAGGTTTAGAGAGAGGGGACTAGAGCAGGGTTGGGGATGTTTTGGGGCCCCAGGACAACTCAGGCATCCTTGGGTTTAGTCAGGCAGGGATTTGGGGTCCTGAAGCTCTTGCATCCAAAGGAAGGCTACGAAGATGGTTGAAGAGCCTTGAGGAGAGGCCATATGAGGAGTGCCTGAGGGGTACTTGATCTGTTCAGCTTGGAGGAGACTGAGGCAAAACCTCATCCCATTGTTCAACTTCCTTGTGAGAGAAGGTGGAGGGGCAGGCACTGATCTCCCTGGTGACCAGTGACAGGACCTGAAGGAATAGGGTGAGCCTGTGTCAGGGGATGTTTAGGTTGGATATCAGGAAACGGTTCTTCACCCAGAGGGTGGCTGGGCACTGGAAGAGGCTCTCTAGGAAAGTGGTCACAGCACCAAGCATGACAGGGTTAAAGAAGCATTTGGAAAACGCTCTCAGGCACAGGATGTGATTCCTTGGGATAGCTCCTGCAGGGCCAGGAGCTCGGCTGGTTGATCCTTGTGGGTCCCTTCCAACTCAGAACATTTTGCGTTTCTGTGATTATGTGAGGCTGAGTCTCGGGGGCCTCAAGCAGAGCTCTGGGTGTTCGAGGCTGTGGGGCTGGTTCGGGCTTTCCTGGGGGCACCAGAGCCGCTTTGAGTGTGCCCAGCGATAACCAAGAACCCCGAGTAAGTGTGGGGTTTTTAAACTGAGCGCACGGGTGGGGATGGGCTGGCTCAACGCTGCAGGGACACGCTCCGGGAACGTCTTTGCCGCTGCGCCGGCTCCCGCCAGCNGGAGGCCCCGCCGCAGCGGGAAGCACGCAGGGCAGGCGCGGCCATGAGGCCCGCACATGCCCCGGGTGTGCCCGCAGCGCTGCGGGCTCTGAGGGGACAGTGCGCATGTGCCGGGCACGGAGAGAGGCAGGGAAGGTGGAGAGACGCTGCCCCGCGACGAGAGGGAGAGAGGGAGAAGGACAGCGACGAGAGGAGTGGGGATGTGTCCGAGAGTGGAAGGGAGGGACCGGGAGAGGAAAAGGAATGGTGAGACAAGAAGTGGGTATAGAGAAATTAAATAGAGACAAGGAAGGGAGGAGGAGGAGAAGAAGTGGGAGAGAGCCAAAGGGTGACAGGGATAAAGAAAGAAGTCTGGGGACAGGGAAAAGAAGGGCTAAGAAAATACACAAAAAGGATACAGAAACAAGCCTGAGAGCCTGTCAGTAGGAGGAAGAGAAATTGGGAGAGAGGGGCAGAGTGGAAAAACCAGGAAGTGGGGCAGAAACAGAAGAAAAGGGATGGAGAGCAGGAAGGAAGCACAGCGGGAAAAGAGGGAAGTGGGCACTGACTTGGAAAGAGAAATGTAGAGGTGGGAAACAGGACAGATAATAAGATCCGCAGGCCTCAGGGATGCAGGCTGACTCCAGGAGCAATGCATGTGAGCTCAGGCCCCGTCTTGGCTGAGTCCCTGCCAGCAGGGCCAGGGGCTGGCATTGCTCCCTCACCAGCTGAGCATCCACCATGCACAGTGGTGCAGACCCCAGCACCCAAGGAGGGGAAATCACCGTCTCAGCTGAGCTCTGGTGCGATGCCCTTCACCTCTATGCTTCTTTTCCTCTTGTGTGGAGAAAGGACGGAGCAGGGGCTGAAGAATCAGAGCCTGAGCCCTTGGGGATGAGAGGCTACTGCAGGCCTGCTGGGCAGGGCTGGAGCTCATTGTACCTTGCTTTTGTTGTGCAGCTCTGTTCCATATGCCATTGGAGCATGCAGAGCTCAGGTGGCAGCTCCACTGTCACCTCAACCCACCCACAAGGCATCTGCTGCCTGCAGGAGTGGAGAGCCATGAGATCCATACTTCATGCAGACCCTCCTGACACCATCTGCCTCTCTGCACCAGCAAAAGGAGTGGACCCCTCCACAGCTCACTTCCTTGGCTTCCTCATCCCAGAACCCAGCAGAACTGGGATCACCCCAACCCAGATCCCTGCTTAACCAGCCAAGTATTCACATCCTGCAGTACCTTCCTATCCTTCAGCATTCCCAGCCTCACCAGCAAGGTCACTTGGCCTGTGCATGTGTGGCCTAGTGGTATCCACCTTCCTTGGAGAGGAGCTGAACCCACTGAGTGGTCTCTGTAGCTTGACATGCCTGGTGAAACCCTGGTGATATAACTTCTGAACAATGCACCGTGTCCACTCCAGCACTTGTCACCTTTGCCAGACTTCCCCAAATCACTTAACTCATCCAAACCACTCCTGGGATAAAGCACTTTCCAGCACTTCCTGCATTATAAGGCCTTTCTTCATCCTCTTCTCTCCTTTCTTCTTGCTCAGCTGTTAGAGTGTGACTGTGGCTAGTTGTCCTTTATCTCTGTTTGCTCACAGCATGAGATGCTGAGATTTGGCTTGGAAGTCAAGCCAGTGCTGGAAGGGCTGACTGGGCAAACTCAGCAGCAAGCATGGTGAAAGGTGGTAGAAGAAGAACTTTCTCACCTGCAGACAAACCCATCTACAGAGGAAGGGTGCCCAGCTCCAAACTTGTTGAGTTGTACCAATGCGACCCAGAAGACACACAACCTCAAGAAGAGGAACAAGTCACATAACTTCACAAGGTCAGAACACAGTCTGAACCTAGTGGTAGAGCTTTGACATGGACCTTGTCTATAAGCCTCAGTCTGCAGCAGTCCATCCCAGGTTTCACAGGGAAATGGCAGTGAGAGAAAATGTCTGCCTCCCAGCTCTTTGATGAAGAATCCTGGTTTTCATGTCATCTGCTTCTGTAGGAGATGGGGACTCAGCAATGAAAACAACCAGAGCTGAGGGGCAGGTGTACCTCCTTACTGTATGATCTCTACCAGAAGGGCCTGGTTTTATCTTCTCTGGGGAAGGAAGCCTTTTGCATAGCAGCACAGTTCAGGTGGACATGGGAGAGGAGGAGCACAACAGAATTGCACAATAATCTTGTTCTCGCTGTATCCTTCCTTAACAACAGCTTGTGAGAGAAACACACCTTCAGGCCCCTGCACTGATGACGAAGCCTATGTGAGCAGCGATCCTGACAAAGAACATGGTTGCAGCTCAGCAGTGCATTAAGTTATGTTTTCTAGATTCCACAGTGTATATTTGGTTGTCAGACATGTTAGTTTTTGACAGATGACATGGTTATATGGCTGTCTGTGGAATAAAGCAACCCAGGCATTTCAAAGAACTCACTTGTAGCCTAATTTTGAAATGTGATTAAGAGCTGAGGAGTACAGAAAAGGAGCTGGACTGCAAAGCCCCTGGATTCTGCCTGTCTGCATTTGCAGGCTCAAAGTGGGATATTGCAGCACCAAGTCTCCTACTTGTAGAGAGCCATAATATAGGTGGATTTGCCATCCTTGTGAGATCGGTGACGTTCAGCCTGTGCCCATGTGAGTCATTTGCAAAACTGCCCTGCTGTTGAGGCAGCCAGGGCCCTCAGGAGTCACTCTTGCAGTGGCAGAAATTATCTGGGAGGGGAAGACTCTATCTGGGGAGCAGGGAAGGTTTCCTTCCTGAGGGACATGGATATTACTTCCATCTATCCTTAGACCAGACAACAATTGTGGCCTCACTTTTCTAGCACAACAATTGCTGCTGCAGTGTCACTGAGAGGCAGTGAAGTGGTTTGTCATCTCCAGCTGTCTTCAGACCCCACAGCGCATGGCAAGCATGGCCATGTAGCTGGACAAATGCTGTCCCATCTGCCTGGACAGCTGGGAGGAGGCCAGCTCTGCACTGCCGTGGCTGCTCTGCTTCTGCTAAGTGTGCCTTCTGCAGTAGGCTGGGAGCAAGCCTGAGTGCCTCCTCTGCAAGAGGAGGGTCACCTCCATGCTGTACTTGGTGTGGGGGGATGACAGCTTTGAGGAGCATGTCATTCCACCCCACGGAGTATCACAGGACATGTTCCATCTGAGAGGAGGACGTCCTGGGTACCCAGCTACTCCCAGTCTCTACACTCTGGCCATCAGTGGGAGGACAGCCACATACAGTGGCTGAAGGTGAGTACAGCAACTGGAACTGCAATATGTGAAAAGTTGTACTCACTGATGAAAGCTTTCATTTTTAAAGGAATTTAAGAAAAACCTAAATCTAAACCAAAAATAATGGGCAAAAGTATGCTCCATAGTGTTCTTTTGTGGGGATGTGAGGGGAGTAGAGAAGGAAAAAAAGGAGAAGTTTTGGTACAGATGCTCCCCAGTCAGCCCAGTTGGCTGCAGGAACAGGCATCCCTGCAATGGACTCTGCTCAAGTGATCTCCCCTGCAGGGAGCTGTGATCATGTATCAACTCAGAGAAAGTCTGATGCATGATCTCCTGAGCACTTAGCTGCCCCCAGTCTCCATTGCCCTGCAGCACCATCAGACCTGAGAGTAGGACCTCCTGCTGCCCCTAGTTCCCACAGCACTGCAGTAGTCCTGCCATCAGCCATGTGGCCTCTGCCCTGGGGTCAGTGAGCATCTCCTGCACTATGTGTCAGCATCCCTCCTCTACCTTGCTGTTCTCCACCACCTGCTGTCATAGTTGCATCAGGAGCTGGGGCAGCTCTTTGAGGATGGTAGGAAGCAGTAACAGTGCAGTGCCTTGTCCCATCCAGCCTGCACTACTTTGGCCTGATTGATCCTTTGTTCCGGCTTCTACAGGCCTCCCTGCACAGGCACACAAGGAGCTCTGCCCACCAGCTTATTGACACCATCATACACAGGTTCAGCGGGGAGGCCAAACATCAAATGGGTCTAGGGGTCACCAGTGCAGCTGGAGAGTGGGAGGACAGCCCCTCTACGGTCCCTGGTCCTGATACCACCCAAGGGGGTCCCTCAGTCCAGCCTTCATGGGGTCCCAGCAGCATTCATACCCATGGGGAGCAAGAAGGGGCCTGGGAGAACCCAGAGGAGGCTGTGTCTGGTTGTTCCATGTGCAGCTGGCCAATGAAAGCTCACCTGGGGCATCCTGGCAAGCCTGCAAAGGGAGGGCCAGCAGCTCTGAGGATCCTTCCCAGACCCCCAGGAAGACAGCCCACCATCCAAAGGGCATCAGGACACAGCCGAATCAGTCCAGGCTGCAGCTGGGGTATACATTGTGTTCTCAGCTTTCCAAATCTATTTAACATTTATTAAAGAAAATGAAAGCATGAAAACAGCAGATGATGTTCGAGTGTTACTAACTAATGCTGGCAGTGTTGCTCTCTCCACTTGTACTGTTTTCCTCCCCTTTCGTGTTTTTTTGACCATTGATTTCTCACGTGTTTCCTGAGCATTATAAGTTTGCATTCTGCAGTTGATCCCAGGGCAGACGTTTTCAGCGAGGGGGACTCCACGGTCAGCTTGCAAGTCCTTGCCTCCATTCAACCTTGCAAGTTCTACTCCTCAGCACATCCTGTGCCCTCATCCTGGGGCTCTGCTCTCTTACCAGCTTGTACTGCCTGCTGCAGCCTCACTGCAGCAGTGCCCAAATCCCTCCTTCTGCCCAGAGTGACGACTTGCTGCTGCTCTCTGTGTCAGTCTAGGGTTGTACCCTGTCAAGGCAGGAGCCTCAAGAAATTCAGAAAGGGGAAGTGTGAAGTCCTGTCCTGCTTGCAGAGAAAGAGAAGTGGGTGAGTGTTCAGAACAGGCAAATGAGAAAAGAAAGGCACAAATGATTAATAGAATTCATTCAAAACTTTGCCTCACCTTGCCTTTTCTTGGCTGGTGAATAAAATTGTGGAGAGGAAGGGGAGTCAAGATGTGTGCGAAATCCCACAGTGGGATGCCCCCTGGGGAAGAGGGCACTCAGAGCAGCTGCCTACATCTGGTCAAAGCGATTACAGGAAGGGATGCACCAAAAACAGACAGGAGATTGGCTATTTTCATCTTTTTAAACTTTTGCACTAATGAATCTCCCCTGCCACCTCTGCTGGGAGAAAAGGCAGGTGCATGCCACAGGTGCTTGCTGCAAGTTACCCTGGCAGCTGGGAGAGAGCAGAGAGGGACACACACTAATTCATTTCACTGGGAAACAGCTCTAGAGGCACTCGAGTGCAAGCACTGGAAACACTGCAGCCGTGCTGTCTCGAGTTAGGTACAATGTGTGGAGATGTGGGAAGTGTCTCCGAGGCAGCACACTCCCCCTTCTTGCAGTACACAGGCAGCTGTGTGCGAGGATCACTTGCATTTGCTCCTGACCAGGGAAAGGCTCAGTGTATCAAGCAATGTGAGTCCAAAGGAATGTAACCTGTTCCTTTGTGTTTGGATTTACTGACCAAGCACTGAGCTGACTTGGCTCCTGGGGACTGGAGAAGCACATGAGCTGAGAAGCTCATGAGCACATGAGCATGCACTTTTCTCCCCTGGTGGGAAACTGGTTTGATGCCTTATTACCGTAATTGCCAAATCCATCAGTCATTGCAGGCTGTCTTCAAGACTTCATCCTCTTTCACCCTCTGCTCAGGAAGGAGAGCCAGCTTATTTTGAAAATGCTCACAGAAAAGTGCTTGGCATTTGTTTATTCTGCACTGTACCTCTGGTCACCCTTGTTCTTCTCACTCTTTAAAGGTAAGCTCATCTGTGTTTGTCCAGGGCTTTCCTTTTTTTTATTTTTTTTTGGGGTTTGGGTTTTTTGTTGCTGTTGTTTTGGTTTGTTGTTTTGAGGTTTGGTTGTTTTTTTTTTTGGTTTCTTTTTTTTTTTGTTTTGTTTTGTTTTGTTTTGTTTTGTTTTTTTAATCTTCTAAATGCTAGTTACATCTAACCCCAACTTTTATTTTTGGGAAGTCTTGTATCTGCTTGTATTTCATTAGAGTCCCATGCTGGTTTAACAGAATTTTGTATTAAGTTTGGGTAAGTTTGTGGATCGTACAGTGCTGGGCACATTTCAGCGCTGGGCACATTTTTTTAAGAAGGAAGAAGCATGTGGGTTTGTTTTGTGGTTTTTTTTTTTCTTTAAATTAAAAGTGAGTAATTTTAACTTCCATAAATTAATTGAAATGGTTGTGTTTCAAAAGAAGTATGTTCTTGCTTTCCTTAAAAATGTAACCTTCCCATGTTTTTTTGAGAATAGGAAATTATAACTTCAGGCTGGCTGAATGATTTGAGAACCTTGTAGGTGTGTGAGTGCAATGGTGTTCTATAAAATATCAGCAGAATTTTTTATTTTCTGTGCATCATTTAGAAAGATTAAATCTGTATAAATACATAAATTTACTATTTCTGGTTTGTTTTTATTAAACATACTCTTACTCATACTCTTTGCTTAATAAAAAACAGTTAAGGCAGAGATGGATATATAGCTGGAAATATAGAATATGAAGAATAATAGGTTTCGGTAGTCTAAGGTGTCAGCTCTGACTAAGCTATCTTCAGAAGTTTCAGCCTGGTGCAAACAAAAATAGGAACTGTGTGATTATTTCAAAACATGCAGGATAGCAAGGCTGACAATAAAGTGTTTTAAGTGAGAATGTTGAAATAGCCACAGTCATGAAAGATGTTCAGTATTCTACACAGAATGTGCTTTTATGGATTCCTTTCAGCTGAAACATAAATGCCTGCAGCAACCAAAAATTCTAAAACTGAGTATTCTAGGTGTCAAGGACCATGTCTTGTTTCTCACAATTTATATATAAAGCAGGATTGTCTTTCTAAAGCAGAGAAAGTGGTCCACCTATTTCAGAAGTGCAGGGGCAGTGGAACCTCGCATATATGTTGCACTGGATTATTCATGCCACACAGATAGTTCCTCATTAATTCATCTGAAGATGTAAAACATCTGGGCATTTCATTATTACGGATCTATGTTTCATCTGCCAAATGTAGCAATGGTACTGCAGAAAAATGTTTCCCCACCTTGCTAAATTAAAAACCTTGCAATCTTCAAGACATTTCTGTGCTGCTGTAGGAGCTGAACTAACAGGCAGGTTATAGCATCTAGTTATGAGATAAGTAATTTTGTGGACATTCCCATTTTGAGAAGTTGCGTGTCATGTAAATCCTGCCTTTTAAATAATGAGCAATAACTAATTCATTGGGGAATGCCTAGTTTCTCTCAGCAGCACATGAAGACAAACTGCTTTTACAAATAATTCTGAGATTTTTTTGTTAGGTGCTTTTACTAACAGCTTACAAGTATGCACTTTTACAGAAAAATGCTAAAGCACAATAAAATGGATCGCTGATAAAGTTGGTCTGTAGCTGACCTCTGCTACAGATTTTTTTAAACTAAAAAAAAAAAGGGGGGGGGAATCTGGAAAGAACGGGGAATTGAGAAGTTGGGGCAGAAGAGAAAAAAGTCAAGATTATATTAGGATGTTATGAGTAGCAGAGTTTTTTAACAGTAAATCCAGATTAACTCCCCTCTAGGTTCTTTCGTTCACCCACATGGAAGTCACAGCAAATTCAAATCATAACTAACATCATTCTCATGTAGTACTGAGTTGTTTCAGCATTGTTCATAGCAATTTATCAAGTACTGAAAACTGTAGGACTGTTTGACAGGAAAGTTGTCACAAGAACTAGATAAAAACCAAACCAAAACAACTCAATTTTTTTCCCAGTTCTTTCCTTGACTGTCTGCTTTAACCTGGCTTTACTCACAAGAATGCTAGGAGCTTCAGTAGTCATGTCATTTAAGCTAGGTCATTGCAGCCCTCCTTCTCGAAGGGCTCATGATGCTTTTTTTGAGACACAAGTCTAAGAAAAATTAGGAAACTGGTTTTCAACCTTCCTATATCCCAGGTGAATACTTTCAGACATCCCTTCCAGGCCAGGGGCAATCCTTGAAGGAGCACTCAGAACACAGAAGGACCCTGTAAGTCTCAGCAGCTACCTAACAACCTTGGGTGGAGGGATTTGAAAAACCTGGTCCAGGGAGTGATTGGAAAGGAGGCGTTAGACCCATTCCTGTTCCTTTTTTTGAGTGTAGTGGAGTCTGAGAGATAGGGTGCAGACAACCCTGCAAGGACATTCGGAGAAACGTGTCACAGTGACCACAAAGACACATAGCCTCTCTGAGGAGTTACCTTCAGCTCAGGGCACCTACAGGGTTTGAACAGCCACAGAAGTTAAACACACACTTGGCTAATCTCAGTCAAACCATGTATTCTAATTACTGTACTTTTATACCCTTTTTTATTTTTTGAGTGAGACCATTACAGTGCCCACATGCCACACAGAGTAGAGTCAGACCTCTCAGTTTCTTGGCTCTGTACAGACTGCTGTCAGGGTCATATCTGGCCAAATGGCTTTGAAAAGCCCAACAAAGGCAAAGGCAAGCTGAGGACAACAACTTTCCTCTGCAGTCTGGTGGGAATATAAGTGCTCAGCTGTATGGGACAAATCCTATGTCAGAGGATGCTGCAATTGAGCTAACCAGCTCAAAGATGTAAATGATGAAGTAATTCAGCCAGACTTGGTGTACCCAGCTGGTGCAAAGCAGCTTTTTTTTGGCTCACTCACAATACAAAGTTGAATTGCTGTGCTACACCAATTTCATGCTTTTTCACACCTTTGCTTATTTCCATGAGGTCTAGTGATCACATCAGAACAGAACTGATGATCTCTTGGAGCAAATCCTCACAGATTTCTTGGTTCACTTCCATGCAAGCAGGTGCTGTTTCTGCAACAGCAGAAGCATTGGCAAGATAGCCTCAGAAGGCCAGATTCCAGTGCCAAGTTACAATTTCTCTAATGTGAGCTAATTAGACTGAGGTGACATGAGTTTAGAGATCTGTGTAGTAGGAAGAACAAATAATGTTACTTAAATACCTTTATATGGAGTCTAAACTTCAGGCCTCAGATGTGTAGGCCTGCTAGAATTGCAATGGTGTGTTTTAATCAAACTTATTTACTCCAAGGAGACACAGCTGAACAGATAAAAGGATTCCCGTGCCTTAATAGAATACATTGTAATATCATTGATAATTTAGGTAGTTGGTGAAGTAGCTGTACTTTTACATCTTATAACTGTTATCAGACAAGAACCAAGTGTGAAAGTTAAATTATTTAGACTCTTTCATATCCTTAATTAGAGGTCTGAAGGTTGTATTCACCCCAGCTCTCCCAATTCTCTATGTTGATGCACTGAATTATACAGTTTCAAAGATAACAATGCAGCTGATACACACTTAAAATAGAAAAGATACGAGCTAGGCCTTAGCTTGTACTGGTAGGTCTTTTCTTCCATATTGATGACATAAGAAGATGCCACACGTGCAACTTGCAGACATGGGAAATTGCTGTCAGATCCCTGCCATTACTTTAATATCTAATAGCACAGACAGCAGGGTTGATCACTCTGAATGCTGAGAGCATGCTAAGGCATCGCATATGCGTGGAGCCAAGGGAATAAATGAACTTGTCCATGGCACATGCACATATGTTCTGTGATCAGGAGCACTAGTGCCATTGATATGTGTCAATACATTTAAGACGGGCAGGCAGTATCCTAAGCAAACCCCTACTTCTTCTGCATTACTGTCTGCTACAGTAACTTGCTGTGCATGCTTGCTTCTTGAGGTTGACTTAAAGTTCAATGAACCAGACCTTGTGTTCAGTCACTAATCTTCTATGTGCATTCACTGGCACAGCTCTAAGGCTGATCTGTATTATCATAGGCACAGCTGCGAGAGTGGAGCTGGCCCAAACTTCTGAGAAGTTGCCAGGCTCCAGGAAAGTTGGAGGTATTTCTGTGAGCATTTGCTGATAGTGATCTGAGCTAAATCTTGTGTTAACTCTTCTCAAATATCCTGGAAAAAGTGGGAAGGTCCAGAAAAAGCAACTGAGTAATGACATCACCAGTGTCTATCGTTACATGCACCTATTGGTATAGCAGTCTTGCATGTAGGGAGGGATCCAGAAGCATATACAATGCATGAGAAAGTAGCACCCATCTGGTCTTTGGGACGATGCCAGATGGCACCGTGGGTGCCTTCAGCCTTGCTTCAACTCAGAGTTTTCTGAGCTGAAGTCTCAGAGCAGAAGTCCTTGTTCCAGGCAGAGGATTCATCTCTTAAAGACAGCTTCAAAATGCTTTTTTCTCTCTGGTTTATTTTCCTAAGGCTTGTGGAAAGGAACATGGGTTAGTGATGGTGGTAGCATATACAATTTCATTTGTATGTGACAAGCAAAGAGGGAGATATAGTCTCTTTAGCTCTAGAGTGGGATTAAAGTAGATGAAAACCCTTTGCATCAGTCCTGACATGGTTGTTTAAAGATGTCTACTACCTAGAGGTCCTACATAATCTAATTAAGAAAGAGATCAAATCTGACTGAGACAGGTAGCGCTAGCACTGACAATCAGTATCAACCCAGGAAATAAGAAAGGCAGACAGGACTTTATTGCTGTTTCAGAACATATGAAAATACGGCTTGAAGAAAGAGTTTTGCTTATCAAATACTTTCTGCATTGAGCAAAACAGCTAATGAGAAGGCTGAGACCAGAACCAGATGGAGTGTTTGGACGTAAGAATCTCCCTACCCAAGGCTTGCAATTAAGTCAGTAAATTGCAATGGAAGGGAAACCTGTAGTCAACATGAGTACTCATGCATGTAAACAGTGAGGTGCAGGTGTCTCCGTCTTGCCTTGCTATCAATTGGCTTTGCTCAATTAGAAAATCTGTGGTTAATAGAGTGCTGAAACAGATGCCCACAAACCTTATCACCATTCAGAAATGGATATTTTCAACACTTTTGCATTCCATGAGGTTCAAGAGAAAACCACAGTCCTCATTTCTATTCTTAATTCAACATAGATTTGGGCAGAAAAATTACTTTGAAGAAACAAGCAGGCTTGAGAATGTCTCATTTCTCCCTGAGAGCTCAGAGAGGCTGAAGTCAGTTTGCAGAATGGACTAAGACAGTACACTGTGTTCCCTGAACCTCAGCTGTGGTTACGTGGAAAAACGTCACTGGTCACTTAGATCTTCACCATACCAAGGGAGAAAATTAAGTAAATTGGAAAAGGTGTGTCTGTGGCAGCTGAGGTGAGAGAGAGTCTGATCTATACGGGTTCATATAGTGGTAGAATAATTTGGCTGGAAAGGACCTCCAGAGGTTGTCTATTCCAGCCCTCCTTCTCTGTTGGGTTGCTGTCTGTGGAGTCAAGCTGCAAACATCTCCAGGGACAGTGGCATTCCTTATGCAGAGTACCCCTGAGAAAGAAAGGCTCTCTTAGTACTGTGGGAATGCCCCATCATGCACTTTTATCTTACTGGTCCTGTCCCTGTGCACCTCCCAGGAGAGCCTGGCTTCTTCATGATGGAGCCCTTCCTCATGGAGGCTGAAGGCAGCCAAAAGAACTCCCCATTGTTTTTTCATCTCCAAGTGGATCAAAGGCATATCTTATCTCTAATCCATCTGCTGTGTTACAGCAGCCTATTGTCTGTGGCCTCCACTCCACTCACTCCAAGGGATCAGTGCTGCTCTGTGGAGGCTTCATGACACAGAGCTAACTGTGTGTCATGCAGTGGGTCTCACTGAGCACAGGCTGGCTGTAGAGAATGATGCTGCTTAATGTTGTCATCACATCTGAGTCAGTGCATTTGGGAAAAACCAAAAGTAGGAAGTCATAGAATCATGCAGATAATACTTTACCTAATTCTTAGCCATCTTGTGGGGTTTTTTTGAAGATCCTGCAGAAGTGATAAAGCAATTGATGGAGTGCTTTCTCTTTAATATTGTGTCATTTTAGAAAGGTAGTCAGCAAACTGAAATCCAGCTTGAGCAATTGTAACAATGGGACGAAGAGATAGAAACTTAAATCAAAAGTTGCCAGATAATTTGCAGTTCCCACTGTTTCAAGTGGCAACTGGGCAGCAACTTTGAATTAAACCTGTTCATGTTCAGGCTTCACATACAATCCAAAAATGGCAACTGGGCAGCTCCAGGAGCTCCAAGCAAAAGCTTTGCCTTTCTATTATAATCAAACAGCTATCCTGTAGCATACTCTCTGCAGTAGCATTTTGTTCAAGGCCTAAGACTTCTAATGTAATTTCCAAAGATATTAGGTAGGGTCACCAATTATAATTTTAATTTATTGGATTGGTATCTCAGCTCAAGCACTTCAGCACTCCTGGCACCATCAGATCTACTTCTGTGTTGCCTGATGATGTGAAAGAGGGGGCTGGAGGGTAAAGAAAAGGTAGATCTAAGGGAAACAGGTCTATGGGTAGGGAGAAGAGATCCTTCTCCAGAGGAGGACTCTGTCAAGTGGGCAAATTACCTTTGGGTCAAAATGTTCTAGCAGTCTCAGGAATTCTCTGTGGGGAAATACAAGAGGGAAACCCAGACAGCACAGGATCACTTTCTGACTTTCAGGCTTGTTCTGGTCTCACTCAGAGACTGAGCATCCCACATCTGTGGCATTGATACTGTATTACAGAATGCAAATCACGCTCCCCCTGGACACACAGGGCACCTGTTTTGTTCTAATTTTGTTTTGTCTGCACCAACATAATTCAGGAGCAATAGACTGAAGTTACCAAAGCTTAAAAGCAACAGAGTAAAAACAGGAAAAAATCAGGCTCCCCAGGTCATCATTCTCTATAAGTACCTCAGTTTCACTGTGATTCATTTTTGCTCTTAGCCAGGACGAGTGACTCAGCCAATGCAGGTTTCGCTGGCCGGGTGCAGCAGGGAGAGACCAATATTTCATATAACCACTGATCCTAGCAAAACCAGGACTTGAGCCTTGTACTCAAGGAAAAGACAATAGCATCTAGTGTTCTGAAAACAGATCAAGGCTGAACAACCCTCAGCTGTCATAGAGATCTTGATACCTTTAAAGTCTGGGAAAAAAAAAATTAAACAACAAAATAGATGTAAGCTTTTAAGCCACTTTGTATGCATCTAAGCAAATCTGGACTGAGTCAGCCAAAGCATAGTACATACAGTTTCAAGTGTCTTAAGTCAGATCTCCACAAACCTTGTTTGATTGATCACAAGTCAAATTTGCTCAGAGCTAGTAATTCATCAAGACAGTATTAGAAGCAGCTTTTCTCTTCAATGTGAAATAAATTCAGACTTCTTGCTAAGAATTTTCACGCCCCTATTTACAGTTCCCTTTGTCTTTGAAGACCTCAACCACCAAAGCCTCAGACTTCCTTCCCTTAGAAAAATCCCTTGATACCAGCCACTTCTGCTGCCAAGACCTCCAAACTACCGCCAGCTTATTGGCTGCACAACATCTCACATAGACAGGCAGCAAGTTTGACCTGACTTAGTGAAAGCTCATTGGTGCTGCCTGAAACAGGGCTGAGTCTTATCTATAGGTGTGTTACGAAAGTTTTGCTCCCCAAGCATGAAACTGTTTCAGATTTAGGAAAATGTATCTCCATATTTCCCAGTTCACATACTAAGCACTGAACAAATTAGGAGTCATTCAAGGTGCAGTCAAAATTTTCATCAGACTAATCTCCATTCCTTTCAGAGGGATCTTACACTATATTTCTCATTATCCATCATTTGGCTTCTGGTATTGTAAAGACGAATTTGGAACTTTCTTTGCATTCCTATATCCATGTTCACTATGGACATTTGTGCCTTGCCTGTGCCTTGCAGCCAGTGGAGCTCTCATTTTGTTCATGGGCAACAGCTGCAACTTGAGTGATGAGGGGAAAAGGCAAGAGAAGCCATCTTTAGCCTTGCCTTTGCTGCTTAGCATCCTCAATGCCTTTGCTGCTTAGCTTTGCTATGCAAGTACAGGTGGCAGGCTGGCAAGGCAAAAGTTCATAGTTTGGGAAACTAGCCGTCTCTGGGATCAAAACCAGCTGATGGGCATTGCAGAAGGAAAAATGGAAAGAAGCGCTGTAACATCTCTGAGCACACTGGGCAGTTCCTTTTCACAGTATTATTGTCTGTATCATTTCCACTCTAGCCTGTCCTCTGTGTTGCCCAGAGGAATTAAACCATATTACCACTGCTTCACCAATAACACACTGAGGCAATGGTTTAGAGCAAGATCTTTCCCTCATCTTTGAACCATAAAAAAAGGGAACAGGCTTTTTTTCCTATGAAAGACATGCCTGTGACTAAGGAATAGCTCTTGGAATCTTTACTTTCTTTGCATCTCGGGACAAAATGATTATGTTTCTCTTCCTGGGAAGTTAGTATATCTCATTGTATGAACTGGGGGAAACTGACCAGAATAGGCAGAATGCTGCTCAGGGGTAGGCTAGGCACAGATCAGTGGGTGGCAAGCAATTGTGATGTGCATCATTTATCTTCTTTGGGTTTTATTTCTGTCTCTCTTTTTGTTGTCTCCCTTTTCATCTTTATTATTAGTATTAGTATTAGCATTAGTATTATGTTTTATTATGTTTCATTATGTTTTATTATTAATATGTTTCATGAATGTTATTGTAATTTTTTTCTAATTCTTCTCTCCATCCTCTTGGGGGAGTGGAGATTGTAAGCAAGTGACTGCATGGTACTCAGTTGCAGTGTGGGGTTAAACCACAGCATCACTGCAGGCTCCATCACTGCTATTGTCTGCACTGGGTTTAGGAAAAAGAATTCCTCCTACCTATTGTTTTTCTCAGCCTAATCAGACTTGCCTATCTGTTTCCACAGAAATCCTTATTACACCTGTCAGTTCACTTACGACTTCCCCAGATCTGAGCTCTCCACATGTGCCTGGCATGGTGTAGAGCAGGCTTTTGATGGGGGGGTACAGACTGACTTGACCCTTTTCAGAGTCATCTGTTAATGCTGTCCATAATGCCATGGCTGCTGCATTGATGGCACTTAGAGGGTGAAGCTCATAGCGCTTTCCCAAGAAGGGCTTTCCCTGGGTTAACTGGTTTGGGAGCTGAAACACGTAGAGATGAAGTGCTGTGACAAGATGCTCCGCAAGCCAGTGGGAGCAGGGAGCACAGAAGCCCAGTCCAGTACATTGATGACCATATCACTGGTATCTTGCTTTTATCTTATGGTTTTGTTTCTTTGCTTTGGGTTCCATTACCAGTTATCTCCCCAAATCCCAGGATGGCTGGCAGGAGTTGCCTCCAGACAGCCACAGCACTGTAATGTGTAGCAAGGGGTGTCCCTCTCTTCATCACTGCTCCAGATTCCTCCTCCTGTGCTCCCTGTGCATCTAGTATTATAGCAATGAGATTTATATTGCATAGAGCTAATGTAAATTAGCATTACGCTAAAAGTACATTTCTTGCCTTTACTGGCTGTAGCTAGTTAGGTTTCTGACCTGCAGTAATGAGGCAGTTTAGATAACGATGATAACTATGATTGAGAGGTATCCCACTATTTATACCCCAAAGTGTGTCTCTCTACCTTACACACATTACTCAGCCTTTAAAACACCTGCAACCAAGCCAGTAGGACCAAAAATATAAGCCCATCCTTTCATTATATATTTTAGCATGTTGTCAGGAGCCTAGAGTCTTTAAGAAGAAACCTTTCCTTGCTTACCTTTTTGATACCCATCACTGCTGGGAACTCTTTATCTGCTATGAAAGAACAGAAATGACCAGTATCAGGAATATTAGGCCCTTCTTGCCTGGGAAATCAAGTAATTTCTCACATTCCTCTGGATATCTGATGAATTTTGTGTGTAAGATGCAGAAACAATCTGCATAGCGGGAGACAAAGATTAGAGTCAAAGATTACCCAGAAGGGAAGTAGATTAAAAAGAGGTTTAAAATGAGAGAAATATTCAAATACACAACACATAAACACACACACACAGAGACACACACAGGGTAGAGGTAGCTGATGTGATTCCATTGTTTCTTATGTGAATCCGCTTCCCTGAAGGCATGATGGCATGCATTTTAAATCAAAGGGCATTGAAAGAAATATTGCATTTGCAGCCACAGATAAAAGTAACAATGCTGCACATAAGAACAAAAGCAGATGGGACACATCTGTGTTTCTGGGGATTAAGTGACATATGGCAGTGACATACTTTACATTCTCAAAAATCTGCAAAATATTCAAAATAAGTTGTTTTTTATAGCTACCAAATCATTAGAACATGCCTCATTTTGTAAATGCTCTTGCCATTGCAGTTCTTTATGCGAATGAAATTGTCTGTGAAACAACCTACTTTTTTCCTGATTCTTCTCATGTTACTTCCCCCATAATTCATAAATGCATGTAGTGTGTGTGTATGTTTCCTGTGATCAATCTATTTGAATTCTAAAAGCAATAGCTAAAAAGCATTGCAAGAGTACAGTGATAAACAAAAATGAAAATAAGTAATAGAAGAGGAGCTGTGGCAGGAAGGTTTTAGGAAAATAGTTTTATGTTCTAGGATTTAGCTCTGATAACCATAGTTTTTAATGGATTTTTCCTCTTTAAATATTCTAGTTATAAGAAAATTAAATACAATCATTACACTGAACTTAATAATACCTCACAGTATAATGGCACTGTTGTGTTTGTTTTTTAATAAAGCCAGAACTTTATTAATTTTATTTTATGAAACAGTAAAACAAAGAAATAAACCAAAACAAAAGGAACATGTCAGAGTTACAGAACAAAGAGAAAAAAGTGACACAGATGTGGTGAAATACCTGCAGAAGGTACAAGGGGAGTGAATAAATGTCACAACCACAGTATTGCTCCATTTTGAGACCTTTCATAAAGTATTACGGGGCAAAATATATAAAAGTAACAATGTGATGGATCAGAAACATGCTGTTAATTGTAACTTACCATGTTCTTCAAAAATATTATAAATGAAAGTGATTCTAGGAACTGTCTTTGAAAACAGAAAAAGAAAACAAAGAGACATTTTATAATTCAGAGGCATGTTAGCATGCATATATGTTAATATAAAGTGCTATGGAAAGAACATGATATTTTGTCTGAAAGCCATCACGTTAGGTAGTAATAATCTTGTATGAATAAAGTAATAACTTGTGTACTCAGAGTCAGGTCTCTGCCTAAAGAAATGAGCAACAGCTAGAAAACAGCTAGAAGCTTCCCCTCTCAAAAAGTTGAGAGATTATGAAAACAAAACCAGGGAA
Organism: Peucedramus taeniatus; assembly: GCA_013400575.1. Taxonomy (NCBI): domain Eukaryota; kingdom Metazoa; phylum Chordata; class Aves; order Passeriformes; family Fringillidae; genus Peucedramus; species Peucedramus taeniatus. The sequence continues at coordinate 36,394 of WBNO01015148.1, read as the reverse complement.
CACTATGAAACAGAGGTAGAATGGTTGATAATACAGATATCATTGCTGAGAAACTAGTGGAAATCCATGTTCTGCTACCTATCATCTTGCTAATATTTCATTATTTATTCTTTACTGTGCACAACCAGCCAGAATGTGTCTCACATCAGGATTCTCAGTTAAGAAGCTGACTACTTTGTGAACAGACTTGGGGAACTGGAAGGGCTGGACTCTTGCCTTATAGCTTGGGGACCTTGGCATGCAAAGCAGAGCAGGAAAATCAACCAGCCGAGACCAGATATGACAGCACAGGTCCTGGAAAGGACAGAGCATCTGTCCTTCCTGGGGATGCCATATGGATAGTCTGGCCGGACGTAGCTGCAGGTTCCCTTGCTGTGCAATTCTCAGCAATTACATCCTGGAAAGAAACATGAAATGCAACTATAGCATCTATTCTCAAAAGATTGGTAGCAGTTTATAGTTTACATAAATCATTCAGTCAGTGGGCTTCTTGCAGACTTCTTTGCACATGCAGAAGCACAGAAGGAATTCAGAGAGGTGTTTAAAAGTTTAACATAGTGCATGAGTAACTGCTTTCCATAGAGCTCTTCACAACCAATCTGAGGATTGGTTGCCTTGTGCTTCCCGGTTGTCTGCAAACTCCAGGAGCAGTTTAGGGAACATTTTCAGATTATTAAAGAGTAAATCTTGAGGAACAATCCAGCCCTTGATCTAGTAATTCCATGTCTCCTTTCTACTGATAAGCCCCAGGACTAAATCCAGCATTCCGGGTGTGTATCACCAGTGCTGAGTAGAGAGGAGGGATCACTTCTCTTGATCTACCTGTTTGGTTCTTCCTGTTGTAGCTCAGGATGCTGGTGACCATTGCTACAAGGGTGCATTGCTGGTTTATAGTCAGCTTGGTACCTGTAAGGTTCCTCAGGGCTTTTCTGCTATCCTGCTCACCAGCCAGCGAGCCCCCAGCCTGTTCTGGATTACTCCTCAGGTGCAGGATGACTTTATACTTTATTTCATTGAACTTCATGAGGTTCCTGTCAGTCTTTTCTCCAGTTTTTTGAGGTTCTTCTGAGTGGCAGAAAACCTTGTACTGTATCAGCCACTCCTCCCAGTTTTGCACCATCTGAAAAAAAACCCAGCTTGTAAGGGTGCACTCTGTCCCATCATTCATAACACTGTTAAATATTTGTTCCCAGTATTCATCCCTGGAGTACTCTAACACTGCCTGGCCTTCAGCTGAACTTTTTGCTGCTGACTACAACCCTCTGAGCCTGACAGTTCAGCCACTTTTCTGTCCACTTATCTGGTCACTTATCTAGCCTGCAAGGCATAGACAAATGTGTATGAGAATTTTTCAGAGATGGTGTCAAAGGTCTTGCTAAATTTGAGGTAAACATCCTACACTGCTCTTCCCTCAAATTTTAATGAGTCTGTATGTTTTCCAACTGCTACAAAGATATTTCAGAGACAAAGGAGACACTATCAGAGGCAGTGGGTTATAAAAACTCTCAGATCCTTTACTTTTCTTTAGAAAACATGCCCTTTGCCAGTTACTATTACTTACCAGTAACATAGGCAAGCATGTCTGGCACTGGTTTTGGGGGACTGACTTGGCAACCTTAAATATTGACATTCGTCATCTAGCCTAGTTTAAAAGATGAACCAGTGCCACTGCTTTTGGTTAAACTTGCTGTGACTGAGAGGTAGTCAGTGATAAAGCTTATTCTACCACTAGTCCTGAGAGATTCAGGCTTCCCCATCACTAGCAAGCACTCCATTTAGCACACAGAGTTGTAGTGTCAAAATGCATTAGCACAAACATTATAGGAGAAAAAAGCAGAAAACTCTCTGGAGTATGAAACATTAAGTATTTGAAAATTACAATTTAAAGAAAAAGTCTGTGAACATATAACTCAGACTAGACTTCCACCTCAGTTCCCTTCTCCAAAGCAGCTGTAGCAGAGAGATGGCAGCATGATTAGGCTAGCCAGCTCTTTGTGGTACCAGCAGCTGCTGTGGCAGTTTGCCAGGACACCCCAAGGCTCCATCGCTTCCGAATCTATGTAATTTTGTAAGCAAAACCATGCAGCACAAAAATACGTGGTCACCAATGCCAACTTGGCAGACTAAGAATAGATCAGCTATGACTATGTTAACAGTTTTGAACACAAGAGATTGCAAAGTATCAGGATCACATTACAGAGAGGAGAGTTGAAGAAAGGATGAAAAACTAGGTGCAGTTCTCAGCTACTTCAAGAAGTTTAACAGGGAAAGAGGCTTGGTTTCAGCATGGATGAAGCACACAGTGCAAAGACAACTTTCCAAATCCTAGAACGAAGGGTTATGCTTAGATTTCTGCAAATCAGACCTCCCCTGGGGGGCTGCTTCAATGCACCCCAACAATGGAGGTACCAGGGCAGTCTAGTAGCCCAGTTGGGTCCAGAGACTGGTGAAGGGCACCTTTCCCCTTGTAAAAGCTGGGGCAGCCAGTTTAAAAGAAAGGTTGAAGGCAAGTATTATGTAAGTACTCAAGGTAAGAGCAACAGTTCAGGAAGTCATTTCTTCCCTAAAGCACAGGAGTGTGGGTGGGCAGTTGAGTGAAAAGACAGCAAATTTGTTCCAAACTGAGAGCCTCTTTCCATAGGACAATGTGTGGTGGATTTCACAGGTTTCCTTCACACCAAGACTTTTATGATGGAGTCTGGTCCTGCTGAGGCACTGGAAAGTACTAAGGCCATAACAGAAGACTTAAATTTCTGCTTAAGTAAGCAGGGAAGATTACCTAGGATGCTGAAGGAGAGATAATGTGGTCAGAGCTCGTCTTTGTCATTGGTGAAAACACAGCAACCAATACTGAGGTGTCAGCAAGGGCTATTGAAGGTGTGCTAACAGCATTTGCTCCTCTGGGCGCCTGTCATCATGTAGAATATTACATAAGAGGAGAAAGGGCCCATGAAATTGATGTGATGGTATAATTTACCCAACTAAATCAAAATACTCTTCTTTCTTGTTTACTAGGCATTGCCATGCTAGGAAGTCACAAGCTCCCTTGAGTATTAGCAAAAATGAAAAGAACACAAGTTAAACAGACCTATGAAGTGTTTATAAACTGAATTTATTACTAGTTTAAAAGGCATAGCTGCTTTGTTATAGGGCAGCTGGTCTCAGGCTTGAAGGGTTTGCTAAGCATAGTAAGAGACTGGGAAGGTAGAACTGGTTGTTATATTTTGTTTGCACTGTCAAGAAAATATTAATCACAACCTCTCTGAGGGAAGTTTTGGTCTCAATGTGCAGAGCTCTGATCAAGAAGTAAAAACTGTCATATACAGAAAGTGGGAGCTGCAGTGGATAAAAATTTCTTCAGTCCAAAGTAATAATGATTTAGAGTGCAGATTCTCTGTCAGGGATTGAATGTATTACAGTTCAGAGAATACACACTCATGTTGACAGGACTGGTTGACCTCAGGGAACCTGCAGTCCATGACCTTCCCTCTCTTAGGTGCAGCTCTTAAGTAAAACTCAGGCTGCCACTAGCCACAGCACCAAGATCAACAAAGTTTTGGGGGAACTAGGATTCTGAGCAGTGTATCCCAGCAAACTTCTTGATTTGCTGAGGGAGGATACCCAAACCGTCACCATCTATAGTTGTCACAAGGAAGCCTGGTCACGCAGGTTAGACGGATGCTCTCCACACCCACCCCAAAGGTGGAAACTAGGGCATCTTGGAAATTAAGCATAGACTGAAGTTCTGCTAATCTTTAACATGCTCAGCTGTTTGCGTTACAGCTTTGTGTGGAGTCTGTCCCAGTGCAAACTGAGTTAAGTGTGTAATACCGGAAATTCTATATCACTGTAATAGCTGTTAAATACTCTAGCCTTCATACCACCACCTCAGTAGGTGTTAAAAAAGCGTGCTGCCATCAGATGGAAAAAAGTCAAGGAAAGTTACCCAAAACCTGGAAAGACTGCTACACAAAACTGAAGAGGGTAGGACAAAGGGTTGTTACTCTTTCTTGAGCATAGAAAAAGGCCTGATACATCAGCTCCAAGAAATAAGGGTGCCTGTTATCCATGCTTGGTAAAACACAATGTGGCTAAGTAATACCAGTGCTGGCTCACAGTAGCCAGTGTCTAGAAAATAGGAACAAGGAAATTAATGAATTCATATGCTTGACTTCCAGGAAGCTGTCTGGTGGTTTGGGAGCCACAACTCTACTGTCCATAGGCAGGAGAGACTTCAAGGAATGGGGACATTCAGTCAGAGCTGCAAATTCTGTTCAGTAGTTTCTGAATGTTAGTAATGAGTTAGAGTGTTAGTAGTTAATTTTTTTGAGAGTTCATCATTCACATATGCAGAAAAGCTGTGTCACATCCATGTGCAGAATTTGGGTGATATCTTTAGGAACTGCTTTCTAATTACAAACCTAATAAAAAGGAGTTTTCAACAAAACAGACAAACAATGGTGGCTGTGTGACACTGTGAATGACAGACACCTTCTTTCTTTTCCTTTAGTCTCTCAGCAGGGGGAAAGCCAGAGACGCTTGTACAGAGAACTGCTGAAGAACTACAATCGTCTGGAACGACCTGTAGTGAATGACTCCCAACCGCTCGTAGTTGAACTCCAGCTTTCCTTGCTGCAGATAATTGATGTGGTAAGTTACTTACTGCTGTTCTCTTCTCTGTGGCAACAATTCAGCATAACAAATCTGGTCTCTCATCTAGGAGACATATTTTTCCTCTTTATCAGGCTATCAGAGATGAAAGCAGTCTGTCTTTTGCTAAGCATCCTCCCTAAATGCTGGAGTACATGCTTTGACACTTTAGAGGGGTGAATATCATCCTAAAAGCACAGCCATTTCTGACACAACATGAGCTGCAAAGAGATGAATTATGTATTTTTTTTCCATTTGTTTTAAACAGAAAAAAGAAATAAATCAATTAAAAGCCATGTGTTACTACAAATTATTAATGATACATTCTTCTCAGAGCTGTGTGGGATGCAATAACTCAAGACCATGTGCAGCATTCAAAGCTACCATCACTGCACTTACACTTTTTCATTAGATATTATAATGGCATTGGCCTCTTCTCCCATCATATTTTTACCGTGCACTGCAGCTGAATGAGTCTGCCCTGAGATGAGCTTAGAAATACATAAAAGTAAAACCTGGAGGCACAGCCCTCTAATTGTCTTGACTGCAACATGCTTTTACAGAATTGGAGATTTGACCCATGGAAAATTTTAACATAATAATCCAAATCCTTTTTTTCATCACGAAGAGGATTCTGTATGATAAACCATGATATATATAGACAGGATTTCTTTTATCTACATGAGAAAAACAAGCCAGGAGAACAATTTTGACCATCTTCAGCCTGTCAGCAGAGCAAACAGGTGAACACACTAGTGGTCTTATCTTCATCCTACCTTTTCTGTAAACAGTATTTGGAGCTGGTTTCTGATACACTCTCACTGTCCTGGAGGGAATGAGGAAGAGAGAGATGTGGAAACATTTGTGCAGTTGTGAAGCAATTTAACAGGTGCCTCAAATATTTAAACTTTTTAAACCTCTCACAATCTTTCTGAAAATGTGTAGTACACCAGGTGCTCTCCCCGGGGAGGCAAGAAGGACCCTGAAGGTATAGCCCCCCAGCATCACAGCATGCAAGTGGCAGGTCCAGGCCAGTCAGCTGTGGTATTCCTGGAGGCAGGCAGGAGCCACTCAGATAGGGTATGCATCTTTCTATTTTGAAATGTTACCAACTGCATTGAACTGGAAGAGAGAGGAAATCAGTACTGTCAACCAAAGGCCTCTACATGACTGAAAGAGCAAAGATTTCCTGCAGCTAATTTCAAGTAAATTTCAGCAAGCAATTCTAGGTTTAGCAGAGGTGTCTCAGCTCCAAAGATCTTCCTTCGGTCCTTCTTTATCTGTGGCATTTTCTTTCAACCTAATTTGAAGGTTGGGGGTACTAAAGGGGATTTTTCAAGCCATAGGGCTGTAACTGTACATTTTCAAAGTCAGGAGGAGTTACATAAAACAATTTTCAACTGTATTTCACATATATTAAACCCAACCTTTCAGGAAATTGGTATTTTTTAAAAGTACTTTATCTACCTTAGATCAATGTTTATTATAAGAAATGTAGTTCCAGTGTTCCGTTTTGGTTGTCCACAATAGGAAACAGGTATGCTAGATGTTCATACCTTTCAGAAATGAAGCTTTTTTCTCCTACATCTTTGTACCCAGTACAGATGCTAGATGTTAATCAGAACCTGTTCCAGGCTTGTGGTCTTGCAAACTGCACCCAAAGTGTTTTAAAAACCATCCAGAGTTACTTGAAATGTTTATCTTGGATGATATGAAAAGGTGCCTGCCTCCTCAGTGGAGGACAAAAAATCACTTGGCAGTTGAGTCCCTTTATTAAAAATGTCCTTGTGGCATGAACAAGTGGCTAAACCAGCCTGAAAATGCACAAAACACTGATCCCCTGGGTCCTTAAATCAGGAATCAATGCAGAAATATGCCAGCAACAAGCACTGTACTTGTGAGCCCCTCATTCTCTCCATCCTGGCTGGAGAGAATGGAGCTGTCTGCTCCAGCTGCTGAAGTAAATGTCCATTTAAAAGGAGGCTCTTTATAGCCTCAATGATGTAAAAGAGAAGCAGTCAAGCCACAAGGAAGAAGTATCCTCTATCAGCAGAGACACCATGAGGCAAACGAAGTGGCCATCTCTGTTCAGATGGGAGTCAGGGGGTGAGTAGCTGCCCTCCTCAGCTGCCCTGCCTGGCAGAAGACAAAGCAGCTGGTGCACAGCTTTTCACCTGGGGAAGAGGATAGAGAGCATCACAGTCTTGGCAATGGTGCATGCATTAACAAAGTGAAAAGCTGCTCCTTCTGAGGACTTGTGTGTCTAGCATGGTCCATTATTGTAACAGAGCAGGGTGCTAGGCAGGGCTCCAGCATGAGGGCACTTTTTGCACCATCCTCCCTGGGGGGCAAAAAAGCATCCATGCTCAGAGAAGTGTCATGGGCCAAGGCATACTAAAGCTTTGCTGGACTCACTGAGATACTTTGCAAGCAGTCACTGCAATGGGCATGAGACAGTGGACCCTGTTCTGGTTTCCCTGCAGGACAAATTAATGAGAAGGAGATGAAAACAAATCTGTTTTATTGTTGCATGGAAATGAGAAGGGGCCTGCCACTGATAGTCAAAAAACCTTGTGCCTTACCCATGCCAAGACCTGGCATCACATCTAAAGCACTTCTATCTGGGACAGGTTCCATCACATGCCTCCATAAGTCTGTCTCCTACACATACTATATTAAAATGTAATGAATCCTAAATTCAGCTTCTGCTGACAGGCTGCTGAGAACAGCATTGGTGACAATCTAGTTGTCTCTAGTTCCTAGAGAGGAAAGACTGCTCTGAGATTGCTGTGGTTTTCAAGCAGTAGTAAAAGTAACTACTTAAAATCTAACCTCCTTTTCTTAAAAGCAGTCAAAGAAAATGTCAAAGCATGACTGCTTTGGATTATGTTTTCTGCTTCTTTGTGTATGTATTTGCCTACACAGGATATGTATGGTTTTTAGGATTCAAAGCCAGTCATCATACTCAAAGCTGAGAGGAACATGTTCTCTACTTGTCACAGTTGTGGTAGACAAATGCAAATCAAGGACTTTAGGGTTCGGATTTTTCCCCAAAATTATATTAATTCATAACTACAGCCATGACAGGCCCATTACATTCAGGAAACAAATGAGGAGAAAGGACAGGTTACAGCCCCTGTTTAACAGCAGGGGGGTTAACAGCAGGTTCAGTTTGCCTTGTCCTCTGTGTGTAAGGACAACTTCATGCTGAGCTGCCTCATGTGTATGCCATTTCTGAGGGTCACTTTTGCTTGGAGCCTGACCTCAGGCACTCCCTGTGCATCAGGGGGGCATTGGCTGATGATCTCTCTCACAGAGCACTGTCAGGCCATGCCAAGCCAAGCAAGGGTAGCCATCCAAGAGTACTTGGAACAAAAATTCTCCTCTTATTTTGTCTAAGTCAGTTGGTGAGGGTAGAGTAATTAAGAAATGAGGCATGGCATTTTCTGCAGCAGAGGAAATGCAAGCATTTTCCTTTTGCACCATGTGAAAGGAAGCTGCTAGGTGAAAACTATTTGTCATCATGAATGATTGTTTTCATTTCTTGTGTTGGCATCTGCAGGAGACCTTATCTGAAGGGGTGTAGATGTGGTTGCACTGTTAAGTTATTAAAAAAAAAATACAGCTGTTGAGGTCCCTGCACATGGTGGAGTCCTGCGTAGGACTTTTCTCCTCCATGTTCAGCCTTCCATCTACCACTGTCAGAGGTCATAATGACAAAAAAAGGGATTGCAAGTGACCAGTGGGAAGCCACAAAAGTGCTGAAAAAAATCCCCAGCAATCCACAAGTCATTATGCACTTTCAGAAGCCAAAAAATACCTAATCTTCCTATATTTTGGGCTGCAAACCCAAAACAAATGCTGTGTCTGGAAACATTTATTAGGGACTGTTTTGATTCAATTGCACAGTGTGTAAAATAATTGTACAACCTAGGGACTGACTGCAGGATTATCCCAAACCTTGAGGTTGGGATATCACAAGGTTGCAAACAATCTCACTTTTAAACTGCAGATGTTGTTGCTATGGTGTGTCAAAGCTCTCCATATTTTTGGAAAGCAGCAAGACAAGGTAATGTAAGAGTTTAGTAGGACAATAAAAACAAAGATTCACTTTGGGGTTTTTTTTCCTGAAAACTAGGTCTGAGCCTTGCTGTTCAGAGAAAACAAGAGAAAAGATCCTCACATACTTTCACCAAGTGCTCAGGTACAATCTCTATCACTATAAGCAGCATACTAGCTTAGCAGCATAGATATTTCTGCCTTGTACCCCGACCTTATCAAAATGTTGGATTCAAACTTAAATTTCCACTGGTTTCCCGTAAATCAAAGATTACAACCCTGAAGGAGTTGGGTTTTTTTGTTATTTCAGGTTGGTTTGTGGAAGTTAAAATACTTTTTAGGAAGTATTTGGTAAGAGACCAACTTTTAAATGCAGGCATTTGTTTACATTGAAGCAGCCCTCACAAGCCTGCTCCTTTCTCAGGTGATCTGTTCATCAAATAATAGGACTGTTGAACTCAGTCCTCAGGACCTCAGATGTTTTTGCTGGGAGTTCTCTATATGAGGGAGAGTTGCCAAAGCTAGAGGCTGCCTGTCAGTATACTGTGCCAGAAGTTAAAAGTGAGAAGGCAGGAGGGGAGGCTATGCCTGGCCCTGGAGTGCATCCTGTCTGACACAGCCCTACTACTTCAAAGCTCAAGGTTTATTTTCTAGCTCTAATTCACCTCTTCCTCTTAAACTGACCTTATAGCATCTAGGTCATTCCCTCCCACCTTTCATTCCAGCATTCTCACACATACAGAAATCTCTGCTGGGTGTTATGTAGTAAACCCAGATCAACAGACAAGTGATTCAAGATAACAAATAAAAATATGCAGTGCACATAAGCACCTGTTCATTTGTTATTCCCAATATAGTATCAGTATTTACTAGATTAAACCATAATCCCTATAGTACATCCCGTACAAATCTTTTACAGATAGATATCTTCAACTATGTAAGCTTGACCATTCAACTGACTCTTTCAGCCCTTCTAGATTAAAGTATCTTTTTTTTTTCTTTCCTGATAATGCTTTTGTATTTATTTGTGGGCTTCCTGCATAGCTTTTGTGAGCGATGTTTACTCTGTTTCTCCTTGAAAGACCTACTCTACCAAGCCACATATGTTTCTGCAAAGTTTTTTTTCTCTAGCATCTTGCAAGAGATGAGACCAGAGCAGCAAGGCTGATGCAAGATGGTGCAACTGAGAAGAAAAACAGACTGGACACCATTCATAAGAATGAAAATCAATTTGTGATCAAGATCATTACAATTCCAGACAGAAAAATTGCAGAAAGAATTCTAGACCAACAGATTCATTAGAGTTAAATCCCAAAATCTCTCTCTTGGTCACAGAACTCACTTAGTGTGACCAATTTTCAGCTCCAGGAAGAAAAAATAAAATTCCTCTCCATTAGTGTGGGAGGATATTGAAAATTGGGAAATTCAAAGCTAATTGAGCCATGAATTATTATTTTGGCTGTTCCCCATGTGCCAGACATTATCAAAATGCCAGTCTCACTAAACCAATTAAACATGCAACATGTGAATTTGCTAGCACAATGAAGTTAAGTGCCATGGATAGTATGGCTTCCTGACTAATACTACTTGCACATGCTTGCATGAAACATTTTGATGGAGTTTTAGTTACCTGAACCTTACTGGCATCTTTTTATTTTGTATGACTTCTGCCCCACTCAGCTCAGAGTCGAGGCAGCTCAATTAGTGAGAAGAAATGCCATGTTTGTTTTCTTTCAGCTTGGTTTCCCACGCTGTATTTAGTGGCAGTGCTCTAACAAAAGAAAGGCTGATTTCCTTCTGAGGTTTTTGGTTGTGGTCATCCAGCTTGAGCATTTCATGATAATTAAACAATTTTCTGTCTGGCTGGTGAAAAGACTGTACTCTGTTTTTTGTAGATGTAGGAATTTAGATCTTGAGCTCATGTATATTCCTTAATTTTGGGTAACTAATCTGAGGCATCAAAGATTTGCAGTAAAATAGTTAAGCTGCTACACGGTGGAAAGACCAAAGGCAGATTGCACTTCTTGTCCACACTGAAAGGACACATTCCTCTACAAGACACGAGGGAACCAAAGCTGTTGGGTGGCCTTGAACCTAGTATTTCTTAGTTTCTCTGAGTTCTCTGAGGGTAAGTCCTGACAGACAGTGAGTTCAGCTCCTGAGTGAAAAACCTTTCTTCCCATTTTCTGTCCCTATTCACAGGCTTTAAGAGCTCACTTGAGTTTTGGAACATACCTACATTCCCTTATTTTTTGCTGTGCTGTCACACCAGCATGCAAATATACAAAGACAAAATAAAGGGAACCTTGCAGATAGACTGAGTGTGAGTCTTGGATAAGTACTCAGGGTTGGCTTTCTCAACCATCCTTCTCCTGTTTTCCTTGTGATTTCAAATGCTGAAAAAGACAATTAATAATTAATATCCTACAATAAAGATTTGTGTCTAATCCTGTTTGTTTGAAGCACCTGCCAACTGTGCACAAAATACATGGAAGGCTATTTCAGGAGGAGGTATCCACCCTGGAGAATATAAAAACCTCCTTCATGCTATGTGTAGATATTTTGGGATTTTAATGGAGGACTGACAGCTTTTGTATGGTGACATAACACCCTTTCCCCCAGGAACTAAGCATGTATGTCTGTTTAGCCAAGCAGTTAAGAGAGCAGCACTGTGCTTCAAGGCCATGTGAGGCCCTCTGACCCAGCTTCTGGGGTTTCCATGAGAACTATCTTTGAAATAGTGGGGCAAAGCTGGTGGTTTCACTCTTCCCAGGATCCCAGAGAACTCTAGGGGCAGGTAGTCCTGCAATTTCCACATCTTGGTGGAGAAACTTGTGGAGGAACTTGAAGTCAAACAGTCTCAAGACCAGTGAGGCTACACTGTATCACACTTCACAGGAGTCCTGATCTTCACAGACTAGTGCAAAGCTACAAGCTAGAAAAATAAAATTAGTTTCCTAAGTCAAGTACCCACAGCCCCAGGCAGTAGTTGGAAGTCATGTCACATGTGGAGGGCAAGAACAAGACTGCCTTTTTTCACCACAATGGAAATTGGAAAATTGGAAAATACTGGTGGGATAAAGATAAAATCAGGTAGGCTTGGGAGACTCTGAGTCACCAGTTGTGCCAGTGAATGGGAGGGCTGCCTACTCTGAGACCCCGACTGGCAACAGAAACTGTCATTTCTTCCCTTATTTCTTACTCCCACTCTCAGCTTTGGAGAATGCATGGCTTCAGTACCTGCTGCAGTGGCTTTTGTATCCAGGCCTTTGCATTTAACATCCATGTCTGGTTGGTCTCTGACATACAGGGAGCCAAGGCTTTTGCAAGGAATACCTCTTGAGCTATTTTGATAACTGTGCATTACACAGCCTAAGGAATATGGCTGGCATCTCTGTTTGCAGGCTTCTCTGGCACAGTCCCTCTTTCAGTGCCGTGCTTCTTCCAGTACAAGGTTCTCTTTAACTCTCCACTCTCATTGCTCCTTGCTCAGGGGCTTGCAAGGGAAGGAGTGTGATCTGGCAGGCCAAAACCTCCATTACGTAAAGTTCCTGCCTCAAAAGCAAGTGAATAGACTCTGCTGAAAGTGGCAGACAGATGCAATGGTACTCCCCTGTCACGGTGCCTCTCCAAATTTCCCTTCAGAGCGTCCCAGCTAGCGGCGGCACCGCTAACAGTGGGGACACTCTCCCGTTCTCCCGGGGAGTCAGGAGGGTGTCTAAGGCTCTCGCCTTGTTGGGTGAGGCAGTGGAGCAACGATGGTGAAAGAGGGAGTGGGCTTCAGGCAAAGGTCTTAATCCAGGTTTATTGAAGGATAGATCCAAAGCCCAGGGCAACCTTTGTCCGAAAACCAGGAGCCCAGCAGTGCAACAGTTTATGAAGGGAGGAGGGGACAGGGGAGGGGTTTAACAGAGAACCAATGGGTGAATGTGGGGGTGGGGAAACAGGGAAGATAGACTTTTGGGGAAACCAATAAGGGCATTCTGAGGGAGGGACCCCGGTGCCTGAACCAATCGCTATGATGCCCTTGGTAGAAGTTTCTAGGGGAAAGGGTGGGCTGCCGAGTGACAGACAGGACACTGAGGAGGGGTCAAGGGAATGACTCAGATATTGTTGCTGAATCAAGGGGGGGAGGCAGAGGATTGACATAAAGGAGAAAGGAGGAGGCAACATGGGCAGAACCATTTTAACAGGGGGAAACGGGGATGAACCAAAGTACAGAACTATTACAGAAAAGGTATACCGAACACAATAGAACACTCCCCCAAAACTGCTCTTCTGGGGACAGAAGAATGCGGGTGGTTAAAGACAGTGGGACCACACAGCCTATACAGCCTACTACACTGCCTTTGTAGTAGCTGCTACACGGTGGAAAGACCAAAGGCAGATTGCACTTCTTGTCCACAGTGAAAGGACACATTCCTCTATAAGAGAGGAGGGAACCAAGAAAGGCATGACCTCAAGGAGAAGCCAGTGGCATCAGATGGGTGTGATTCAACCCTAGATGAAAAACACTAATTAGACATCACCTCCAACTATTCATAGGAGGAAATCCTGAGCAACAAAGGAGTCCAGCTATGAGCACTTGCCCAGATGTATCTTCATCCTGATGGACATCAAAATACTCAGCAAGTGTTTGTTCTTTTATTATTCCTTTGTATTTTTGTATCTCTTCACAGACTTTCACCTTAACTCTGGGCCCTCCTGTCTGATTTCCATCTTCCTCCTGAGGGTGCTTTGTTAAAGGGACTGAGATGAAGTACTTAAGCTTAAGTTATCCCTACATAGTTGATGTTACCATCAACTTAATGAAACCCCTGAAATATAAAGGCTGTCCAGCAGTACTCACTTGAATGTTGCCAGGGCAGCTTAGGCACTCCTCAAAATTACTGGTTCTGTGAGCCTTCAACCATTCAATGGTTGAATGGTTGAATCAGCTGAAGATTGTGGGCAGATTGGTGGTTCAGCAATGGAAAGGAGTGCCTGTGCAGTCGTAGATTGAGCATAAAGGCATTTGAAAGCTTGATCAATTCTTTTGGATATTTTGAATAAGATTCCACTCAAAGATCAATGTCTCTGCTGAAAAAACTTTCCAAGTCTCAGTGTCAATGTTTTCATGTCACTTGACTGTTTCCCTTCTCATCCTCAGATCTTCAGGTACAAAAACAGTGGGAAAAAAAATTAAAATTACTTGAAGTAGTACCAAAGTAGTCATGACCACTGAGAATTACTTGTTCAGTTAGGGAGTTTTTGATCATTGTCTTGAAATAATTCAGTGGCTGATTCAACTCCCACTTCTGTGGCTCTGTGAGAGGGCAAGAATTAATGACTCCTGTTGGTCACCTGGTAACAAATGCCTTGCTATAGAGATGACATGTAATCATATGATGTGACTGCTGAACCAGTAAGGGCTTTGGGTTTTTTTGTCGAGGTGATATGACACAGGTAATTATGTGGCTAAGGGCAGTTATATTTTATTTAGATGTTGACCTGGCAAGGGAGAATCTATTGACAGGCAGTGGTGCACAATGCAGGCAGATGTACATACATTGTAAGCTTTGAATTTAGGGCAGGGAAAAGAAAACCAAACTAAAACATTCACATGTCACAGCATGTGCACCAGAACAAACTGAACTGTCACTTTCCATGGGTCAAAGGTGGCTGTAGGAATAAGCAGATATCCAGGGCAGAGGATTAACTGGAGTCAGGCTAGAGATAGAAAGGGGAGAAAATGACCCAGATAAATACAGGAAGGATTTAGAGAACAAGTGTTGCACTCACTAGTGATCACAGCTTTTTCAGCATTTTTAAATACAAGAAGAAAAATGATTTGTCTGAGCTGAACATTTGCAAACCAAGAAAACTGCCAGGAGAATGATGGAACCACATCTCTGGGAGCTGATCATTTTCAGTCTCACCCAGAATCTTTGCAGGGCTGCTTTCAACACTTTGCTGCATAAAAAGATGGGAGATGAGAGCTGGCCCAATGCAGAGGGAAGGTCATCCCCAAGGCTGACAGTGCCAAGACAGGAATCTTGAACAGAAAAAGGAGTTTAATAGATTATTCAGGTTTTCTCCTGGGAGGAAAGGCATCCTCTCAACTAAGTTTTAAACCCCACTGTATAAACCAGTGACACAGAATGAGGGAACTGCCTCCAGCAATTCCCAAGCTCAATAATTACATTTTAACTTAGGCAAAGCTAAGAGACTGAGACAGAGTAAAGCACACACATTCTGCAGGTTGTTTGTGAGTGTCCGTAACAGAAAAATACAGCCCATTCTGTGCCAAGGTATTTTAGAGGTACATACAGCACATAGGTCATTATGAAGATGGCAGGAGCTATAATTCTTCTGCATCTCTGGAAAGGCAAGGCAACCAGCCCACTGCAAAAGCCAAACTATTTCCTTACAGAATGCAAAGCTACACGGCTCAGTAGACCACCACAAAGATTGAGAGCTCCATAAACACCTCAGCTCTGAAATGCCTCTCACTCTAAGAGGGGGTGGACTCAGACTCAAGGTTCCTGTGGCCCTCATCTCCTTGGTAGTCCCAGCAGGAACTTTTTCCTTGGTTCTTCAGGGTCCTTCTCTAGAAAGGACTTAGCAGGAGAGCTACACCTGGACAAATGCCTGACCAGTGTAAAGTCAGCTTTGCTGCTTCTGCAAACCAGGCACTTCTGGAAAACTCAGATCCTTGTTTGAAAAATGTTTTGTTCTGTTGTGCAATAAAAAGGACCCATCAGACTGCATCTGTTGACCAGCGCTGCATATGGAAGCATTTTCTGTGTTTTGCCAAAATGTCAGATGCCATTTAAGAGCTCAGCAGCCTGAAGGCAAGGATGGGAATAGTCTCTGAATAGCCAAGAAAGCATCCTGAAGTGACATTTTTTTTTACCCCAGCTAAGAGAGACATAAGCAGCCCAAAGCCCTAGTTAAACCTTGTGGTTTTGCTGCTATCTAAACATCAGACAAGGAAGACCATTGTTACTCTCCAGATAAGCATTTGAGAACTCAAAACAATAAGTTTGCCTTTGACTACAAAACATATCTAAGCACAGTAGCCCTGTGAAAAGCAGGCAAAGCAGACCCAAGACAATAATTTCAATGCTAAGTGAAATACTTGGCTGAAGAATTGTTTGGAGTCAAAGCTGATTAGCCATGTCATTAGTATCTGGCACACAGATAAACAAGTAAGGACAACAAACTGTTTTGTGAAATACAGAAGTCAGCCTGAAATATCTTCCTTTGAAAGCTGTCAAGTATAAACTTACTGTGCCAGAAAAAAAAATGAGTTTCCTTGTAAATCAGAGCCACATATGAAAGGCTCCCGATGGAAGGCATCTGCACATGTTGGAAACCCACAGCCTCACAGATGTACATTGGACTTCCATGCATTCCCGTGAGGTTTACATAGGTAGATGACAAAATGTGCAATGTTCCCTCTTCCCCTTCTCTGTAGGTTTCAGTGTAGATGGGGAAAGTCCTTAGTTTTGTACAGCAATGGCATTGGCTGATTGTTGCTGACCATGTTTTTAATCATGGTGTTCAAGCTCTTTCAACAGTACACAGAAAGTCTGTGTTAGAAGGATGTGTGTAACTTACAAGTATAAAGCATTATTTGGCTAACAACACAAAATATTGTTAGTATTTGATGTTCAATTCAGATGACCATCATGCTTGCCAGCCCTACAGGACACTTCAGGAGTCATTGGTGGCCAGGAATGCATCAGTCAGATGGGCTGGTGGCTAGCCTCTGAGGATCCCTGGGACACAACCTCTGTGTTTCTGGGTTGCTTTCATTTCCCAGGTCAGTGGACACAGATAGCTCTGATGACTCTATTAATTACCAGCTCTGGGGTTATTCTTTACTTTAGAGTTTTATTTTCCAAGATGGTGATTGAATCCGTCAGCATCTAAAAAACTTGTCTCAACAAGCCCAGTCCTTCTCTTATTTTTCTGCAGATTTTCTTATAATTGCTTCAACCACAGCAACCAAGGGAACAAAATGGGGTACAGAAGGACCAGGCCTCTGGAAGTGGGTTGTAGTTTGCATAGAGAGAGGAATACATTTGCTGGAGCAGCAGAGAGGAGAAAGGGAAATGTATGATCAGTATAACAATATAAAATCACATCTGATTTTTGTGTGGCATCTCATAGCAGCAGAAGTGGTGTAGTCAGGTCTCAAAGGGACTCAAGAGGAGGTAGTGTGATAGGCAGTTTTATGTGGATCACTATGGCAAAGACCTGTTTCATTTCTGAAATTTACCTTTTCTGGGGACAGGAGCCTGGCTGCAGAGCCTAACTCTGGCCACAGTGCCAAAACAATCAGGAATCCTCCAGGTCAATGATGTCTCCCTTTCTAGGTTGTGGTATTTCTGGAGCTCCAACAACCCAAATGTAAAAAGAGGAAATCCTGCTACAGACAAGGTTCAGGAGGGGAGGAGGGGAACGGCAAAATGAATGTAGCTTGAGGTGAGCAGACTGGTATTTTTCCAAAGTGAATAAGGCAGTTTAGGTTTTTCTACCTTGTTAGAGAGTAAGTACTGCAAAAAGGACGTGACCAGAGAAGGCATGCATGTCTAGGGAACTTCTGTATGGTTTAAATGCCTGCCAAGCAGCTTGCAATTGCAATGTCTCCCACCCCAAACACTGCAGACAACCATGTAAGCTTCCTAGGGCATGGACACACGCAGGGACAGCTGGGCATACAGTGAGCTAGTCCCCCTGAGCAGCACAGCCTCAGCTCCTGGGAAGCTTAGGGTGTGTCTATGGTGGTGTTTGGGTTACCTATATATCTGCACCACAGTGACTCTGCAGCCCTGCTTCTCCATCCCCAGGTTGCAGGGTCCTGCACCTGCAGAGTAACTGCAAAAAACTGGGCTCCTTGTGACTCCCCAGAGAACTTGGGCACCATTTGGGTGGTGAGAGCATCTTTGTTTCTGTCATAAGAGATTCTTTTCCCATGGCCTCTGCATGCAGGAATGAACCTGCAGACTCCTGCTCTGTGCAGGTATTGTGTGAGCTCCCTCTCACACAGCATTTGTGTCCTTTTTGCCAAGGGATTCCTTCTGCCCAAGGCCAACCTTTTCTTTCCTTTAGCCAGAGCTAAGTTACATAGCAATGACACTTGAAAAGAACAGCACTTTGGCATTATTTCACCATTGCTTTGCAGTGGCAGTAAATACAACGTAAAATCTCTCCAACTATGGCATGCAGTGTGGTACTGGAAAACATCTTTTTTGAGCAAGTAGCTAGAAGGTAAAGCTTCGTAAGGAGTTCATCCCCAGAAAAATAAGAGAAATCATCTATTACTTTCCTTTCTATTGTTAATAAACACAGGGAGTCTGTAGGTTTGAAGGATAAGAAAAAGAGCCACTACTGTCTGGGCCAAATAGGGGTGTTCCAGTGAGTTCACAATCTACTCCATTGATTTTGGTTAATATATCCCAAAAGTCTGGATTCTCTAAAAGATGCAGAAGCTCTTCCATCTCTAATCAAATTGTTTCATTCCTTTTTCTCCTGTTTTTTTCTTTCCTTCCCTCTTTTGTTCAAAGGATGAGAAGAATCAGGTGTTGATCACCAATGCTTGGCTGCAGATGGTGAGTAACCTCTGTCAATAAAGTAAAGAAACTCTAATTGAAAACTACTGAATGTGATTTCTTAGCTGAAAAGCAAGACTGCTATCTTATAGCTTATGTATAAAAATGCAATACAAGCAGGCATTTTGAATCCTTTAGAATTTCCCTAGTACTCCTTTTAGAATTGAAAATTAAATTCAGGAGACTACACTAATCCTTTGGATGGACCGATTGACCTTTGGAGCATGAAACCAACTGCATTGTTTTGCCAGTGGATGTAGGGATCTAGTAACAAAGAGCTCAGAGTTAGGGTCCCATCATAGCTAAGACGAGAATCTTCAAGGGGCTATAACCAGTGATGGTGACTTACGAATGAGCTAAACACCCAGTAAGACGGGCACCTGCACTTGCCACTTCTGGGAAAATCCCACCTCTGCCTGAAATTGGGAGCCAGGGAATCTGTCCCTGAACACAGAAGTGGTCACTGGACCACATGCAGTCTACTCGTAGAGGGTGGTGAGTAGTCCAGGGACCACAGAGGACCTGATGCTGCATTGCTGCTGGCAGCACCCAGGCATTTCTCTGGAATATTGCCTTCCCTCATGCTTTACAAACCTCTTACATAAACATTCCTTCTCCCTCTTCTGCAACATGCTCCAGCTGAGGATTCACCTGCATGCTCATACAGAATAAGCAAAAATGACCTTCACTAAGGGAAAGGACCTCCTTTGCAGGCGGGAATTTCTGATCAGGTCTGCCTGGCTGCCTATGGTGAGGGATACAGTGTTTTCTTATGCTGTATAAACAAATCTCCTTACGGGCTTGTGGTCAGGAAATAAGCAGTTCTTGAAGGAAAAAACAGTGGGAGACTTGAATGATTAAACTAATGCCACTTTGATTTTCACAGCCAAACACTATCTCATATTAATATGTTCAGCTGAGCAGGCTGTTTCTTCCTCAGCTACCTGCTGGGATTTGCAGCAGAAATGAGCATTTTTATATTGCAAAAACTAACCCAGACAAACCTATTTGACTACAGGATTGCTAGGTCAGAGCCTGTGGGTGTCCTGTCCCTTGCAGAAATGTTCCATAGGTATAGCACTGATAAAAGTTTCCCTTGCAAGCCTCCCACTGAGCTTCATTGTAAGTCAGAAGGTTCTTCCCAAAAGCTGTTCCTGCACCTTTTTCGAATTAACTGTGTTGAAGTAGTGGAGATGGGATCAGAAACAACCCCTTGGCATATAAAGTTCACTTGCCTACCTCTCATAACAAGGTGGTTAGTAAAAGAGTCACCCAGCCTTTGTAACAGATTAAATTATTTCCACCCAGTGGGGACTCCCAGACCATGGTCGACCCACCACTAACCACCTCAAAAACCACTTCACTTCAGAACCAGCAGACTGCATGGAGGTGCCTACTGCCAGTGGTTCTGCCAGCCCAACAGGAGAGGTTTGGGATGCCTGACTTGTGGCCATAAGAGGAGGAGCTAGGCTCTGTCTTCAGTAGTCACACTGTTATTTCCTCTATATATGCCAGCCTTTCTTAATAATTAAAGCCAAGCACTAAACTATTATCATACTGTGGCTATTGCTATTGGCAAAATCTATTCTGTTCCCATAATATTCCAGAGAATTTAGAAGAATTTTAAAAGCTCATATAATCTGATGTATGTGTTTGTCAACAGTCTTGGGTTGATGTTTACTTGTCTTGGGATCAATATGAATACCCAGGAGTGCAGAACTTGCGATTTCCTGCCGACCAGATTTGGGTACCAGACATTCTTCTGTATAACAGGTAAGCAAGATGTGAAATGGCTGGTAGTAGACTAGAACTAAGTGCTGAAAATCAGCCATACTTCACTGATACTATGGGCCTTTTACCCTCTACAGATTTCACCTTACCCTTAAAGAGTAACGAAAACAAGCAAGCATCAGTTAACAGATTTTTCTAATAGCCAGTCTAATCTTCCTTGCTGTAGTTCCGCAGATGTCTTCTTTAACTTTTTCTCAGTGAACACAGAGAGAAAACTATTATAGTATCTTCAAAATTATCATATCTTCAGGAGAACTACTGTCTATATGTGTCATAGTGTTTCTGATTGAGGTAAACAAATGGATTTTCATCTCACTTTCATTATCACGTAATTTATAAACCTCTCCATCATTCTTCTTCTATTCTTAACATTCTCTAATCTGTTTTTCCTTCTACAGAGATGAATCTAGCTCTCTAGACAGCATTGCTGAATAAAGTGGATACTCTCTAGACAGCTGTTTCCTTAATGCTTTCCAGGAGAAGGGGATTTGGGGTTTTCTCTAATAACATCTTAATTCTGGAGTTATTTTATGATCTATTGCAAACCCCAGATGTTGTTGTTCAGCTTTGCTGTCTTACTAGATTTTTCCTGTTATGTTTTTCTCTGACAGTTTTCAGGGCAATACTTTCTGATTACCCAGATTAAATTTCATTTTGTTAGTTTCCAGGGTTTACCATGATCCATATTCTATTCCAAACCCTCACTAAAGATATCCAAGGAGGTCTGGAGAGACCTAGATTGTTCAAGTATTCTTCTTTACTTCAGCTTTGCTTCTTACTGTCTCTTTATTCCTTTTCAGTCTCTAAAAAAGGGGCATATAGCTTGGTCCATATTACTGTAGTTTATAAGAACATGCTGAAATTCAGATAAATACCAGCCTCCTCTTAGTAAGAAAAATAGATTGATTTGATGCAGTTGGCCCTTCACAAATCTGTGCCAGCTGTTTCACCTCATTTTCTTTGAAGTTAGGCTGATGTGTCTATAATTTCACCTTTAAAAGAAGTCAGAATTCTCTTTGATCTCCCCTAATTCACCATGCTCTTCCCTCTTCTCCACAAGCTCTCACAGATAATTGTTAATGCTTCAGAGGGTATTTCGGCCAGTCCTTTCAGTTCTCAAGAGTAAATTTCATCAGCTCTGCTGAGTAGAATCTGTCTTATTTACATTTCCTTAATCTGTTCATCCCCTGTTCTGCCATGGACTCCTGCCACTGTGTGAGAACAAGTTACAGAGTGAGGTGCACAGGGTGCAGGATACTGCAGCTCTCTGCACTATGTTGTTTTTTTCCCTTCCATAGCAAGTGATGGATCAATCTGATCCTTTCTATTTTCCTTTTCCCCTTGTACTTATAAAACCCCTGTTTGTTGTCTTTTATGTCTTTGATAATTATCACTCATTCTAGACTTAGGCTTTTCAGTGTCATTCCCTTCGTTTTGTGTTGGGGACAGTACTGACAACTGAGGACTCAAGACATGGATAAAGAGCAGATCAGATGAGTAATGGAGGCTCTGAAATTTTAGAATCTGGTTGAAAGACAGGGTATGTAGGATGGTGTAGTCATACAACATAGACCTGCACATTGCCCCTACAGGCAAGGCTCTACAAGCCAGGGGATCCCTCTGTGGTTAATTTCTTCTAAAGAGACCCTCTGAAACAAACCCCCAGACCTGCTCCTTTGAAGAATCGTCCTTGTCTGGCTCATTACCCCTTTAATTTTCTCAGAATTGTTGGAATAGTAAAGAAATTAGCTTTTCTTGGTCCCTTTTGCTCTTGGAATTTCAGTGAATCTCCTCCTACAAGCCCCTAAAATAACTTCTCTCCAGTGGTTTCTTCCAATGCTAGAAGCAAACGCTTGTCCTCTCTGCATCTCAGGAGACTGCAGAATTGTTACGTCAGGCCATTGTTGCTGTTGCAATGTATCTGTTACAACAGCTATTTGGGTAAGGTAACAGATTACCTGATGTATGCAGTGAGCTGCCTCATTTTGACATGTGCCCTAGAAAAGCCTCATTGTCCCAACTGTCCACTTTTTGGATACAGCTAATGTGACGCTTTTGCTTCTTTTCCTTCTTCCTTTTTTCTGAGACATACAACACTCTGCCTCTCACTTCCTTGAGGACATTGTAGCATGCAAGCAGCCTGCCCAGGTGCAGGCTGACAGTAACTATGAGGAACTGGGATATTTATCAAGGGTAGACACTTTACCCAGATGTAGGAATTTAATTCAGCCAAAAGGTTATTTTTATGTTGACAGTTACAGCTTTACTCACACATCAGCTTGCTTTTTCTTTATTTTGTTCCGTTTTGTTTATACTGTGTTACAGTGCAGATGAAAGATTTGATGCAACATTTCACACAAATGTGCTGGTGAACTACTCTGGATCCTGCCAATATATCCCTCCAGGTAGGGCACAGAGAGTATTTGTTTACTTTTAATTAAGTAATTTCAAGCAGGTTTCCTTCTTGAATGAAACCATCTATGTAAATTTTGCAACCTAATGTTTGCAACCTTGCAAACATTATTAGACTGTCTAATAATGGGAGAGACCCACTATGAAAATTTAAGTCCATTATCAGTGGCATTTAAACATTATGAAACAGTAAAATGTTCTCCTGATCAGTTTTCTCAGAACATCCAAAGGCCCACCTAAGGTGTCATCCAAAGTAAGGCAGTCTGCACCATGTCATCACGTTTCATGTGCAGCCCAGTTAGGTCTTTGTTGTACGGAGAGGTGTGTGAGCAGAGGAGACCCTGAGAGCAGCACTTGCTCAGCATTGAAGCCCTTCTTGCCAGGCTGAGGCTAAAAATCCAGGTGAAAAGACAAACTGGGATTGATGTCAGCCAGTTAAGGCCCAAGTCTCGGTCTCCTTTAATCTGTGTTGCTGATTCCCTGCCTGCATGGTCCAGCATCCAGGACTCACCAGTGAACACAGAGGCTATCACACAGTTGCTCACTGTGGTGGACAAAAATTCCTAAATTTTGTGTCATAGCATAGCATTGTCCCCAAGCAGGTCTACAGGGCCCAGTGGGGATCAGCAATGACTTCCCTCATGGCTGCTCCACTGTTGTTCCCTACCCATTAAAGGCCAGCACTGAGCAAGGTTTAGGACAACAATGTATTTTAAAAGGGCTGTGGGTCTGAGGCATGGCCTGACCAGGAACTCCTTTCAAAGAGCTGGTCACAGCAGAGTAAGTCCCTGAGGCATACTCTTTGCTTCTGTCAGACCAAGCAACACTGCCTGTAATTTGCTAGGGCCAGCTGGCACTGGGAGATAGGCTGGGCTGCTCCTGGGTGGCCACAGTGTCACAGGCAACCTACTTCAAGGATGCAGTGAGAGAGGTCTTCACTGGTGGAGGAAGGGAGGTTATTCCACTCATGGCAGCATCTTCCACCTGCAGTACTTGTTTGGTTACCCCATGACTGTATCACACAGAATTTTTGAAGAGCAAACTTGCTCACAGAGACAGATAAGGATAAGATGAAATGCTCCCTGCACATGCTTGATCGTGACTGATTTCTATCTACAGGCATTTTGAAGAGCACATGTTACATTGATGTCCGCTGGTTCCCCTTTGATGTGCAGAAGTGTGATTTGAAGTTTGGCTCCTGGACTCACAGTGGCTGGTTGATTGACCTGCAGATGCTCGAGGCTGATATTTCCAACTACATCTCAAATGGAGAATGGGATTTAGTGGGTAAATTGGCTAACCTACAAATTTTCAATAGTCTAATTTTCAAAGGCAAACCTCAAATATATAGAAATAATCAATCAATTGGACATGGAATACAGATATTAAAAATATTGATCTAAGAAGAAGCAAAAATATAGAAAAAATCACATATCAGAGACAGCCTTTCAGCAATGTTCATTGAACTGTGTCTGAAAACAGTGTTCTGAAGCAATTGCCTGCCACTGAGTACATTAATGAAAGCTACTACTCCTGACACATCTGAGCAGTTTGTCAGTACTAAACTTGGATGTGTCTCATGTAGGTGCATGGAACACTACTGTCACATTTACTCGAATACATCAGCAAAATTGATTGGTGTAAAAAGTATTTCAGCAACACTTTTACATAGATGGATCTTTCTCACCCAGAAAAGCATCAAAGTTCATAAAATGCACAGATTAGTATGTCTCTCTTCTATGCTTTGGAAGATACCTATATTTTCAAAAGAACTTATGCCCAAAACTAGTTATTCAGAGAACTTCTAGTAAGTTTTGAATTCATTTATGTAGATCTAAGTCACAAGCAATGTAACAGAAATTGATGGAACTTAGACAACTGCAAGGCAAGGTTACAGAAATACATTTTATCTTCTGGTCTAGATATACAGGCAAGGAAATAAGTGCCCTGCCAAACAGTGCAGTGTTTTTACCATTCAGGGCATCTGAGAAATTATATTCAGTTTTATGAGAAGCCAGAAGACTCCATAGTGAAGTCCTCCTAAAGTCCAGCTATTCAAGAGCAATCCTCCCTTCCAGTCCTCCTTTGCAGTCGGTATTTTTGTCCAATAACTTTGCATATCTGATTAAGAGTTTGTGGTTTATCTGCCTTCAACCCTGACCATGGAGAACAAAACAGGGACTTATTTAGCTCATACAGCAAAAGCATTAAGTAGCACCTCAGGCAAGCCATGGCTATATCCTTTAAAAAAACTTTGCTAAGCCTCTACCAAAATGCACACATTGTCATATCATCTGTCATGTCCACAGAAACAAAAGAGAAGTGAGCAATTTTGGCATGAAAGATACAAGGTGCTGACTTCTTCCAGCTCTCCTGACATTTCCAGTGCTCTTGCAGTCCCCATCACACAGCATGTCAGGCAATCTGCTGCGGCGGCATCACCACGGGTAACCCTGCAGTACAGCTATATTGGACAGCTATGTCTCTTAACCTTCAGATATGACAGACTTTGAGCTTAACTTGGCATCCTTTTTGAAAAGTAAGCCTGTCTGTTTTTCCTGGCAAAAAAAGAGCAAATATGTATAGAGTATCACAAAAAAGTAAGAAGCAGTAGCACTTGTCACACAGAAAATCTGCTGCATGTGCTAGTGAATATCACATCAACAGTATGTTACCATTCACAGAACGTAGGAAGGCAGAATGCACATTTTTCTTGTTGAGGTTGTGATGCCCAGGACTGTTTTTTTCTGGCCCAGATGAGCTTTATCAGCTAAGTGAGGTTCAAGTGACTCAGAAGGCATGAAAGTAAACCCTAGAAAACACAGAAGGTGGACCAAGAATAGTAAAGGTGGCACACATTGGCTCATAAACCATAACTTCTTGGTCCAGTCCAGGGAGATAACTGGGAGTCCTGCACTTCTCTCCCCTTCTCTGATCACCCTCTCTGTAGGTGTCCCAGGGAAGAGGAATGAGATGTATTATGAGTGCTGCAAAGAACCATACCCAGATGTGACGTACACCATCACCATGCGTCGACGCACCCTCTACTATGGCTTGAACTTACTCATTCCCTGTGTTCTCATATCTGGCTTAGCACTGCTTGTATTCCTTTTGCCAGCTGATTCAGGGGAGAAGATTTCTTTAGGTAAGTGCTAAAATATTCATTTGTTTTATAATCCAATATAGTAAGTTATTACTATATAATCCTATATAATAATATAGCATCCTATAAAGTAAGAAAATAGATACCTCATGGTGCTATGGTGCTTGATTAAGGAAAATTTCACTAGAAGAGCAATCAAAGTGCTTTTTTGGTTACAGGAACGAGGATAACAGCTTTCTGTATGGCATTCACACATCCTGTGCTACACATACAATGTCTCTTGGACTGAGAGGAAGCTGTACTTGTGCTGGCACAGGCAGCAGTGATAGTATTCTGCCATGCCTGTTGTTATGTTCTTTAGTACATCTCAATGCATTTCACAGCTCATTGACTCTGTTTTTCAGATGGAATATACTAGGAAGCAAAGAGTGAGGGGCTGTGAACAGCAGCAGCTGGGCACCAGATTTTCACCTTCAAAGTTAGCTCCCAAAACACCTAGCCATGAGTCCCCTCTGAACACATCCATGGAAGGGCTAAATGAGATTTACTGTTGTGTGTGTTGATAAGAATGGGAAAGGTTCTTCCAAGAGGAGATAGGGGGGAGCTGTAAATACACCAGACTGGGCCAGATGAGATCTCAAGAATTAATTGTGCATGATTCTGTCTCAGGACAGAAACTTCTAAATTTTATGAAATGTCCTCAGTGGAGCTTTTTTTGATTTAAAAAAAAGGTATCTGAGCAGCCTGTCTTACAAGAAATAAAACACAGACTATTGGGGGTACAATTGCTGTCTATGAAATATAGGATGGGGATAAGGACAAGAGTTATTTGAGGTGAAGTACAATGTTGACATCGAAATAGGAGCTAATGCTCATGCATTGACCTTTTGATTTCTCAGTATCAGGATGGTTAGGTTTAGCAACAGCCTTTCCAGATGGAATAAAGAGCTTATTTTAAAACAGACTGCATGTCTTTGAGGGATGTTATATAATATGTGATAGCAAAACCTAGGCTGCTGTCTATGCAAGTCTCTCCTAGCCCTTAACAACCATTTGGGCTTTGTGCAATGTTTTGGAAAAGCACTGTAGTTCACCAGTTTTGCAAGCTTCATTTCACTCAGCAAAAAAGATTTCTCCATTACTTGAGAGAAGCAAGGGTTTCTGTGTATTAGAGAAAAGTGAAAAGAGAGCAGATAGTTGCATTTAAAAACACTTGCACTTTGTGGAGGTTCTATTCTTCATTGACAGACATGAAGTCATGGGTTTGCCTTAGCTGTATATCAGGACAATGCTATATTTAACAACAAAGACATCAGAGGAGCAGCTGCAGAGTTCATTTTCCTCATTCTTCCCAAATATGTTCACTCCCTCCAGGTATCACTGTCCTTCTTTCTCTGACTGTATTCATGCTGCTTGTGGCTGAGATCATGCCTGCAACTTCTGACTCTGTCCCACTAATAGGTAAGTTGATTTTCACTGCTTTGTGCACTTGTGTATGATGCCTCTCAAGAGCTGTTCAAAGCCAATTTGAGGACTGACTTTTTTTGTTACTCCAGTTTTGCATTCAGCAATGTCAGGAATGTCAGCCTGGATTTCATCATGTGCATGTATGAAAAAGACCTACGTGAGGTTATAAAAAGGCACTGGAAATATTAGATAAGCAGGTAACTGCAAGGATTGAGAGGACACGAAAAATTAATTTCTCTTCTTTTGCATCACCTGACCTCCCTGCTATTACACAAATCCTTCCTGCCTTCCCTCTTGCCTCATTCTGAAGAGCTCAGGATACAACAGTCAAAATTCAAGTATATCATTGGAGCATTTTTAATACGTACTGAAAACTGTGAGACAGATCATCATCTTGGGATTGCGGGCCAGACAGACATTGTTGCAGCCTCTGTTTTTATAGGACCACCCCTTTACCTTGATCTCATGGGGCCTTATTGCAGGGTAGAGAAAATAAACCTGTCTGTCCTATTTTACAAAGTAAGAAAGAATGAACACTAGCTGAAAGACTTGTGACTACAAATCATGACTAAAGTGCACGTTCTAGACAGCAGAAATGAACAAAATAGTAAACTATATATCTAGGTGCTGATGGAAGATGCAGCTCACAATTGTATAACAAAAGACTAAAAAAAGTTATATAATGACTAGGACAAAAAAAGCATTTACTCAGACAGCTTCATTATCTCTCTTCAAGGCTTTAAGACTAGGCCTGACTCTGAGGAAGGAGGATATGCATGCAACAGTAAGGACAATGGCACCCATAGGCAAGAGTTTCTGAAAGCCTCCAAAAAAGTTACACATCCTAGTGAAAGTCAGCAGGACTCTTCTATTTGGGTCATACAGTAGCTTTCAAAAAACTAGTAAAACCTCTTTCTGAACATATACCTGGGACACAATGGAGACAGACACAGTTCTAAGAGAAACTTTTGTGCAGGGAGGAGACACAAGCCATCTTGAACCACTGTTGACATAACTTTGCTGCATATAATACATAACAATTCATTCCATTTAGAATTTGTAAAGGGGTACACTAGCCTATGCCAGTCCACTAGCTTTAACCTGAACAGTTTCTACTAATACAGTCTTCTATCATAGAAGTTAGGATTTGTACCAAGAAAAGCTATGAATAATTATGTATTTTTACAGACTTTGATGTTCCAATGACAGATAATTTCTGCTTATCAGAGAATTCCTAAAGTTGTTGTGAATGATATCCACTACTCATTCTCTGCAAATATTTTAATTTGTTATTGAAGGCAATCATGTTGGTCAGACACGATTTATTTTTATTAAACGTTGGATGGTTGTTCCCAGTCCCCACACTCTTCCTCAACTGTCCAGAAATGTTCCCTGAGGACTTGCTGCCTGATTTACCCAGAGACAGAGTCAGAATGACAAAGCTCTTGTTCTCTGGATTGTCCTTTTGAGAGGTGGTTCCAACATCTGTCTTTCTGTATCTCCTGAGTCTTGCAATGTTCCCTTTAGGATTCTCAATGATCCCATGGATTTGGGCAGGTTCAAATATCACAATCAATTCATGAGTCCTTCTTTACCTGCTGTTTGTGTTCCTCATCCTTGAACCATCTCTAAACACAGAGATGTCAGAGACCTTGATGGTGCAAATTGACGCAAAGTACACACTGCCTCGACCTTACCACTGTCACTAAATCATCCCCTCCTTTCATCAGCAAGTCCATGTTTGCCTTGTTTAGCTGTTTGTGTAGTAATAGAAACTCTTCCTGTTGCCTTTGATTCCCGCACCAGCCTCAATTAATGAGTTTTAACATTTCTGACACCAACCATAATGACCAGACAGTGCTTCCAAATTTTCGTTTTGTAGCCTGTCTCTATTTCCCACAGCCCTATCTCTTCTGCACTGAAGCCCTACCATGAGTTCACAACTTTGCCACACTCATCTACTGGTGTGCTTACCTATTTCTTGCATTTGGAGAAACTGTGCTTTAAGCCCTTGCAGTTTTCCTGTGCTGCTTTATCTTTCAAAGCATTCCCTGGTGGGATCCCAGCTACTAGTTCACCCCCAAAATGACAAGTCTGTTCACCTGAAGTCCAAGGTCTGTGCTCTGCTGTTCTTAGTCCTCATTCAATTCATGTTCCCGAGCTTCACTATCTAACAATAACTCCAGCCTAGGTTGCCACTGATTGTCATGTTCCCAAACAGTTCTTCATTACTAGTGAAGCACAATGTGCACCAGCCCTGGTCATACATTATATATGTGCTCTTTTCAGCAGCCATCATGGTAGATCAAGCCCCTGTGGCAATGAGGGTTTGTGATACAGAAGTTTCCCTGAGTTGTTTTGACAAAGTCCCCATGTCCACTGTCTTTAGTTGGTCTATTATGCACTCCCACCACAGAATCACTCCTGCTGGCCTCTTCACTGAAGCTGATCCACAAACTCTCTAGCAGCTCTCGTCCATCTAGACAGAAGCCCTTCCTATCTAAGTGGCTCCTTCATATAACTTCTCCTGAAGAGCTTCTGCTAGTGAGAAATGTCCCTCAACATCTCAGTTTTCCAGTAACATTATTTTTTCATGACTATGTGCAGAGTTTCAGTTGATCCTGCATATCTCCCAGAATTAATGCATTTTCTCACTCTGGAGGTGAGCTCTTCCACCTTGCTTCACCATTCTTGAGGTCTTTTTTGCTCTGACTACCCAATACCATTTTTTCCACCCTTGTCTGCTACTTCTGCATTTACATTTGGGTTGTTATCTCCCTTCCACAGTATTTCTAGTTTAAAACCCTCCTTCTACCTTCTTGCTCCACTCCAAATTTGCAGGGAGACTGCTTATCCATTTGGCATCTGCACCCAAACAGCCCTTGTTCAGCAAGTGCTCAAAGCTGGGCTGTGCATTTTTACGTGATCTCGAGTTCTTATCCTTACTCCAACAAAGTGACATAGTATCTTTTCCTCACAGTGGTCTTACAGGTGATATCACAGAGGATATTTGAGCTGCTGAATTGAATATGCCAGATAATGATCACAGTTTTTCAGTGTGATCTCTAGTTCAGTTAAAATCCTCAGAATTAACATGAGGAAAAGGAGTACATTTGGAAAGCTCATTCCAGTTTTGAAGAACCAGCATGGTTGCAGCAGGTTGCAGGAATAAACAAATCTTCTAAAGCATGTGGTTTGTGAAGGATGCAGATGATTTGATCTTGAAGTAGAGAGATCCCTTGCTGATCTGCTGAAGAGTCACTGTTACTGGTCTTCTTGCATGTGGGTGCAGAGATACTTTGAAAATGTGACTCCATATGCTTTAAAAATCTGCATTATATTTTTAGGGCCTGAGTTTTAGAAACAAACATGCATCCATACCTCTCTGGATCTGCATGCACCCTCACAGCCTTTGCTATTTCAAAGCCACTAATGCTTAATATGCTGTACTTTCTTCTCCTTCTGACCTCAGCTTTAACTACTGAACGCTAATAATATGGAAAAATATCACAGCCGCTGTTGAGTGTCTTTATTGAAGTAGCAAAGGAGAACTGGTCTAATATGATACCAAGAAAAGTACGAGCTTTTGTGATCTGGAACATATTTACAGAGTAATGGGGAAATCATACCTCAGTTCCTTTTAGTTAAGGGGAACATCAAATTATATTAATAACAAACAAATAATCTATCAGATTAAATAATCAGAAGGATGCAAGTGGGACGAGATGGTTGCTTTTTTGTACCTTTGCGAAGTGGGTCAACCCTTCCTTGGTATGTGCTCTGCATTCTCTGTCTGTTTATAAAGCTACCCAAAGCAGAGACTCCCTTACTCCACACATCCAGATTCCCTAGACAAGAGATTCCCATTTCTCAGCAGCCTACCAACTGTCATGTTAATATATATTAAAACAGTTCAACTTCTTTTTCTGTAAAGAGCAAGTGACAAGACTTGGCTTAGGAATCAGTAGCAGGCTGCTCAGCACCTTAGAGCACCAGGACCCTGCTGGTGCTGCTGCAGGATAGAGCTTTTGTTCCCACAGTGAGCAATCCACTTTCTTTGCCAAGAAATGTTCCAGCTGGACAGGCTGGCCCCCTGATCTCACCCAGCTTTCTTGGGGTTTGCATTCACATCAGTGGCTCCTTACCCAGCAGCATGTTGGCTCCCATCCTTCTCTAGCACACCCTCCCTTCTGTGGAAAATATTTATTTTCAAGGCCAGTTTTCAACAGCACATATCTATGCAAAGAAAGGCACCGCAATATTTCAAGAGTTGAATCCTGCCCTTCCACAGAGATGCCAATCAAAGGAGAAGGCTGAACCAGGGAACAATGCCTCTGTTTCTGTTTAAAACATGAATCACCCATAGCACAGCAATAAGCTCAATCATTTAAATCAAAAGAGTTGAAGGCCCATGACATCTACAAACACAACAGTTTGGCTAGAATCCAGCACAAGTCAACTTTATGAACGAAGATTCTTTCTCTACAAGGCACTGGAAGTCCCTCCTGGCACTTAAAATCTCCAGAGTGTAGCTCCTAAAAGACTTTCAGACCACAGCTATACAGCAGCAACTGTGTCCTAAACTTACCCTTCCTACTGTAGCTTAATCATGCCTTCCGGGAAGTGTGTCTTGCTGCAGTTGTGATTTTACTTACTTTTAATTTTTCTCTTTAAAGTTACTTTTACCAAAAGTCTATATAAGTAGGAAACTGGAATTCATTGCTTGAGGAAAGTATGTACAGAAATGCAGAGAACTCCAGATGTGCTACACAACTAAATTGCTAGTTTGACTGTGCTAATCACTGGGTAAAATCATAAAGCCTGTGTGATACAGCTCAGGTATAAGACAATTGTTTTTTTCTCTTTCTAAAAACCTATGTAATGATGCAGATTTGTTTTACATTATAAATGCCAGTAATTTCACATGGATTTTGTGTACCTCCCAGTCCCTATTACTGCACTTATCCAGTGCATTACATAGGAAGAAGTAATCATGTCCCACTGTGTTGATTTCCTGGTTCAGCAACTAAATCAAAATTAAACAAATACTGTTATTAACAAGTACTGTTCTTTTAATTAGAGCCTTTGCACAAGATAAGGCTCTGCCTTTTGAAATTAAAGGACTAGGTAATTCATCTGAAAAGTACATTAGAGGTATTTAGCTCTACACTGTAAGGACTATTTTTTTTTTACAAAGACATTGTGATCCATGTTAGGCGAATGGTTGAAACCAATTATATTAGAGATATTTTCAAACCTAAATGATTCTATTATTCTAGGTAAATAATAGTGGACAAGGATCTGGTTTTGGTAATGGTTATATGGCCATTTCTCAGGAAAGGATGAGTTCTTTCCTTAGGCAATAGACATACGCCTGAATTCCTTTAGAGTCTTCATATCCCTGATCTGTTTCATAAAACTGTGTTTTCTATCCAAAAGCAGCCTTATAATTAAGACTAGGAAATCATGCATTAAGAAGTCACTAAGGAACAAATTCCTCGAAGTCAATACAGATTCCTAACCACAACTCTTACCCTTCATTACTATCCTTTGGCAGGAGCCTCCTTAAGATTACACAGTTGGTGGTCATGTGGTCCCACATTCAGTGGTACCAAATAAAGCAGTGACCAGAATCAAATTTATCATGCACTGCTGTAGGAAAATTTTCAATAATGCCTCAGGATAAGTTGCAAGTTTGGGCTCATAGACATAAAAAAATTCATCTCCTTATGTAATACTTAGTTCCTACCAAAATCAGCCAGTTTTTCAGAAAGACAGATCAATCCACAGCCCACATTAAGTCAGACATGGCCAAAAGCCATTGCTCTGGAAAATTTAGGCCAAGCCAGTGAGGAGCCTAACCAGCACATCCTCCTGACTATTCTTTTCCCCTGCCTTCAATATCACTTCCAGAGGGGCAAAATGTTTGGGGCCACATGGCACTGTCTGCACTTCCCCCCTCCCTCCTGCTGTGATCCTGTCTGCTTCCAGCACAAGATGCTTTGTTTTTAAGAAAACACCAGTCCCCAGCCTTAGTAAGCCACAGGTTTACCTCTTGTTCCATTCTGCAGTGAGACACAGGCTGTGAATAACTTATTTCACCCACCCATCTTACATTCACCTCTGTTTTCCTGGGCTGCAGTCCCACCACTGTGAGGACAGGGTGACACTGTGCAGAGACAGACCCTAACATGCCTGCTTTGAAAACTTCACACAGCTCTTTGCACTTGTATTGACCTGAAGCTCTGCAGGCTTTGAGTTCAGGCCCCAGGTAGCACAGAAGAACAGCCACCCACGGCTGGACTCTTTCAGCTTTAAACCAAAGCTGCAATAAACTCTGACTTAGCAGCTCTCTATCCATCCTAGTCTGTGCCCTGAGGAAGTACTTTCAAAGTACTTTGTCAAAGCAGATAAAGCATGCTTCTGCCCAAAATCCAAATCCACATCTTGAAATGAGATGTTCAGATGTACCAGGCCAGTTAGATGATTTGTTTCTTTGGTAAACACTCATACTTGCAATTCGAGGCTTCCCCTTGCATAGGAGAGGTAGTTAATAATTTCTGATTGTTTTCCATGCCAAAATAATTTCAAAGTGCTGCAAATCATTATTTTCTACCAGCTCTCTCCAAAATAACACCGCTGATTTTACATCAAGTCTGTATTTTTCTTTAAAAGGAGTTTATAGCAGAAAGTGGAGAACACCAGGAAGCTGGTATGTAGACAGTGTTTGAAAGTGGAACATGAAGTTCATAAATATGAGGAACTGGCACTTCTTATGATTAACATCCATGTGATGCTTGACATTTTGTCTGGATGTATCAAATAAAGCACAGTAAAAATAAATTTATCTCCATCTCCAGTTAGCAAAACTGCATTTCTCTGTCTTATTTTGCTAAGCTCCTCTGCTTGTTTAAAAATCACAGCTTACTTGCTGCTTAGGGCTCCATTATGATGATATTTTCCAGCTGTGTCCCCTCCTTGCTGTTCCTTACCATGCCTATGCCATTTCAGTAAGAATGAACACTTTGCACTGTAGTTAAGTACTTTTGCAGCAGATGCTTGGGGTGATTTCTTGCATTTAGTCATACAGCAAATGAGACTGGAAATTACTAGGACAGGGAAGCAATGTGGTGCTTTGTCACCTTCAGGAGTTACAGATTGTTTTAAGTTATGAACATAAGGCATTAGTTGTTCTGACTAGAGAGAAAATGAGATTAATCCCTATTACATTTTTTGTCATTTTACAGTATGTTCTCAGCTGATGCCATCTCACTTTACCCTATTTGAGTGTTTGGAGGGCTTTTCCCCCCCTCCTTTCATGGTCCTGCCTGATACCTTGTCAGAATCAGGCCCCTGCCTAATCTCTTTCATGAAACAGAAATTCTCATTCATGGCAGCTCTTACAGTTTCATTCCCAAAGCTAGGCGTCTTGCACTTTTTTTTTTTTTTTTTTACAGAAAAGTACAAACAAACAAAATAAGAGAACAGTTTTACTTCTGAAACTTCACTTCTATTCTTCAAAAGCATACGGAAGGTTTCAAAACACAAGTACCCTAATTGTTTGTCCATGTATGTATTTCTTTGCTGTCTGTGTACAACAGTAAGTCATAAAGAGACTTTCTCCTCTATCTTTTGATTTTCTTGGTCTCTGAGTAATTCTGCCATTGCCATTTGTAGACTGTCACAGGATCTGCCCAGCACCAGGCCTAGTCCCTACCATAGGAGAAAAGAGGAAGGGTGGTTGGAAGCCCCTCTGCTGGTGGCTGAGGTTTTCATCAACCTCCACTGGCTTTAGTTCTCTCATAGGGACCATTTCCAAAAGGAGCAGAGAATATCTCATTCTGAGCTCACAAGAAGCAAAAAGCATTCAGTCCTGAATGACTGAAATTACTGGACTTAGAGTGGCTCTAACCCAGTTATTCTTTTCACATGCAAAACTTGATGTTTTCTGAAAAGACAGAATAGAAACAGGAGCACCCAACATCCAATTTGATCAATGTGAATCCCTGAGCACAACACTTTCCTCCTTTCCCTAGTATTTCACAGGAACAATAAGACTGTAACTGGTCACTGAGCAGATACACTGTCTTTCTTGTGATTGACTATGTTAACAAATCTGGGTCAGATTATAACTGCTGGCATGATATGATATGATATGATATGATATGATGATATGATATCACTGTTCAGTGACAAAATCAAGGTAACACATCTATCTTCGGAATTCTGTTTTGTTTACCCTGTCCCTAATCAGTCGTTGAAGTTAATCCAGTTCCACTTCAGCAGTATGTCTTCCAAAGCATCTCTAAAATAATGCTAATGTGCTTCTCTAACATCAGATAATGACACAAAACATCCAAAAATGGTACTGAATGCTCTTCAAATTATGAATTGCAAATAATTACTATCCTTTTGATATAGGTGACATCAGACTATGCCTGCAAAGAACAAATATAGCTGTTCTCACTGATTTTTTAAAAGACCTTCTGACTAGCTGTGGTTTTATTAGATCCATATTTGTTATGACAATGGCATCAGATCATCTTCTGATTGTCCTGGGACAGATGATGACAACTCCTAGATGTTAAAACTGCTATCTAGATTGTTACATAATGCCTCTGTCAAAGAAAAGGAAGAAAATCAATTGTACAAGATCAAATATTTCATACTTCTTGAAGATCAATCAAGCATCCAAAGCAGCTGTTCTGTTCACTCACCTCTGCTGAAGAAAGCATCATAAGGGTTTTAAAACCTATGGAGATCATTTAGAAGTAACCAGTACAGACCTCAGTATCCCTGAGGAATGTTGCTGAGTAAGTCAGGGATATTGAGAGGCTCCAAACACAGGTTTCCTAGCCTGTGGCAGCTACCCAGGGCATAGTGCAAATGAGCTACTTCCTCTCCAGAGTGTGTCAGTCACTTCCAAGCTTTGCCTTAGGGCAGGTGAATTATCAGCAACCAGATCCCTGGTCTTTCACATGCACTCTGATCTGGGATTACTGTTCTTGACACTTCCCACAGTGAAAGGAATTGTCAAAGATTCCAAGCAAATCCAGTAACTAGGAGTTACAAGTAGGACACAGAGGGATGTTTAGTGGGAGATGTTAAAACATTTTCCTCTTGCAGTTTAAGTAAAAGGGGCTGAGCTTCTTTGTAAAATCAGATTTGCCTTCACCTCTGCCAACAGACACATGGGTGTAGGACTTTGTGGGAGCAACAGCTTCAAAGCACTAAGTGAATAAATAGGATTTAGGATGGTTCCTAAGATACTGCCAAAAGGTCTGGTGGCTAGGCCAAGGCTGTTGCTTGGGAC
>WBNO01015142.1:0-11247 GCA_013400575.1 Peucedramus taeniatus | reverse complement strand
CGGGGGGGTTCGGGGAAATTTGGGGGGGGTCCGGGGGCCCCCCCCGTCCATTATCGCAGGGAGATGCTCCAGTCGGCCCCCATGGGGACCCCCGGGCGCCGCAGGGTCAGCACCGAGTGCTCGGGGTCGTGCTGGAACTGCAGCGGGGTCTGGGACCCGTCTACGGGGGGACATGAAATTCAGGGTCAGGGATCCCAAATTCAAGTTTAGGGACCCCAAAAAGTCATCAGGAACACAAAAAAACCCCTGAGGAACCCTAAAATTCCAGCTCATGAACCGCAAAATCCCACCAGGAACCCAAAAATCCCTCAGAAACCCCAAAATTCTCTCAAGGACAACAAAATCTCATCAGGATCCCAAATTCCCCTCAGAAACCCAAAATTCTTTCAAGGACAACAAAATCCCCCTCAGGGATCCCAAATCTTTCCTCAGGGAACCCCAGAAACCCCAAAATTCTCTCAAGAACAACAAAGATCCCAAAATCCTCCCTCAGGGACCCAAAAAACCCCTCAGAAACTCCAAAATCTCTTCAGGATTCCCCAAAATCCCCCCCCAGCCCTCCCCTCGTTGTACATCCTGAGCAGGGCACTCTCCTGCCTCCCCACCCACAGGATGACCCCTCCAAAACCCCCCAAAATCCACCGTAAAACCCCAAAATCTCCCCAAAAATCCCTCCTCACCGTGGGTGGTCAGCAGGGCGCTCTCCGGCCGCCCCACCCCCAGGATGACCACTCGCTCCAGCCAGGCCGGGCTGGACATGGACCCACTGGGGTCAGCGGAGCTGGTAGGGACAGAGAGGTCACGAGGGGGTCACAGTCCCCCAAAAAATCCCACAAAAATCACCCCCAACCTCTCAACACTGTTACAGACTGGGCCTGGGAGAAATGGGGGGCTTGGGGGTATTTTTGGGGCTGTTTTTGGAATATTTTAGGTACCTGGGAGGTGTTTGGGGCGAGTTTGGGGGTATTTTTTGTGTATTTTTGTGTACCTGGCTGTGAGGGTGTTGAAAAGCTGTTTTAGGACAGTTTGGGGGGTATTTTTGGGCTGTTTTGGGGACATTTCAGGACCATTTTGGGGGTATTTTGGGTATATGGCCATGAGGGTTCCTAAGGGTTATTCTGGCGTGGATTTGGGGAGTATTTTTCAGTATTTTGGGTTATTTTTGGACCGGTTTTTCCCCTCACGTTTCCTGCCCTTTTTCCTCTCATGGTTCCCGCCCTTTTTACCCTCACATTTCTTTTTTCCCCTCACGTTTCCCACCTTTTTCTCCCCTCATGTTTCCCGCTCTCTTTCCCCTCACGTTTCCTGCCTTTTTCTCCCCTCACGTTTCCCGCTCTTTTTCCCCTCACGTTTCCCGCCTTTTTCCCTTCACATTTTCCCGCCTTTTTCTCCCCTCACGTTTTCCCGCCCTTTTTCTCCCCTCACGTTTCCCGCCTTTTTCTCCCCTCACATTTCCCGCTCTTTTTCCCCTCACATTTCCCCCCCTTTTTCCCCTTTGGTTTTGGGGTATTTTGGGTACCTGCCTGTGAATGTGCCTGGGAGCTTTTTTGGGGCAGTTTCAGGGAGGTTTTAGGGTATTTTTAGGGGATTTTTGAGTACCAAGCAATCAGGATACCCTGGGGCTGTTTCAGGCGGGATTTTTTGAATACGTTAGGATATTTTAGATTATTTTGGGGATATTTTGTGTACCTGGAGGTGAGGGTGCCGTTGGCAAAGCTGAAGTGCCGGTGCAGGAATGCATTTTTGGTGGCGTAGTCGAAACTGACCCCATCATCCAGGTACAGATCCCCCTGTGCTGTGCCCTGGGGGACAAAAGAGGGTTTGGGGGGGTTCTGGGGGGTGGGTTTGGGAGGTTTGGGGTCTCCCAGAAAGGTTTGGGGAGGTCCTGGGGGTTTGGAGGGATCCTGAGGGGAGTCTCAGAGGATTTGGGGGAGTCCTGAGGGGTTTGGGAGGGTCTGGGGGAGGTTTGGGGGGCAAATAAGGGGTCTGGAAGTGTCCCAGAGGGTTTTTGGGGGTCCCAGGAAAGGTTTTTGGGGTCCCTGAGGGGGATTAGGGGTCCCTGCACTCACCTGGGGGCTCAGGGCCACGTAGAGGGTGAAGGGGTCGCTCTTCATGGCCTCGGTGGAGCGGCGAGGCCGGTCCTGGCGTGGGATCACCGTCCCTCCCCGCAGGAACACCGGGATCTGGGGGGCACGGGGGTGTCAGAACCCCAAAAGCCCCATAAAAAAACCCAAATCCCCCCAAATCCCACTCAAAAAAAATCAAAATCCCCCAGGTCACCCCCAGTGCTTGAGGCGATTTTGACCGCTGTCCCCCCTCCATTGGAGAACAGGGATCTGGGGGGATCCAGGAGGTTTTTGGGGTCTCCAAGAGGATTTTGGAGTTGCCATGGAAGTTATGGAGTCTCCAGGGAGATTTTTGGGGTTCCAATCCCCTCTCCAAACAGCTTGAGCCCCCCCCAAACAGCCTGAAAAAACCCACAGTGCTGAGGGTGATGGGCACCACCTCCCCATGGGGGAACAGGGGAAGATTTTGGGGTGTCCAGGGGGAATTTTAGGGTATCCAGGGGAATTTTAGGGTCTCCCGGGGGTTTTGGGGTCCCAGCCCCTCCCCAAACCCCTTGAGCTCCCCCAAAAACCCACGGTGCTGAGGGTGACAGGCACATAGAGGGTCTGGGGCGCCCGGTGCTGCTCATGGGTCTCGTCATTGTACCAGACCTGGAGGAGAAATTTAGGGTTCAGAAGGGTCCTGCACCCCAAGAAAACCCTAAAAAAAACCCAAAAACCCCTCACTCACCTCTCCCTCCCCGGGCAGGTACACATTGACCCCGCGGGCGCCCGGCTCCGTCACAGGGTGCACCAGGAGCACCCGGTCTGGGGGACAGGGGTCAGCAAGGTGAAACCCCAAAAATTACCCCAAAAGGGGTCAGGGACCCCAAAAAGGGAGTCAGGGACCCTAAAAAGGGTCAGGGACTCCCCCTCACCGATCATGTACTGGTCATCCATGGCGAAGGTCTGGGGGTCATCCGGGAATTCCATCCACAGGGGCCTGGGGGGACAGCAGGGTTTGGGGTCAGGGGCTTTCAGGATATTTTGGGGTCAGGGGGATTTGCGGTCAGAGGTTGGGGTTCAGGGGATTTGGGGTTATCCTGCATGGATTTAGGTTTACCCAGGTAGGATTTCAGGATGGATTTGGGGTTTTTGGGATCCTATACCTCACGACGGGGATGCCCTGGCGGTGGCAGCGGTAGAAGGCCGTGTATCACATCAGGATCAGAGGGGTTTGGGGTTATCCCAGGTGGGTTTTTAGGATGGATTTGGGGTTTTTGGGGTGGATTTGGGGCTTTTGAGGTGGATTTGGGGTTACCCAAGTAGGTTGTTAGGATCCCACACCTCATGATGGGGATGCCCTGGCGGTGGCAGCAGTAGAAGGCCGTGTTCCATGTCGGCAGCAAGGGGGTTCGGGGTTATCCCGGGTGGGTTTTTGGGGCGGATTTGGGGTGGATTTGGGGTTTTTAGGATCCCACACCTCATGACTGGGATGCCCTGGCGGTGGCAGTGGTAGAAGGCCGTGTACCACGTCGGCAGCAGGGCATAGCGGCGCCGCAGCGCGGCCCTGACCAGCGCCAGGTGCTCGGGGCTCAGCAGCCACGGCTCGCGCCGCGCTGTGTCCAGGTGGGCGTGGGCACGGAAGAAGGGCTGGAACGCCCCGGCCTGGTACCAGCGCACCTGCAGCTCCGCGCCTGGGTTCTGGAAAAACCCGCCCACGTCCGCTGCCAACGGGGCAGGGCGGGGAGTGAGCCCGGATCCTGAGCCTGATCCCAGTCCCAGATCCCAGTACTGGTCCTGGTCCGAGCACTGATCCCAATCCTGGTGCTGGTCCTGATCCTGGTCCTGATCCCAGCCCTGATCCCAATCCCGGTCCTGGTCCTGGTCTCAATCCTATTTCGTGATCCCTAATTCCTGGGATCACGATCCCAGTCCTGATCCCAGTCTTGATCCTGATCCCAATCCTGGTCCTGGATCCCAATCCTGGTCCCAGCCCTGATCCCATTCCTGATCCCCATCCCAGGTCTGATAGTAGATCCTGGTCCCGATCCAGACCCCAGTCCTGGTCCTGATC
Organism: Peucedramus taeniatus; assembly: GCA_013400575.1. Classification (NCBI taxonomy): domain Eukaryota; kingdom Metazoa; phylum Chordata; class Aves; order Passeriformes; family Fringillidae; genus Peucedramus; species Peucedramus taeniatus. The sequence continues at coordinate 7,125 of WBNO01015142.1, read as the reverse complement.
CTGATCCCAAACCCAGTCCTGATCCTAATACCGGTCCCATTCCCATTCCAGATCCCAGCTCTGATTTCATCCCTGACTGCATCCCCAGTCCCTGACTCCATTCCCTTTCTCATATCCCAATCCCCAAACCCACTCCCTATCCCATAACCTATTCCTGACCCCAATCCCAGCATTCCCAGTACTCCCAGTACGCCCAGTTTGGCTCACCCCCACAGAAGGCCAGCCCGGCCAGCCCAAAGCTCAGGCACATGGGGATGGAGATCCGCAGGTGATCCCAATCAGCCGTGTTGTCCCCGGTCCAAACCGCACCTGGGGGATTTGGGGGGGGTCAAGGGGGGTTCCCCTCGATCCTGTGCCCTGCCCCAAATTCCAGAATTTGCCCAAAGCCCCGGGATTTGCCCCCAGTCCTCACCGTAGCGCTGGGAGCCGGCGAAGAAGGCGCGGCTGAGCACGAAGGGCCGGAGCCGCCCCCCGGAGCGCCGGATCAGCCCCTCGGCCGTGGCCTTGTGCTGGGAACAGGGAAAAACAGGGTCAGCCACCCCAAACCCAACCCCAAACCCGACCCCAAAGAGCTTGGGGGGGGCTAAAGGGGTTTGGGGGGATATTAAGGACGGTTTGAAGGGCCTTAAAGGGGATTTGCAGGGGCCTAAAAAGGGTTTGGGGGAACCTAAAAGGAGTTTGTGGGGGCCTAAAAAGGGTTTGGGGAGTCTTAAAGAGGTTTGGGGGGGTCCTAAAAGGGTTTGGGGGACTCTGAAGGGATTTGGGGGAAAATGAATGGGGAATTGGAGGGGACCAAAAGGGGTTTGAGAGAGCTCTAAAGGGGTTTGGGGGGCACTGGGAGATCAGGATTTTTTTGAGGTCCTTGTGGGGTTTTGGGGGTGTCCCTATGAGGATTTTAGGGTCTCCCATGGGATTTTGGAGGGGGTACCAGAGGATTTTGGGGGGGGGGGGTCCTCACCACATAGAGCCCATAGGTGCTCCCAACTCCCAAAATACCCAAGCTTTAGCAGGGTCTCTGAGGGGTTTGGGTAGCTCTGGGAAACTGGGATTTTTTTGGGGTCGCTGTGGGCTTTTGGGGGTGTCCCTGGGGGGTTTTTGGGGTGGGGGTCTCACCACGTAGAGCCCGTAGAGGTTGTGCAGCTCTCGATGCTCCCAGCCCCCGAAGTGCCGCGCGTCCTTGTGCATCGTCACCTCGGGGCCGCTGAACACCGACGGCTCGTTCATGTCGTTCCACGTGAACAGCGCCTCCGTGGAGCCCTGGGGGGCCCCAAATCAGCAAGGGGACCCCAAAAATACAGGGGGAGTCTAAAACCCCCCCAGGGGATCCCCAAAATCGGGGCGGAATGCCGAGGTGGGGTCTCCAAAAAAGCACAGAGGGAAAAAGAGTGGGGAAGGATTTGTGGGGGTTCCCTAAAAGTAAGGGAGAGCTTGAGGCTCAGGAAAACCCAAAAAACCAGCAGGGAAACCCCAAAAATATGGGAGGAATCCTAAAAACTTCAAGGGGTTCCCCAAAATCCCCCCAAAAAGACACGGAGAAGGAAAAGCCCCAAGGGAGGAGGATGAGAGGGGGAAAAGGGTGGAGTGAGGAATTTGGGGAGGTCCCAGGGTCCTGGGAATGGTTTAAGGGGGGTCCTGGAGCTCTGGGGGGTCTGACAGAGATTTGGGAGGGGTCTGACAGAGATTTTGGGGGGTCCCCACCTCGTACTGGTCGTAAGCAAACATGTTGGCCCACCACTCGCGCATCTCGGGGTTTGTGAAGTCAGGGTATGCTGAGGAGCCTGGGGGGGCACAGGGGGGCTTGTGATTTTGGGGGAGACCCCAAAGCCATCCCAAAACCACCCCAAATTCCCCCACCTCCCCCAGCCTCACTGACTGGTCCAACACCAGCCTTTGCAGCTGTTGCCGTCCCTGGTCTTGATGCCGAGCTCCCCGAACACTCCCAAAACCCTTCAGGAGCCCCCAGAACCCCCACAAAATCCCCTAAAAGCCCTCGAGGAGCCCCCAGCTCCCCCCCAGCCCCACTGACCGGGCCAACACCAGCCCTCGTAGTCGTTGCCATCCTTGGTTTTGACAAAGAGGCCTCGCGCCCGCAGCTCCGTGTGCACCCGGTACCCCCCGTCCACCTTGATGTGAGGGTCCACGATGCTGACCATCTGTGGGGCAGTGTCCAGGGGTGAGTGACCACGGGGCAGTGTCCAGGGGGTGAGTGACCATGGGAATGTTCCCAAATTCCCCAATTCCCATCCCCATCCTGATCCTGGACACAAAACCACCCAGAGTAGCCCCAAAGTGCCTTTGTGGGGTCCCCACTGTCACTGTCTGGGCAGGGGGGGCCCCAATTCCAATTCACATTCCCAATCCTGATCCCAGTCCCAATGTCCAGCCCGTTCCTGGTCCGATCCCAACCCCATTTTCCATTTTCTATCCCCTATCCCACTCCTGACCCCACTGTCCATCCTGTCCCAATCCATCCAAAACCCTGTTCCTCACCCTAGTCCCACTCCTGTTCCCAAACCCAACCCCAGCTGACCCCAAACCCACACCAAATCCCGATTCCACTCCTGTTCCCTATCCCAAACCCATTCCCACTCCCCTTTCCATCCCCACCCTGAATTTCTGGGCTGCCAGCTGCTCCAGGAGCTTTGAGAATTCTACAGGATCCCATCCCAATCCCACCCCATTTCCAATCCCAATCCCATTCCATTCCCATCCCCACCCTGCATTTCCAGGCCGCCAGGTGCTCCAGCATCCCCATGGATTTGGGAATTTGGCAGGATCCCAATCCCAATCCCATTCCCAATCCCATTCCCATTCCCATTCCCAATCCCAATCCCACCCCATTCCCATCCCCACCCTGCGTTTCCGGGCCTCCAGGCGCTCCAGCATCCCTGTGGATTCGGGAATTTGGCAGGATCCCAATCCCAATCCTGTTCCCAATCCCAATTCCACCCCATTCCCATCCCCACCCTGCGTTTCCGGGCCGCCAGGCACTCCAGCATCCCCGTGGATTTGGGAATTTGGCAGGATCCCAATCCCAATCCCACCCCATTCCCATCCCCACCCTGCATTTCTAGGCCGCCAGGTGCTCCAGCATCCCCGTGGATTCGGGAATTTGGCAGGATCCCAATCCCAATCCCAATCCTGTTCCCAATCCCAATCCCAATCCCACCCCATTCCCATCCCCACCCTGCGTTTCCAGGCCGCCAGGCGCTCCAGCATCCCCGTGGATTTGGGAATTTGGCAGGATCCCAATCCCAATCCCAGTCCCACCCCATTCCCATCCCCACCCTGCGTTTCCGGGCCGCCAGGCGCTCCAGCATCCCCCGAGGATTCGGGAATTTTGCGGGGTCCCAGGTGAAGTAGCGCTTGCCGTCGGCGTGCTCGATGTCCAGCCAGAGCACGTCCAGGGGCAGCTCGTGCTCCTCGAATCCCCTCTCCACGGCCTCCACGTCCGCCTCGTCCTGGTAATTCCAGCGGCTCTGGTGGTAGCCCAGGGAGAACAGGGGGGGCAGCGCCTGCGTGCCTGGGCAAGGGGCAGAAACGGGAGTGAAATCCCCCAAAACGGCCCTAAAAATGGGGATGGGGCAGGGCCAGCAGGGAGAAACCCCCTCAAATAAACCTAAAAATGGGGCAGGCTGCAAATGCCATGAAAATAACCCCAATGAGAGCAGGGTGAAAAACACTGAAAAAAATTCTAAGAATGGGAATAGGGTGAGAATTCCCTGAAAATAAGTCTAAAAGTGGGAATGGGGCAGAAATTCCCTGAAAATAACTCGAAGAACTGAAACTGGGCAACTTCAAAATTGAGAAATACTCCAATAATCACCCTAAAAAAAGGAATAGGGCCAAAGAAGAAAAATTCACAGTGTCCCCAGTGCCCTGTACCAGTCAGGCCGCTGTTCTGGTGTCCCTGTCCCCATCCCCAGTGTCCCCAGCGTCCCGCACCGCTCAGGGCTCTGTTCTGCTGTCCCTGTCCCCATCCCAAGCATCCCCAGTGTCCCCAGTGTCCCGCACTGGTCAGATCTCTGTTCTGGTGTCCCTGTCCCCATCCCCAGTGTCCCCAGTGTCCCGTACCGCCCAGGGCTCTGTTCTGCTGTCCCTGTCCCCATCCCAGTGTCCCGCACTGGTCAGGGCTCTGTTCTGGTGTCCCTGTCCCCATCCCCAGTGTCCCCAGTGTCCCGTACCGCCCAGGGCTCTGTTCTGCTGTCCCTGTCCCCATCCCAAGCATCCCCAGTGTCCCCAGTGTCCCGCACTGGTCAGGTCTCTGTACCAGTGTCCCTGTCCCCACCCCAGTGTCCGCAGTGTCCCGCACTGGTCAGGTCTCTGTACCAGTGTCCCTGTCCCCACCCCAGTGTCCCCAGTGTCCCGTACCGGTCAGTCTCCCGTACTGGGCAGTGACATCGGCGGGCCCCGGCCCCAGCAGCAGGAAGACGTCGATGACGCCGCTCTCGGACATCCAGCGCACCTCGGTCTGGGGGGTCTCACCCCCCCCCTGCATGTAATCCAGCAGCTTCCCAAAAAGGGTCTGGGGGTGGGACAGGGGGTCAGCAACCCCAAATTCCCACTGGAGTAACCAGACATCCCCCCAAACCCCTCAAATCCCTCTCTTGAACCTTCTCAGCAGTGTTGGAGCCAATGTCCACCCAGGATCCCCCAAACCCACCCAGGACCCCCCAANCTAAACCCCCCTGCCTCAAACCTCCCCCAAACCCCCGCCTAGATCCCCCTGCCAGACCTTCCCAGCCATGCTGGAGCCGATGTACACCCAGGACCCACTCAAACCCCCCCCAAATCTCCCCCAAACCCAGCCAGGACCCCCCAGACTCCCCTGCCTGACCTTGCCGGCCGTGTTGGAGCCGATGTCCACCCAGGTCTCGGCGGCGTTGAGCCAGAAGAGGCCGAGGCTGAGGCGGGGCCGGTGGGCGAGCAGCAGAGGCACGGAGCCGTAGAGAGCCATGGGCGTGAACACCTCGTACTGGAACACGTCCAGGTTGTACAGGCGGTACGGGTCACCCCCCCTGGGGACACGGGGACACTCAGGGACGCTGCCAGGGGGTTGGGGACATCCCCCCAGGGGTGTTCAGGCTCTAGGGGTCAGTCCTCTGGGGACACAGGGACAGTCAGGGACAATGTCAGGGGCTCAGGGACATCTTCACAGGGGTGTACAGGAAGTACAGGTCACTCCTCCTGGTGACATGGGGACAGTCAGGGACACTGCCAGGGGATCAGTGACATCCCCCCAGGGGTATAACAAGCAGTATGAGTCACCCCCCTGGGGACATCAGGGATATGGGAACAGGCTCAGGGACACCCCCAGGGTGTCACTGTCACCCCGTGAAGCCACCATTACGACCACCCCCACAGAATCACTGTCACTGCCACCCCGCTGCTGTCACTGTCACCGTCACCCCACAGCGTTCCTGTCCTCCCACGGTGACACCGCCCCCTCAGTGCCACCATCACCCCCATCTTGCTCCTGTACCCCTACATCCCCGTATCCCTGTATGCCCCTATGTCCCCCTGTGTCTCTGCATGCCCGCAATGTCCCCATGGTGTCCCCAATGTCCCCGTGGTGTCCCCAATGTCCCCAGTGTCCCCGCTCACTCAGTGGGCCGCAGCCGCAGGTTGTCGGCGTGCTCGGGGATGCCGTACACGTGCTCGAATCCGGGCAGGGAGAAATCCAACCCCACCGAGGTGGGTCCTGTGGGGAGGGGGGCAGGGGTCACAGGGGTCCCCCCGTGTCCCCCCCAGCGTCCCCAAGTGTCCCCAGGTGTCCCCACCGTAGGGTTTGCTGTCCGTGTGCGTCTTGAACGTCTCCTCCCATGCCCCTGGCTCCTCCTCGGGCTCTGCGGGGGGCTCCGCGGGCTGGGGGGGGGCAAATCCAGTCAGGAATGGGGGGAAGTGACCCCTCCCCAAAAAAGGGGGGGGGGGTTTAATTTGGGGTGTCCCATCCCAGTGTCCCCCCCCGTCCCTGTCACCTTCTCGTTCTGGGTGCTGCCAGTGCCGTCCTCAGGCCCCTCCTGCGCCGCCCCCTCCTCGCCTGGGGGGTCCTTGGGGGGGTCCCTGTGGGAATTTGGGGTCCTGGGGTGCCCCAAAGGGGGGCGGGGGGGCCACAGGGACAAGGGGCACCCCCAGAACCCCGAAGTTTGGGGGGATCTGGACCCCCCCCCAGCTGCTCCTACCCGCTCTGGGGGGATCTTCTCATTTTTGGGGTGCACAGACCCCCCTGGCTACAACTGACCCTTCAATTTGGGGGGGGTACAGACCCCCCTGGGCTGCTCTGGCCCCCTCCCCAATTCTGGGAGCCACGGCAACCCCCCAAAACTGCTCCTGCTCCCATTTTTGGGGGATTTGAAGCCCCCCAGCTTCTCCTACCCCCTCCCACCGTGACGAGAGGGGGGATCCCTTTTAGAGGGGGGGTCCGGGGGGGTTTGGGGGCGCAGAGACGGCGGCGATTCCTCGGATTTACCTACGGAAAAGGCTCTTGATCTTATCCCACACAGAACTAACTTTATCCGCCAGACTGGGGGTGGGGGGCACCAAAACAGAAACACAGAGAGTCAGCGCGGCCCCCCCGGCCCGCGGGGACCCCCCCTGGGCTCGGGGGGCGACCCCCGACCCCCTCTGTGCTTTGGGGGACACCCCCCTCCCCACCCTGAGCGCTGCCGGCCCCGCTCCCGCCTGGGGGCAATTTGGGGGATTTTGTGGGGTTTTCTGTGGGGGCTTTTTGTGGGTTTTTTGGTAGGTTTTTGAGGGTTTTTTGTGGGATTTTTTTGAGGTTTTTTTTAAGTTTTTCAGGATTTTTTAAGGTTTTTTTAAGGTTTTTTTGGAACGTATTTTGAGAATTTTTACAAATTTTTGGAGGAATTTTTTGTGGGTTTTTTGGACAGTTTTTGTATAGCTTTTAAAGGATTTTTTAAGGGCTTTTTAAAGCCTCTTGAGAGTGTTTTAGGGAGCATTTCGAGGATTTTTGAGTTTTTTTGGGGGATTTTGGGGGTTTTCTGGGGTCTTTTGGATGGTTTTTAGCACGTTCTCAAGATTTCTTTAGGGTTTTTAAAGGGTTTTTTGAGGTTTTGGGGTTCTTTTTGAAGAGTTTTGATGGTTCTTGAGAGTTTTTCGGGGTTT
>WBNO01015140.1:51716-81967 GCA_013400575.1 Peucedramus taeniatus | reverse complement strand
GTGCACCCATCTGAGCCCACCTGCACCCGCCTGTGCCCCCAGACCCACCTGTGCTCATTTGAACCCTCTTGTACCCCCTGCACACCCTGTAACCACCCTGACCCCACATACACATGGGTCCCCACCTGAACCCACCTGTGCCCCCCTGCACCCTCCTGTGCCCCATGCCCACCCGTGCCCCACACCCACTCATGCCCGTGCCCACCTGTGCTCCAGCTGCTGGCGGGCAGCCTGTGCGTCACGGGCAGCCTGGTCCCGGGAGTCCTGCAGCCCCTCGCTGCGGCACCGCAGCTGCTCCCGCTCCTGCTGCAGGGCCCCCGCCCGCTGCTGCTCCTCCGCCAGTGCCGCCTCCGCGCGGCACAGCTCCCTACGGACACGGGCACAGGGACATGGGCAGGGGCACACGGACACAGGAACACATGGACACATGGACACATGGACACATGGACACATGGACACACAGACACACGGACATGGGCAGGAGCACATGGACACGGGCAGGGGCACACAGACACAAGAACACATGGACACATGGGCACACAGACACACGGACACAGGCACATGGATACATGGACATGGGCACGTGGACACACGGACATGAGCAGGGGCACACGGACACAAGAACACATGGACACGGGCACACAGGCACACAGGCACATGGACACATGGACATGGGCAGGGGCACACATGAACACAAGAACACATGGACACAGCGGTACACGGACACACGGGCACAAAGACACATGGGCACACGGACACACAGCCATGGACATGTGGACACAAGGATATATGGACACAGGCACGTGGACATCGACACAGGGACATGGACGCAGACACGACGACACGGGGATATATGGACAAAAGGACACAGGGACATGTGGATAGCATGATAGGGGGCACCAAGACATGGACAGGCAGATGGACACACATGGGAATATGGACAGATGGACGTGGGTGGGTGGATGGACAGGCAGATGGACACACTTGGGTTGGTGGGTGGATGGACAGACTGACATGGATGGGGTGATGCCCACGGGCAGGTCGAGAAAGATGAATCGGGATGGGAGAGATGTGCAGGGACAGAGAGACACAGATGTGTGGGAATGGACGGACAGACGGACGGACGGACGGATGGATGGATGGATGGATGGATGGATGGATGGATGGACAGGGACAGACAGATGGCACAGGGATGCAAGCACAAGGACAGGTGTATGCACAGGATACAGAGGGACGGATGGGGACACATGGATGCACAGGGACAGATGGACACAAGGATTCACAGAGACAGACACAGAAGGGCAGACAGTGAGTGACACCAGGACAGACGGACCCAGGGACAGATGGACACAAGGATGCACAGGGACAGAAAAGGACACACAAGGATACCGAGGATGCACCGTGATGGATGGGGACATGTGGATACAAGCACAGGACAGACCCACAGATGCAGAGGACACACGGACACACAGGGACAGACAGACGGACACACAGGGACAGACAGAGGGGCGGTACCTGCGCAGCCCCTCAGCCTGGGCGCGCAGCCGGAGCTCCTCCCGCTGGGCCTCCTCCTGCGCCCGCTGGCAGCTCCCGGCCTCGGCTCCCAGCTGCTCCAGCCGCTGCTCCAGCATTCCCAGCTCCCGCCGCAAGCTCCCGGCTGCCTCCCGGCCTGCCTCCACCTGGCTCCGGGCCTCCTGGGGGTCAGCCTTCATCAGATCCCATCCTCATCCTCATCCCCATCCCATCCCCATCCCCATCCCATCCCATCCCATCCCATCCCATCCTCCCAGCTCACCTGCAGCTGGAGCTGGCGCCGGCTCAGGGCCGCGTGAACGGCGGCAGCGGCGGCGCTGGCAGAGAGGCTGCGGAGAGGGGACACGGCAGGACACGGAGGGGACACCGGGGGACACGGGGGGGACACGGCCAGCACGGGGGGCTCGGAGTCATCCGCCAGCACCGCCTGTTCCCAGGAAAACCCAGGGGAAAGAGGCAGGGAAGGGAATTAAGTCAGTGAAGGGGGGAACCAAGGTGAGAAAGGGGAAATGGAGTCCAGGGAAGGGAAACTGAGGTGGGAAATGGGAAATCAAGTCAAGGGGGAAAATGAGTAAGGGAAAAGGGAAACAGAGGCAGGGAGGGGAAAATTGAACCAGGGAGGGGGGAAATGGAATCAGGAAATGCAAAAATGAATCAAGGAAGGGGACTCTGAGGCAGGGAGGGGACACTGAGACAGGGAAGGGATACTGAGGAAGGCAGGGGACACTGAGGCAGGGAAGGGACACTGAGGCAGGGAGGAGACACTAAGGAAGGCAGGTGACACTGAGGCAGGGAGAGGCCCCTCCTGGCTGTGGGGGGCCCCAGGGTGTCCCAGCACCTGGGTGATCTCGTGCAGCGTCCGGCGCAGCATCTCCAGCTCGGAGCGCAGAGCCTGCACCTGCTCCGGCGTCGGCTCCCGGGCACGCGCGGCCTCCTGTGAGCCCCGGGACAGGATCAGGCCAGCAATGACAGACCTGCATCCCCAAACCCCCACACCCTGCACCCACCAGCTCCCGCAGCTGCAGGGTCAGAGCTTCCACCGTCCGCTCCTTCTCCTCGTCCTCGCTCCGGCGCCGCTCCAGGGCCGCGGTCAGCTCTGCCAGCCTGGCCAGAACACGGCCAGCATCCAATATCCAGCATCCAACAGCCAACATCCAGCATCCAACAACACCCAACACCCAACATCCAACAACATCCAACACCCAAGACCCAGCATCCAGCTTCCTGCATCCAACAACATCCAACATCCAACAGCCAACACCCAACATCCAACATCCAACATCCAGCATCCAACATACAATATCCAGCATCCAACAGCCAGCATCCAACATCCAACAACACCCAACATCCAACATCCAACAACATCCAACATCCAGCATCCACCATCCAACATCCAGCATCCAACACCCAACACCCAACATCCAGCATCCAATATCCAGCATCCAACATCCAGCACCCAACATCCAGCATCCAACAACATCCAACACCCAACATCCAACAACATCCAACATCCAGCATCCACCATCCAACATCCAGCATCCAGCACCCAACATCCAACACCCAGCATCCAACAACATCCAACATCCAGCATCCAGCATCCAGCACCCAACATCCAACATCCAACAACATCCTACATCCAGCATCCACCATCCAACATCCAGCATCCAATATCCAACATCCAACAACATCCAATATCCAGCATCCAACACCCAACATCCAGCATCCAACAACATCCAACACCCAACATCCAACATCCAGCATCCAACAACATCCAGCATCCAGCATCAAACATCCAATATCCAGCATTCAACACCCAACATCCAACATCCAACAACATCCGACATCCAACAACATCCAACATCCCGTATCCAGCATCCAACATCCAGCATCAGCATCATCCAACATCCAGCATCCAACATCCAACATTCAACAACATCCAACATCCAGTATCCAGCATCCAACATCCAGCATCATCCAGCGTACAACATCCAACATCCAGCATCCAACAGGCAACATCCAGCATCTGACATCCAACATCCAACACGCAGCATCCAATATCCAGCATCCAGCATCCAGCATCCCTGCCTCACATCCCTTCCCATCCATGCCACAGCCCCAAAACCTTCCCTGTAAAACATCTCCCATGGCCCCGTGGGGGTGCATTCTCCCCATCCTGGTGCTCCTGCATCCCTGGTGTTACTGCACCCCTCCTGGTGCTTCTGCATCCCTCCTGGTGCTCTTGCTTCCCTCTTGGTGCTCCTGCACCCCTCCTGGTGTTCCTGCATCCCATCCCTCTGGCTCACTGCCTCCCCATCCTGTGCCACATCCCGTGCACTTCCACTCCTCCCCTCGCCCGCCCGGTGCCCCCAGCCCCCTGTACCTGGCTGCTAGGGTGGCTTTCTCCAGCTCCGCGTCCCGTGCCCGCGCTGCCAGCTGCTCCTGCAGCTGCTCCAGGCGCAGCTCCTGCCGCTCGCGGGCCGCGCCCGCCTGGCTCTCGGCCAGCCGCAGGTTGGCAGCCAGGTGCAGGCAGGCGGCGTGGGCGGCGCGGCCCGTCCGGGACACCTCGTGGCCCAGCTCCGACAGGTCCCTGTGCGGGAGGGAGGCGCAGGGTGGGATCCCCAGGGGTCCCCGGAGGGAGGGATCCCACCCCGGGCCCCGCTGACCTCTCGGTGGTGGCCTTCATCTCCCCGAAGTGGCGCCTGAAGGCCACCAGCTGCCGCCAGAGGGTCAGGAGCCGACTGTGCTCGTTGCTGAAGTAGGTGTTGAAGGACTGGGGTGGGATGGAGCGGGATCAGGAATCCCGTCCCCAAATTCCCAAATATCCCTCCTGGCCACACTCATCACCCCACAGTCCTCCACATCCCCACCCCAATTCTTGTAGGCATGGAGAGGAGTGGGGGGGGCAACAGGTCCCTGCTTCACATCCCCTTCCCACCACATCCCCCAAACCTCTAAATTCTTCTCCACACAACATCCCCCATGGCCCCACATCCCTCCCACGAGTCCTGTGTAATTGTCCCTGACACATCTCTGCATCCCCCTGCCTCATCTCCCTTTCCCATCCATGTCACATCCCCAAGTCCTTTCCCATGGAACATCCCCATGGACCTACATCCCCCACATTGTCCCTGACACATCCCTGCATCCATCTGTCTCATCTCCATTTCCCATCCCAAATCCTTCCCCATGGAACATCCCCCCAGCCCTGCCTCCCTCCTCAGTGACCCCACATCCCGTAGCCCTCTGCCTCGCATCCTGTTCCCATCACATGCCACACCGCCATACTCCCCAAATTCTGCTCTTTGCAGCATCCCCCACGACCCCACATCCCTCTCCATGATCCCACATTCCCCTGCCTCACACCCCTCTCCCCACTGTTGCTTCCTGGTGTCCCCTATCCCTGTCCAGGTGTCCCCCACCTCCTCCTCCCGTCTCCACTCCGCCTCCCGCTGCTCCAGCTCGTCCCGGGCCCGTGCCCAATCCGCCGTGAGCTTCCGGATGTCTTCGCTCAGCGCCGCGTTGGCCACGTTGGCCTGTTCCAGCTGCTCCCGCAGCATCGAGTTCACCTGCACCAGGCTGCTGCTCCTGAGATTGGGGATTACCAGGTTCAGCACCCCCTGGGAATCCTCACATTCCCCCTGGGATCCTGCCCACCTCTGCTGCTCCTGAGATCAGGGATCACCGAGGTCAGAATCCCCCTGAGAATCCCTACATCTCCCCGGGATCCTGCTCACATCTGCTGCTCCTGGAACTGGGGATCACTGGGGTCAGCATTCCCAGGGAATCCTGACATTCCTGCCCACCTCTGCTGCTCCTGGGATTGGGGATCACCAGGGTCAGCATCCCCCAGGAATCCTCACACCCTCCCGGCATCCTGCCCACCTCTGCTGCTCCTCCTCCAGCCGGATCAGGGCATTCTCCAGCTCGTTGCTGCTCTCCTCCTCAGGCTGGGAGCCACTGGCATCCAGCTGGATCTGTGGAAACATCCCCCTGCTGGCCATCACCCCGATTTGGGATTTGGGGCAGGGGACCCCCAAAGCTTCCCTCACCGTCAGCCTCTCCTGCTCCAGCTCCGTGGCCTTCTCCAGCAGCTGCTGCTCCACTTCCCCGCATTTCTTCTTGTACTGCAACACCTGCGGGAGGGACAGGGTGTGACACCGATGTGGGGGTTCCCCAAATTATCCCAGTGTGCCCCTGGGAAGGATTTACCTTGGCTTGGAGCTTCTGCACCAGCTGGGCCTGGCGCTGCTGGCCCTCCTGGTAGGCCTGGAGCTTCCTCTTGTAAGCAGCCTGCTCCTCCTCCAGCAGCCTCCGGAGCTCGATGTTGTGCTGGGCCAGGCTCCGGCTCTCGGCCGCTTCCTCCGGCTCCAGACGCAGGCTCTGCTCCAGCTGGGATCAGGGAGAACCAGGCTGGCACCCCACAGCCCTGAGCAGCCCCCAGCCCAGCCTGGCACCCCACAGCCCTGAGCAGCCCCCAGCCCAGGCTGGCACCCCCACAGCCCTGAGCAGCACCCAGCCCAGCCTGGCACCCCCATACCCCTGAGCATTCCCCAGCCCAGCCTGGCACCCCACACCCCTGAGCAGCCCCTGTCTCAGGCTGGCACCCCCACACCCCTGAGCATTCCCCGGCCTCACTTCCAGGGGTTCCACAGCAAATCCCAGGCAGCCAAAGGCCTCAATTCCCACTTCCCCTCATTTCTCCATGCACAGGGAGGGGATGAATGGGAAATTGCGGGGGTGCTTTTAAGGATAACTCAACCTCCAGCCTGTGGGTTCAGGAAAGCCCCTTCCAGTTTGCATGGAGTGGCTGAAGGATAAAAGATCCTTGGGTACAGGAGTGGAAACTTGCCTACAGATATTTTCTTGATATTTGTTTTTTTTTAATAACGAGGCACAAACCAAGAGATTTCTCCAGTATCCCACCAGTTTGGGGGCACACTCAGCACTGGGAGGGCCAAAGACCTTTGGAATTCCCTGTTGCCAGGGCAAAGTGCTGGAAAACGGAAGGATTCCCACAGGGAGGGGGGTCCTTCCCAAAATCCAGCGGGACAAATAAAGCAGGGATGGACAAGCCCCAGCAAGCCAGGACTGGTCTGGACAATTCCCACCACGGGGACACCACAGCTCCCCCGCCCCACACCGGGAATGCCAGGGCTGGAGCTGGCACTGCCTGGAGTTTGGGGCTGGAAAAGGGGATTTGGGAGGGCTGGCTGAGGGCGTTGCACTTGATGGCCAGCTGTGGATTTTGGGGTTAAAAAGGGGTTAAAAAGGGGGGGGCTCATCTGCTCTCTGAGGGCGTTGTGTTTGATGGCCAGCTGTGGATTTTGGGGTTAAAAAGGGGTTAAAAAGGGGGGGGCTCATCTGCTCTCTGAGGGTGTTGTACTTGATAGCCAGCTGTGGATTTTAAGGCTAGAATGGGGGACTTGGGGGGCTCACCCGTTCACTGAGGGTGTTGTACTTGATGGCCAGCTGTGGATTTTGGGGCTGGAAAGGGGGATTTGGGGGGCTCACCCGCTCACTGAGGGCGTTGTACTTGATGGCCAGCTCATCGCGCTCGGCCCGGCTCTGGGCCAGCAGGTCCTCGACGCGGGACAGCTCCTGCTGTAGGATCCTGTTCTCCTCCTGCAGGGACAGCAGCGAGGCCATGGCCCCTGCGGGACGGGATGGAGAGAGACGGGATGGGATCTGGGATCCGGGATCTGGGATCCAGGATGGGATCCAGGATGGGATCTGGGATCCGGGATCCAGCCCGAGACACAGCCAGGCCACCACAAACTGCTCTGCTCCCCTTGGGAAGGGACCAAGCCCTCCCCGGGTGAAGCATTTGGATAAAGGATCCCCAGGGATAGGAACAACAATCTGCCTTGGGATCCTTCCCTGATATTTGATTTTAATAACCAGGTGCAAACAGGGGGATTTCCACCTGATCCCACCACCCCTCAATGTGAGCATCCTCCAGCCCATGAGGAGCATTCTGCCCCCTGGCCCAGCTGGAAATGCCACCTCCCACACTCAGGCATTCCAAGGAATGCTGTTTGTGAGGGAAGAGCTGCTGCAAATGCACAGTTGTGGCCAAAAACCCACGGTAAGTTCGCAGTTGTGACTGCAAGGACGTTCAGATCTACATTCACAATCACAAAAACGCCAGGGATTTGCAGCTGCAACCACAAAATGTCCAAAATTCAGAGTTTGGGATCACAAAGTGCTGCAGATCTACAGCTGTGATCCCAACCCACTTCATTTTGCAGCTGCAACATAAAACCTATGTAAATGTGTGTTTGGGATCATAAAATCATGGCAAGTTTATAGCTACAAGAGCAAAACTGCTGCAGATTTGCAGGTATGATCCCCAAACTGCTGCAAATCTGTGTTTGTGATCACAAAATCCCTGCAGATTTATAGCTGCAGTCATAAAACTGCCACAAATTTGCATTTTGATCCCAAAACTGCTGTAAATTCATGACCGTGATCCCAAAACTTCTGCAGATTTCCAGTTACAATCCCAAAACGTGCTGCAGATTTACAGTCGCAACCACAAAAATCACTAAAAATTCGTGTTTGTGATCCCAAACCCGCTGCAGATTTCCAGTCACAATCCCCAAACTGTTGCAAATTCAGAGTTGATCCCAAACACACTGTAAATTCATGTTTGTGATCCCAAAACTGCTGTAAATTCACATTTGATTCCAGAACTGCTGCAGATTTCCAGTTACAATCACAAAAAATGCTGCAGATTTGTAACTGCAATCACATAACCGACACAAAATTTGGATTTCTAATGACAAAACCTCTGCAAATTCATGTTTGTGACCCCAAAGCCATTGCAGATTGATAGCTGCAATCATAAAACTGGAACAAACTTCCATTTGTGATCCCAGAACTGTTGTGAATTCCTACTTGTGATCCCAAAACTGCTGCAGATTTACAGTTCCAACAACAAAATCACCAAAATTTTGTGCTTGTGATCCCAAACCCTGCTGCAGATTCACAGCTGTGATCCCCAAACTGCTGTAAATTCGCATTTGCGATCCCCAAACCACCGAAAATTCTCATTTAAGATCCCAAACCGCGGCACTTTTCCATTCGCGGCCACAGACCCGCCCCCGATTCTCCGCGGGGATCACGGAGCCGCCCCGATCCGCGATTTTCCTACCACAAACCCCCTTTGCCCTCCCAAACCCGCTGCCCTCGCGCCATTCCCGATCCCATTCCCGGTCCCCATCCCATTCTCGACCCCGATCCCATTCCCGATCCCATTCCCGACCCCGACCCCATTTCCGATCCCATTCCCGGTCTCCATCCCATTCTCGACCCCGATCCCGTTCCCGATCCCATTCCCGACCCCATTCCCGATCCCACTCCCGACCCCATCCCCTTCCCGACCCCGACCCCATTCCCGATCCCATTCCCAGTCCCCATCCCACGCTCCCCCCGCCGGGGGGGACGCGCTGGCCCCACCTCAGTCCCGGGAGCATCTCCCGAGCCCAGGGCACCCCCTTGCCGCGGCCTCCTCGTCCCTCAGCCCCTTTTCCCGGGATTTGGGGTGGTTTGGGCTCGGTGCCCGCCCGCGGGAAGCGGATGCGGGGTCGGGATTAGCCCCAAATCCGCGTCCCCTCCCCGCGTGACGGCGGGAGCTGGGACCCTCCTCTTCCTGGAGGTCCCGGCAGCGGCGCGGCCCCATCCTCCCCCAGAAATCCCTCGGCACTGCCGGGCTCTGCCGACAAACCCACCCCGAGGCTCCGGCGGGAGCAGAAGGAGGAAAAGGAAGGGAAACAGAACCAAACGCCAGCCCCCGGCGCCGGCCGTGCCCGGAGTGGGTGGGGAGCTCCTTACCCGGGACAGAACCGCTCTCCAGCGGGCACGGCGCCCTCGGAGGGCCCCGGCCTTGAGCCCCGCACTCCTTAAGCTCATAATTAAAGCTCCGTCAGGAAAAGCTCCGGGGTGGAGCGAGCCGGGGTTGCCAAGGGGTGAAGCGGCTTTAACACCCCCGGGATGCGGGGATGGCCCCGGCACCCCGGATCATCCCCCCCGCCGGAGCTTTAATTATCTCCCAGGTAATTAAAGACTTTCAGCCTCCACCCTGGAAGGGAAAACGGGGATAAATCCCCAAGCCGGGCCCCACATCCCCGAGGTCGGGGGCTGGAGGTGTCCCCGCTCCTGAAACAAGGGATGGATTCGGTCCCGAGCCACGCTCCGCGCAGGAGGGGCTCGCCCGGCCGCCCTGCCCTCGCCCCCCCGGCAGGGAAAGTGCCCTTTCTCCCCCGGAGAGCCGGAGATTACCCGGGCCGGGGAGCAGGCAGATGGGATTGAGGATTTACGGCGTCTTGGATGCCTTCAGCCAGGCGGGAGCTGCCTCCAATTCCACCCCCCAGCTTTTGTGTCCCAAAACCCCTCCTTTTCCCCTCATTTCTCCTCTTACCTTCCCCTCCCGGTGTCCTTCCCAACAGAAACCACTGCTAAGCAACAGGTTCTGTTGTGCTCCGTGTCCAATCCCATTCCCTCGGCACCGGCAAGGAATGGGAATCACAAAAGCTCATCCTGGCCGCTCCAAGCCCACCCAGGGGAGGAAAAAAATTCCAGTCTGGCATCAAAACTGTTTTATTGTTCACTTGGAAGCATTACATTCTCACCTGGGTTGGCTGCCAGGCCCAGGGGAAAGCTCTGAAAGCAAAATGCCCATCATCCAGTCGGAAATAGAAAGGAAAATCCAAAGGGTTGGATAAAAATAAGCGGGATTTTTCGTACTCGGAAAAGCCTTAATATAAATAGGTAAGAAAATATTTATTTGTTTCAAGAGGAATCTCAAGCCCAGCTCTGTCCAAGAGCCTGACTCCACTGTGTCCTTAATAAAATGTCCATGGAAATGAGTAAAAAATCGTGTCATCAAAATAGAGGAGGAGTAAGACAAACTTCCCAGAGTAAGAAACGAGGAATTTCAGCATGGAAATGCCGGGATCAGGCTCCCTACATCCCGGGTAAGTGCTCAGAAAAAAATCCAGGCGGTGCTTGGCATCCTGGTTTGTGTGGATCTGGGAAGTGGGATGGCTCCAGGAGGATGCTCCACGCCGAGGGAAGGATTGATCCAGCTCAAAAGCACAAGCAGAAGGCAGAGGAATCTCTGAGGAGACTCTGAGCTCTCCCTCCTTATCAAGGAGAGGAATGGACCTGATGGTTTTTCCCAAAGGAGAAGCCTCCGAGGTCTTGCACGATCCAGGCCCAGGCTGTGGAGTGTTTTAAGGCATGTGGTTGCTTCTTTCCAGCACTTATTCCAGCATTTTGACGCCAGGAGGGATTTAAGGGCAGAGTGAGGTGTCCTGAGGCTGCTTCTTTGGTCCCACAGAATCCCAAGGATCCCAGCACCCACATGGGGAAAGGTGGATCAAGGCTGGGATCAGAACTGAACCCAGCCAGTGTTCCCCTGAGCCTGGTTGGAAGCTGACCTGGAGAGGGAGAAAAACAGGGGAAAAAAGAGTGTTTAGAAATGGTAAAGGCATCCAGGGAGGAAACTGGGCTGCAAATGGGTCATCCAGGAGCATCCCAAAACCCTCCTGCAGCAGCAGAGCATGAAGTGCCCATGGACTTAAACTCAGGGAAATGGCAGCACAGAGGCAGAGCCACTTCTGAACCCCAAACCTGGGACTGGATGGAGCAGTGTCCCCACCCCAGCGGGATTTTCCAGCAAAACCAGGAAGTTTTGGAGCATTCACATCCCTCCCAAATCCCTGTCCTGCTCACTCTGAAGCTTTGGCAAAGTCTCCCCAGACATCAGCAGCAGGAGCAGCAGTGGGCTGAGGCCAGGACAACAGGGAGTCTGTCAGAAAGTCGGGGAGAGAGGAAACAAAACAGCAGGAGTGATTTCCCACTCCCATTCCCAGATTCCCCCCTTTGATGCTCAGGAGCTCAGTGTGAGCACACACCTGTGATGGGGGTTCCTGGGAGCTGGGCAGGCGTGGAGAGCGCGGCCGGGCGCTCCCCGGAGCTGGATTTTCCTCCAGGGGGTGGTGGGAGCAAGCTCAGGCCCCCAGGCCCTGCAGGACGTGGCCTGGTGCTCCCTGTCCCTCCTTCTTTTTTCTTCACGTTCTGAAAGGAGAGCAGGAAGTTTGTGTGGGATCACATTTAAATCCAGAGCCAGAGCATGAAAACCCTGGAAGCCAAATTGTTTTAATTTGGGAATAAAATCCGGCACTGCTGCGACATCCCACTGCTGGTGCATCCAAAGGGGGCACAGCAGGGGTGGTTTTTACCCCAGATCCCACAGGCCTGGTTTTGGCAGCAGGAACTGATTGTATCACAACTCTCTGCAAATCCCTGCAGGCAGCATTATCCCCACAGGCTCTGCCCTGAGCCCACGCCTGGGGATTTTGGGGAGGAGCTGCTGCTTCCTCGTGCCACCCAAAGGAAAAGCTAGGATCAGCTGGGAAAGGCCCTCACAGCGATGCTGAGTTTGATGGTTTGTCCCTCCTTGAAGCCCAGATCCAGTTTGGGTCCCTGCTCCAGGTCCTGGGCCTGCCGGGCCAGCTCGCTCTGCTGCCTCACCCACCTGTGGGAATTCAGTTGATGGAAAAGGAGACACAGCCCACCCCAGGCTCCCCCAGACAAATAAATCCTGCTCAGGACCATCCCTCTGGCTCAGCAGCTCTGCAAGGGCCAAGGTATGAGCTGGGACCTCACCTGAGGGAGCACCCAGGGGATGATTCCCAGCAGTGGCTGCCGGAGCCCCATGGATCCCCCAGCCAGCACCACGTCCATCCATCCATCCATCCCCAAAACCCAAAAATCCCCCCATCCCCAGCAGCTAGAGCAGCCCCTTACAGCTGATACAGGAAGCAGAGGAAGCAAATTAGGGAATCTGGAGTGGGAATTTGGATGCCCAGTTTTGGACTTGGGAAGCCCAGTTTGGGACGTGCTGGGGAATCCTGGAGAAAGGAAGAGCTGCGAGCTTCCTCCCCTTCCCACCACACCTTCCCAGCCCAGCTCCCACTTCTGCAGCACTCCTGCCAAAACCGGAGCTGAGAGGACACGGGGAGAGGCACAAACTCACTTGAAGTGGTCCTGGAGAGCCACGTTGAAGTCAAAGGCATCCCCTCGGTCCACAAAGCCGACCCCGATGAACGCCCGGCGGCCTGGGCAGGGAGAGGAGTCAGGGCTGGGATGGGGATGGGGATGGGGATGGGATGGGATGGAATGGGGATGGGGATGGGATGGGGATGGGGATGGGATGGGGATGGGATGGGATGGGGATGGGGTGGGATGCTCCATCCTGCACAGCCCCTTGCCTGGCGCTGCCTCCAGAGGGAGCTGGGACACTGGAGACTGAGCCACGGGACTGGGGATGACGGAATCCCAGAATGGTTTGAGGTGGAAGGACTGTAAATCCCATCCCGTTCCATGGGCAGGGACACCTTCCACTATCCCAGGTGGCTCCAAGCCCCTTCCAGCCTTGGGCACTGCCAAGGATCCAGGGACAGCCACAACTTCTACGGGCACCCTGTGCCAGGGCCTGCCCATCCTCCCAGGGAGCAATTCCTGCCCAGTATCCCATCCATCCCTGCCCTCTGGCAGTGGGAAGCCATTCCCTGTGTCCTGTCCCTCCAGCCCTTGTCCCCAGTCCCTCTCCAGCTCTCCTGGAGCCCCTTTAGGGACCGGAAGGCCACAATTAGGTCACCCCAGAGGCTCCCGTTCTCCAAAGGCATCTCCAGGTGTTTCACCTCATTGGCTGCACCTAAACTTCAGTACAAACAGCTTTTTAATTAACGGGCAGCAGGGAGGTGCTCCTGCATCCTCCTGCCAGCGCTGAGCAGCCAAACCCAAGTGGTTTTGTTCCTGGCCAAGGTCAGAGCCGTGGGAGGGAGGGAGGGAGGCAGCTCCTCCCTCTGCCCCCCCGTGCAGGGCACATTCCGCCAGGGGCAGCAGGAATCCTTCCCAACAGGAGCAGCCAGGGCTCTGCGGGGTGCGCGGGACGCACCGTTCCCATCTTCAATCCGGATGACAAAGTACCGGCTGGAGTCTGTCACGCCCTCCACAGCGATCCCGGGGAACTGCTCCACGGGGGCCTGGGCAAAGAGCTCTCCTGGAACACACCAAGGGCCGGGGTGACGCCGGGCCCAGCCCGCACCGCTGCTCCCCGAGCCCCGCGGTCCCACTCACCCGAGCTCTTGTCCTCCAGCTTGATGAAAGCCGTGCTGCCCTTGGCCGTGATCCGCAGGCGGCCGCTCCAGGCCGGCTGGTCCAGCTGCCACTCCGCGGCCCTGGCGAGCAGGAAGGGAGCCTGAGCCGCCCACAGCCCCCCGTGCACCCCGGAGCTGCTGTGCCCGCCCGCTAACACGGTCAGGGTGGGGACAGTGGGATGTGTCACAAGATGTTTCGTTTCACCCCAAAACAGCTGCTGCGTTTGGGCGGGGAGCAGGCAAGAGCTGCGCGGGAGGTTTCGGTTCCCTTTCCGCGGAGTTTCCAGACCTGAAGCTGCCTCAGGGACAGACGGCTGTGCCAGGACGGGCTTCGGCTGGGGACTGACGGGCTGGGAACCCCGAAACACGCGGGGGGACGGAGACAGCCCTGTGGGGTGGGGATGGGGGCAGAGACACCTCCGGGGAGAACCCACGGGGGCTGAGGTTCCTCACGGAAGGGCTGAGATACCCCATGAGGGGCAGTTCTTGCTGCCCCACGGGGAGGGAGAGACCCNGCCGCTCTGTCCCGCCGCCTCGATGGTACCTCGGCGGTGCCTCGCTGCTGTCTCCGAGGCCGCCCAGGAGTGGGCGGGGCCCGCCGCAGANTCACGAGGAGGGGACCCCACAACCCCCACGGGGAGGGGCCGAGCCCGACCCGCCGGGAGGCGCTGACACTCCCCGGGCGGGCGCGGGCCCCACCTGTAGCCGCGGTTGGAGGCCCGCGGCGGTACCCGGTACACGAGCACCGCCGGCTTCACGCACAGCACCGACTCGTACTCCTCCTCCGCCTCCGCCGCCNTGCAGGGCGCTGCGGGAACTGGAACCGGCCCTGGGCTCCGAGCCGCGAAACTCACGGGTTTCACCGGCTTTATAAATCAGGTATTGGACTCTACTATTTCTATTTATTTATATTATAGCGTTACATACTATTTATTATAGTATTATATGTTCTGTAAAGTAGATATGATGTGTAAAATGTATCTATTAGATACTGGGCTGTATATTACATATAATTATATGTTTCTTCTATATTATTTATTAATACTTCTATATTATATTAACAGTTCTATATTATATATTAATATTATATGTTTACATTATTTCTATTATAAATAAATAGTTAAAAATCATCAGAATTCCAGGAGAGCCGGGGGCTGTGGGAGCTACCAGTGCTCCTGGACTCCTCACCCCGAGAGCTTCCAGCTTCTGAGGACGTTATGGAGCACAACATCCAGGGGGAGCCCAGCATGGAGCAACAAAATAATCACATTAGATTAAATTAGTTCAATTAACGGATTTGCTTTTCTCCTCCAGGGAGAGGCAGCGCTCACATCCACACCTGGGATCCACATATTCCCTTGGAGCACTGCCCTTCCCACCTTCCTGGGACCACTCCTATGAACTACCCTAAAAATGGGGTAAAATCCCCAGTTTTGGGTAAAATTATGGGCAAAAGCTCCCAGATTTTACCTTCCTGGTGGATTTTTACACCCCTGCCACCACAAAGCCGCCCCTGGCAGACACGGGGATAAAAGGAGGGAGCCGTAAAGCCGTGAAAAGTTTAAAGACATTTATTTAAAATACAATTTATAAAACGTTTTCTTTCCGGCGCATGTTTTTTTTTTTGTTTTTATTTTTTGGGGCGGAAACACGCGGGTGCCGCGTCCATCCTCCCCCTCCTCGAGATGAAGGCGCTTCCCACAGGAACGCCGCCGAGCCCTGCCCGCGGGCGGGACGTGTCCTGGGCACCGTGTCCTGGGCACCGTGTCCTGGGCACCGTGTCCTGGTGCCATGTCCTGGTGCCATGTCCTGGCACCGTGTCGCAGCAGGAGCAGCCAGAGAAGGAGATTTCAGTGCTGGAAAAGGGGATTTCGGTGCCGGAGCTGGAATTTCGGTGCCGGGCACGGAGGAGGCAGCGGCGCGGTGCCGACCGGATGCACCAGAAATCCGGTGGATTTGGGAGGTTTTTGGCTATTCGGTGCTAGTTTTAGGAATAATTAAGGAAAGGCGCAGTGACTACAGTTATTGCTGACGGCCTTCTCCCTCCCACTCCCTCCCGGAGCTCGTCCCGGCCCTCAGGCTGGGGGGGATGAGTGAGATCCCCCAAAAGTCCCCAGGATCCTGGGGGGAATCCCAGGGGAATCCCGCCCCACCCGGAACCAGCTGTGAGGAGCTCATGAAGGTTCCGGGGATCGCTTGGATACACAGGTAGTTTCTATTTTCTCCTTTCTGTGGTATTTCAGCCTCATTTCCACACAGGGCTTTTCGTGCACATCAAGATTGGCTCGTTCCCCCTCGAACCTGCTGAAGGCAGCACCCGGATGCAGGAATCCGTCAGGAACCACCCGGGTCTCCAGGTCCTGGCCCCTCCAGGAAGAGCATTTAGTGTTCATCCAATCCCTTGATATCGAGTGATCCTCAGTTTCATCCCGGGGGGAACATCTCTGTTCCTGGGGAGCAGCAGCCTCCCAGTCCTCTTCCCAGGAGCCCGAGCAGGATGATCCCTTCCCTGAAGCCTCTCTGCCTCCAGGGACATGGGGGGGATCATCCAGGCTTTTCCCAAGGCTGGTCTGGCTCCCGGTTCTGCCATTCCAGGAGAGCTCGTACCATCCCTGCGCCGCCGGGCCGGCCCCTCGGGATATCCCACTGCCCGATGGCAAGGCTGCAGCGGCGCCGGAGCCTCTCCTCCCCCTCCTCACATCTCCCTCATTCTTCACCGCCTGGCCCTCTGCGGCCAAACAGCAGACATTTGCACAGGGTCACTCTGCATTCCCTTCTCCCCAAACACAAAAAAACCCAAAAAGGATGTATTTTAAGCTTCTCCTCAAAGCCAGCGGGGAACCGGAGCCAAGCTTTAACAGGAGCAAGATGTGATCTGGGTCCGACTCTGAGGTACCTGGGGGTATCCAGGAGTTCGCTTCCATGGCAGTTGAAATGGAGAAGGAGAAGCATGAGCTTGTCATCCCCGAGCCATCACATTCGTGGAAATCCACTGGAATTCCCTTTGGAACACTCAGCTACCTCTCTGGATTCAAACAAACGGCTCAAACCCTTCCCACGCACTCCGCCGATCCAAGATACAGAAAACAAACAGAAAACCAGATAAAAGAACCTAAAATCCTTGGAAACAGAACTCGTTCTGGAAGTGATGAGGACAACATGCGCGGCTGGGGAGGCTTCCCATCTTTTTTTTTTTTTTTTTTTCCTTAAATGCCAGGTTTTGAGTACAACAAACGTTATTGCTGGCGCTCGCTCCAACCCGAGCGGGACACGCACGACTCCCTGTGCCCGGCCGAGTCCGGCACGGCCCCTCGTGTGCCCCGGCCGCAGGGACAGCCCTGCCGGGACGGCCGCTCACAGTGGGTGGAGAGGGGAGGTCACAGTGCGTGGGGCTGGAGGTCACAGTGGGCAGAGCGAAAGGGTCACAGTGCAAATCAGCCCGGGAGGGCCCCTGGCCCGGGTCCGTGTGTCCGTGCTGGCGGAAAGACGCCTCCGCCTCTATCTGCGCTGCTTGAAGCCCTGTGAGCCATCGGGGCCCAGCGGCTGCCGGATCACATTGTTGGGCTGCCGGCTGTCCTCGGGCTGCGAGATCCGCGGCGGCCTGCGGGGACAGAGGGGACACAGCTCAGCCTGGGGGGACACCGCGGGGACAGAGGGGACAGCTGAGCCTGCAGGGACACTGCGGGGACAGAGGGGATACAGCTGAGCCTGTGGGGACACTGCGGGGACAGAGGGGACAGCTGAGCCTGCGGGGACACCGCGGGGACAGACGGGACAGGTGAGCCTGCAGGGACACTGCGGGGACAGAGGGGATACAGCTGAGCCTGTGGGGACACCGCGGGGACAGAGGGGACAGCTGAGCCTGCGGGGACACCGCGGGGACAGAGGGGACAGTTGAGCCTGCGGGGATGCAGCTGAGCCTGCAGGGACAGAGGGGACAGTTGAGCCTGCAGGGACACTGCAGGGACAGAGGGGACACAGCTCAGCCTGGGGGGACAGAGGGGACAGCTGAGCCTGCAGGGATGCAGCTGAGCCTGTGGGGACACGGTGGGAACAGAGGAGACAGAGGGGGACAACTGAGCCTGCAGGGACACCGCTGAGTCTGTGGGGACAGAGGGGACAGCTGAGCCTGCAGGGACACAGCTGGGGCCTGTGGGGACCGAGGGGGCACAGCTAGCCTGCAGGGACACAGCTGGGGCCTGTGGGGACAGAGGGGACAGCTGAGCCTGCAGGGACACAGCTGGGGCCTGTGGGGACAGAGGGGGCACAGCTAGCCTGCAGGGACACCAGGAGCAGGGCTGGGGCTGCAGGGGAACACAATTGAGGTGTGGAATTCCGAGTGCCTTGGGGAAACCCCTGCACCACGGGAATGTTGTCACATGCTCTGGGGTCCCCAGCAGAGGAAGGACATGGAACAAGTCCAAAGGAGCCTGCCAAGGTGATCAGAGGGATGGAGCAGCTCTGCTGTGAGGAAAGGCTGAGGGAACTGGGATTGTTCAGCCTAGAACAGAAAACCTCTGGGGCAACCTAACTGTGGCCTTCCAATGCCCAAAGGGGCCAACAGGAAAGATGGAGGGACTCTGGACAAGAGCCTGGGGAAATGGATTCCCACTGCCAGAGGGCAGGGATGGATTGGATATAGGGAAGGAATTCCTCCCTGGGAGGGTGGGAAGGCCACGGCACAGGTCTACTAGAGCAGCTGTGGCTGCCCCTGGATCCCTGGCAGTGTTCCAAAGGCACACGGATGTGGCACTTGGGGACACATTTAGTGGGGAACACAGCAGTGCCAGTCAGTGGTTGGACTCTGTGAACCTGGAGGGCTCTTCCAGCCTCAAAGATCCCACGGTTTATGGCCTTACCAGGCTCTTCCCTGGTAAGGGCTCTATCAGAGCCCTCCTCTCTCTGTGCCAGCCCGGCTGCACTCTGTGAGGAGCTCACCCCCACTAGTGCCAGGCAGGAACTCCCCAGCCCCACGGGGCCGCTCTCACCTGTCCAGGATGGGCTTCTCCTGCTCCTCCTCGGGGCTGGCGCTGCCCAGGATGCGTTTCCTGGCCTCGGCGTACTCGGCCTCGCGCTGTGCCAGCGATTTGACGGGGAAGGCGGGGCGGCTGGCGGCGTGCGCGCTGCTCAGCACCCCGTTGCTCGTGGGCCGCTTCAGGATGCGGATCTGCGGCGGGGGCCCCGCGGGAAGGCTCTCGTCCTGGATCACGATCGGCACTTTGGGAGGAGATTTGGACTTTCTGCTGTTGGGGAGAAAAACATGGGGTTGGTGCTTGTTTTCCACGGGGGTTTGCTGCCCGGTGTGGATTCCTCGTGCTCGGATGGTGTTTCTGTGATTACGAGCAGCCTGGAATAATTGAAGACCTCATTACAGTTGTAACTCTAAACTGGAGCAGTGGATTAGCTCGGAAAGAGATGGAAAATCAGGCCCTGCTGTGTCTGACACCATTAAACTCTGCTAAAGGAAAGGGAGCAGACACTGGGTAAAGCTTTAGCATTTCCAGTCGAAGACATTGGCATAAACACCTCGATTTCGTTCCCTGCAAGGATTTCTAGGGCCCCTCTCACCAAGACACCCAGCCTGCCACTCCAACCCAGCCATTTCACTCCTCAGAGCCAGCCTCGGCCCCAGCTCACCATCTGAATGTTTTATAGTCCTCTTTTTGCATGGAACTCCCAGAGGATAAATCCCATGACTCTCTAATAATCAAAGAAACCCCAACAACAAAGGACTTGTCAGCAGTGATTAAAAACGTTTCTGGTAGGAGAAAATAACACAGCCCTGCCCAGGCCCAAAGGAAGCAGGAAAAGAAATTCTCCCTGATGCAAGACACACCGAGTCAGTCCAGAGCCAGAAGCTGGGATTACCTGACTCACCCATTTCTCCCCCTCTTTCTCACACGGCTTCCCCCAAGCTGGAGCTACATCCAGTCCGGAGGAGCCGGCTCTGAAATCAGAGCACTCTCAGCTTTCTGCTGCCTTCCCGCGGCTCCAAAGGGCCACCTAGTGGCACGGAGACAGGGATCCCCCGATCCCCAACCCCAGCCCAGCGCTCCCTGCTCAGTTTGAAGCTGTTTCCCCACCGCTCCCACTCCCCAGGCCTTCAGCTGTCCAACAACCCCTCAGGAAAATCAGGATTTTACCTTTCCTTCTGTGTGATCTTCAGCTTCTTTTCCAACCGTCTGTCTATTTCCTTGAAAAGAAGGAGAGAAAAGTAAAAACACAAAGTTTTTAATAAAATGAAGACCAATCTCAGTTTGGAGTCGGAATTTGAGCCTGTCAGGGCACACATTTAATTTCACTCTTCCGAATCTATAAAGGGGGGAGGGAGTGTGTGATTCCATCTGAGGATGACTTGGGAATCAAGAGGCAGGGAAAAGCAAAGCCACCATGAATAACCCCTGAGAAAAGCAGAACCACCAGGAGTATTTTGCTGTAAACAGGCGCACACCCACAGCAGGCCGTGGATCCAGCGTGGGGCACTCATCGCTCATTTCAACCACTTCAGCTGGCAAAAAACCACCCGTGAGGGTAAAACCAACAGGATCCCACAGCAATTCCACAGCAATTTCACAGCAATTCCACAGCAAGTATTCCTGGATCCAGGCAGGGACTGGGCCAAACCTGCCGGGCAGAGCTGCAGCAGCAGCCACGGCCGGGGCGATCCCGGGGGAGCTGAGCCCCGAGCCAGGGGCAGGGCTGGCTGGCAGGGCCACATTCCTGCCAGGAGAAGGCCCTGCCCTGCCCCACACGCACCACGGAGCCTCCCTGGGCTGCTCCCTGCCCTTCCACACGCTGCAGTCACCCATGGAGTCACCCACGGGCACAGAGCCAGGTCCATCACTGTCAGAGCCAGGTCTGAGCGTGTCAGCCTCTGCCCAAGCCTCTGGCACCCACCTCAGCCAAGCTGCCAAGGTGTTGCAACCAGAGCCATTCCAGAGAAACTCGGCTAAGGAGGAGAAGGAAGCCAGGTTTCAACCCTCCTGCAGGTGACCTGCCCCAACCCCGTCGGTATTTTTAGATCCTCACGACAGCTCCGTTAAAAGAGGCTCCAAAACAGCTTTTTGTGTTTGATTCAATCATCAAGGAAGAGGGAAAACACTACCTGAGAGTGTCCTAGTTTAGCCAGCTGATAACTGGCACTACAGAAGGAAATTCCAGGAGGCAGCTGCTCTGCTTTGAGGCCTGGCTGCTTCCCCCCACTGGCAGCAGGAGCCACAGCGGGCACAGCTCGGGAAAGGAACGGGTTTGGACAGACATTCCATTCCTTCCCTGCCCCTGTGAGCAGGGAAGGAGCACAAGTCACTACAAGATGCCAAACCACAGTGTTGGCACTGCTGGTCTTACAGGCCACGGCAGCCTCCACCTAGAAGGGAATCAATCATTTCAGGAAGAGAAAAGGTGGGTGGGAGGTTGAATTTCCTACCCAGCCCTGTCCTGGGAGGTAACAAAACCAGGCAGAGCTTCACAAGGCAGGTCCCAGCCAGAGCCTCCCGGGGAGAGCAAACACCTGCAGGCAGCTTCCTTCCCCTTCAAGGGGACTGGGAGGGAGAAAAATCCAATTCCAGAGCTGCTCAGGAGGGAGGGAAATGTGTAAGAGCTGCCTCCTGCCCTCTGAGAGCAGGGGGTGGATATCCCAGTGAGGATGGAGATGCTGTGGAGCAGCCGGGGGCAAACACTGGAAGCCAAACTCAGGGGAAGGGGTTGGCTCCCCACTGAGCCAGCCCAGGTGACATCGTGGTCTTGAAATCCTGTTTTCAGCCTTCAGGAGGTCACCCATGCTCCCAGGCCATCCCAGAATATCCCCTATTAAATACTTCAGCACATGGGGGAGAGAGACAACAGGAAAACTGAGTGGAAGGGAGGCAAACACACTCAGGAGCTTCTCAAATCATTTCACTCTGAGTAGAAACAGGGCTGCTGAGCCTTCAGCTGGAACTGTGGGCATGGAGGGGATCACGAGCCACATGGCAGCCCTGGGGAAGGCTCTGTTCTGCTGCCCCTTCCTGCAGAGGAGAGGTGGCCTTGGCAAAAGTCACATTCCTGCACTGCTGGGGGCTCTGAGGTGAGCCTGGGGCTATTCCTGCACTGCTGCTGGCTCTGAGCTGAGCCCCAGGGCTGCAGCCACAGTCTGACTGGGAGATGCTGCAACTGTCACCTCCACCTCAGCACCTGAGAACAGGTGATTCATGGCACTGTCACCGAGCCCCAGCACTGCCAGGCAGCCCCACACACTCCAACCACAACCTGCAGCCTCCCCTGCCACAGGAAAATGAAGCTCTTTGCTCAACACAAAAACTTATTCCAACGACTCCTTCAAAACCATCCCAATTCCTTCACAGCCTGTTTCACTTTTCCCACTCCAGAGCAGCTCACTTCCAGCAAAATTCGTGGTGTCTGTCTCCAAATCCCCAAAACTGCCAGTGGTCAGGGAGCAAACGTGGTCCTGGACCATAAAACAGTGCTCTGTGCTTGGGGAGCTCCTCACCAGGGATCACACGGGGTCATGGAGGCTGGAAAAGGCCTTGGATCACTGAGCCCACCCTGTGCCCGATCCCCACCTTGTCCCCAGCCTGCTGAGTGCCACCTCCAGGGATGGGCACTCCAAACCTCTCTGGGCAGCCCCTGCCAGGCCTAAGCACCCTTTCCATGGAGAAATTACTCCTGATATCCAACCTGAGTTTCCCCTGGCCCAGCCTGAGGCCGTTCCCTGGAGCAGAGCCCGACCCCCCCGGCTGTCCCCTCCTGTCAGGAGTTGTGCAGAGCCACAAGGTTCCCCCTGAGCCTCCTTTTCTCCAGGCTGAGCCCCTTTCCAGCTCCCTCAGCTGCTCCTCCAACCCCTTCCCCAGCCCCATTCCCTTCCCTGGACTCGCCCCAGCCCCTCCAGCTCCTCCTTGCCACAAGGGCCCCAGGACTGGAGGTGCCTCAGCACAGGGACAGGCCCTGCCCTGGGCCTGTGCCCACACCAGGCTGGCACAAGGAGCAAAGCCAGGAGCAGCTAAAATATTCCCTAAATCCCAGCCTCAGCAGCTGATGGAAGCACTGTGCTCTCTGCAGAACACGAGGCTTCCTCCACACACAGGGATCTTGGCAGAGTAACAGAAACCAACCATTCACACCAAACACACACAAACCTCTCCCACCCATCCCAGCCACTGTCAGCCCTACAGGATCCACAGAATTCCTGGCACTGCTGAGGGGATTCCAGCTGCCTCCAGACATCCACTGAACTTTTGGGTAGAAAAAGTCTCTTTGTGTTTAAATAGATGGTCAAAAGCAGCTCCCCACCTCACACACCTCTTGGCATGTCAGAAATTGTGTTTTCTTCTAAACTGACTCTGCATTTTCCAGGAAGCTCAGTGTTCATTACTAGGATGTTTGGAATTGTAGGAATGGAGCATTGGAACACCACGTGCAGACACAGCCCCAGCCCTGAGCAGCCTCACAGCTCGTGACAGAGATCACTGCACCAATTTAAAAGCAGGATCACCTTGGCACTGCTCATTTTTAATTAAAATCAAATCCCTGCTGCTGCTCCGCACGGATTCATCCGTCTGCTGATGTCACCCCCTCTGCTCTGCTGTGTCACGCTGTCACCGTGTGGGTAAGGAGATAAAATTAGGAGCTGACTCTGAGGGCAGGTGCCAGAGGCACTACAAGCACCACAGGCATGAGCTGCCTGCAGAGGCAGCTGGGTTTGGCACCCGAGGACCTGGACAGGTCACTGTGGACAAACCCCAGGTGTCCATCACCTGAGGGGCTCTTCCAGCTCCCCCTTCCCACACACTCTTATCTGTATCACCCAAAACCAAGCCTGCTTCACATCCCCGTGCAAAACCCCTTCCCCAAAGATTAGTAAGGAATCTCACCCACCTATTTTTAGGGCTATTATCTGTGGATGCCAAACGGGACCCAAACAAACAGCCCGAAGAAGATTCTGTTCTCTGACATTTAGGCTGCATTTGTGGACAAGGACATCATGGAAACTGAGCTCCAGCCCCACCACAGCCCCCCCTCCTACCCCTACCCCTGAGGAAAACAGCCAAGAGGATCCATGACCCCCCTTGGAATGCAGACACAGACCCCAGGACACGAAGCTGCTGCTCAGATCCCACATTCCCGTGGCCTGGCATCCCAAAGAGCCACCCCAGCCATAAAGCTGACACCTTGGGGGTGTTCCTGGTGAGCTGGAGACCCTCAGCACCCCAGGAATGTGTCCTTCAGGAAGGGACGGCCCTGCGGAGCCTCCATGGGATGGAGGCACATTCCCAGGCAAATCCAGAATATTGGGAAGCACAGGGGCTCTGAGTCAGCCACGCTGCTGGCCAGAGAACCTTTTGGGAATAAGTGCAGTGCCCTGGACACGAAGAAAGCATCATCCCCCATCCCTGCCAGCAGGGACTCTCCAAACACAATGAGCACCGGCAGCTCCCAGCCCGGCTGATCCAGGAAGGAATAACAGGATAACCCCTGGCTGCCTTTGATCCCAGGGAGAGTGAGTGACCACCACTGAAGGTGTGAGGAAGGCAGAGACTTTGTGTAAATCACTTACACTGGGTGGGTACTTCGCCCTCTTCCTCCAAAATTCCTCTGCAGAAATCCAGGGGAGATCCGTACTGGAGCACAGGGCAGAAATCCTGGTGCCCTCCTGGATCTCTGGTAACATTCCAAAGCTCTGGAAAACCATTAACCACATTCTCTGCTGTATCTACTCCCAGCACAACCTTCTACCCCTTCTCACCCCTATAATGTGGAATGTCAAACCCCAAAACAAGCGATTTTTGGCTGGGGCTGGATCCTCCCAAAACCACGGCCTTGTCTGCTCCTTCCAGCACCACTGGATGCTCTGGCAATTCCAGACAAACTCCAAAGCCTGGTTAATGGTCTTTTCTTCAGGAAATAAAAGCAAGTTTTAAGATCTGAGGTCTCCAGAACTGTTGATGGGGACCTGAACCTGGAACTGCTTCCCCAAAACACCCTCAGGAAAGAGCAGACCTGGCATTCCCAGTCTTCTAATGATCCACCTATTTCTCTTCTCCGAAGATAAATTAATCTATTAATTACTGCAACATTCCAATTCCTGAGGCTACTGGGGATCAGACCCACTAATTAGTCCTCCCAGTCGTCCTGCCACGCTCAGGCCTGGCAGTGGCAGCCCAGGACAGCCCCAGGTGTTCCTGTCTCCATGGCAGATCCTGCTCCTCAGCACCAGGCACTGAGACACAGGACACTGAGTATTTTTGGGAACAAGCCTGGCGCCACAGGACATTCCCAGCATGGATGTTTAGGGGTGGGGGAAGCATTTAGGGGGGCAGCAGCTCCTTCTCCCTTGCTGCAATATCCCCAAACCAACCCTCTGCTCCCACTGTTCGCTCCCAACCTCCAAACTTCTCATTCCTTAACAAAAAACCTCCCTCTGCCCAAGCAGCACCGAGCAGCAGAAACAGAAACTTCCATTCCCACTTTCAAGACTTTTTTGGACCCGTTACAGCACCTAAAGCAAACATTTGGCAAAAGTTTGCCCAAAATCTTTCTGGTTTGGGAAGTCCAAATCCATCCTGGGCTTTTATGGCAGCAGGAGAGGGGGGGTTCTGCCCCTCTGCCCCCTCAGGTGAGCCCCTCAGCACCTGCAGAGCTGCCCAGGCCTGGGCCCAGCACAGGGAGGAGCTGGAGCTGCTGGAGCCAGCCCAGAGGAGGCTCCAAGGGGATCAGAGGATGGAGCAGCTCTGCTGTGAGCAAAGGCTGGCAGAGCTGGGAATGTTCACCTGGAGAGGAGAAGCTCCAGGGAGAGCTCAGAGCCCTTCCAGGGCCTGAAGGGGCTCCAGGAGAGCTGGAGAGGGACTGGGGACAAGGGCAGGAGGGACAGGACAGTAGGAATGGCTTCCCACTGCCAGAGGGTAGGGATAGATGGGATACTGGGCAGGAATCCTTCCCTGTGAGGGTGGGCAGGCCCTGGCACAGGGTGCCCAGAGCAGCTGTGGCTGCCCCTGGATCCCTGGCAGTGTCCAAGGCCAGGCTGGACACTGGGGCTTGGAGCAGCCTGGGACAGTGGAAGGTGTCCCTGCCATGGCAGGGGTGGGATGGGATGAGCTTTAAGGTCCCTCCCAACCAAACCATTCTGGGATTCCATGCCCCTCACAGCCCTGACACCAAAACCCAGTTTTCCTCACGGACACAGCTCCTGCACACCCCAACCTTGTTACTGTGGCCTCTGACCACAGCAGTCATCAGCACAGGGAGGTCACAGTGTCACACCCCAAAATATTTCCCTTCTGACTCTGCTGGATTTCAACCCCATTCAGCACCTCCAAGTGACAGGAGCTCAAACCTTCAGACCCAGTGACCCAGAGCCTTTGCTGGCAGGTGACACCCACGCCACCCTCACAGGTGACAGGAGACTTTCTGCCACCTCGGGTGATCTGTCCTCCCTGAGCACTGTGACACGAGCAGGGACAGCCCCCAGGCCAGGCCAAAGTCCATCCCCAGCTTTGGCTGCTCCATCCTCCCGGAGCGGCCGATCACCGGGACACGGGGCAGTGTCACCTTCCTGGGGACACTGCTGGGATCAGAGGGGGCACTGGGGGGGCTGGAGGCAGCAGCTGGGAGCTCAGTCTGCAAACTCCAGGGGGAAAAAGACACACAAGGATTAATTCCATGGGTTTTCAACCTGTTTGGGATTTCCAGAGTAATGTTTGACCTGCAGAGAACGAGGGAATGTCCTGAGCTGGAAGGGACCCACAGGATCAGAGTCCAGCCCCTGGCCCTGCACAGACACCCCAACAATCCCAGCCTGTCCAAACACTCCTGGAGCTCTGGCAGCCTCGGGGCCAGGACCATTCCCTGGGGAGCCTGGGCAGTGCCCAGCACCCTCTGGGGAAGAACCTTTCCTGATCTCCAACCCAAATCCCCCTGGCCCAGCTCCAGCCCTTCCCTGGGTCCTGTCCCTTCTCCCCCTTGGGACGAAGCTGAAAGAGATCCTGACCTGAAATCAATGATTAAGACTCTGACACACTCAAATCTTAGTTGGCAAAGGAATAACCAATGAATCCATCAGCCAAGCACCAATTCCAAGCTGAGGAGCACCCATGACCATGGACACACTCCAGTTTTGGAGTCCAGCTTCCCACCTAACATTTAATTATTGGCTTAGCCAGGTAAACAGGCCTGAGTGTCACCAGCTGACATCTCATTTGTGTTTGCCAGCTGGGCCACACAACACCACAGAAAAACAAACCAGGAATTAAGGTTCATTAGTGTTTTCTGACCCAGACTGGCCTTTGAAGCCCTTTCCACCCTTACTCCTAACTCAGACAACTCACACGTTACTCATGCCCTGTTTTCCATCTGTAACTCCCCATTCCACAGACATTCCAGGGCTCTAATTAGACACCAGAGAGGTGACAGGGATCCAGGGGCCCCACAGAGCTCTGCTGCACCCTGTGGCCCTGGACAGGGGACACTGCCAGAGCAGAGGGCACTGCCTGCCATGGCCACTCAGGGGTGGCACATTCCCAAGGAGCTGCTCTGTTTCTGGGGCAATTCTGATGGCACAAGAGCAAGAGACAAATGGAGGCCACGTTGAACACCCAAACAACCACCAGAGGATTGGTTTCACAGCTCCCTAAGGGACCAAACTGAGCTGTGTGGGGGTTTTGGGGGTTTTCTTCAACCTAGTGAGATTTTCCTGGTGCCTGATTTGGGAGAGCTGCAAGAGAGAAGTGAGGTGAATTTTAATTAGGAGGCCATTGGATCTCTGCTCAGCCCAGAGCTGCCTCTTGCTGACAAACCTTTAAGGCCTTGAGCAGAAGTTCTCAGCCTCACCAAAAACTACAACCAGAAACCCTCAGAACTAAAAATCTGATATATTTTCTTTCCTAAGGAACACCCCGTGGGTGGAATATTAAAAAATTACATGCTAGGACACAGATAATGTATCCCATAAAACCCACCATGGATCTCCTGCTACATCTCCACTGTTCCCTCATGTGCTGAAGGTCTAAAAAATTAAAATAATTCAGGTTCTCAACAGTGGGAAGTACCAGCATCACAGAATCACAAATGGTTTGGGCTGGAAGGGACCTTAAAGCTCCTCCAGTGCCACCCCTGCCATGGGCAGGGGCACCATCCACTGTCCCAGGGTGCTCCAAGTACCATCCAGCCTGGCTTTGGGCACTGCCAGGGATTCAGGGGCAGCCACAGCTGCTCTGGGCACCCTGTGCCAGGGCCTGCCCACCCTCACAGGGAACAATTCCTTCCCAATATCCCATCAACCCTGCCCATTCCCTGTGTTCTGGCACTGTCACAACAGGATGTGTTTGAAGCTGCTCCCTGGTGTCTCTGCTCTACTGCAGCCTCCTCCTGAGCACCAAGCAGGACTGCCAAGCCTTGTGCCTTCATGCTGGGATCCACCTCGTGCTGCCTTGGATGGAAGAAAATCACAGAACCATGGAATGTCCTGAGCTGGACACAGAGATCAAATCCAACCCCTGGCCCTGCACAGACACCCCAACAATCCCAGCCTGTCCAAACACTCCTGGAGCTCTGGCAGCCTCGGGGCCAGGACCATTCCCTGGGGAGCCTGGGCAGTGCCCAGCACCCTCTGGGGAAGAACCTTTCCTGATCTCCAACCCAAACCCCCCTGGCCCAGCTCCAGCCCTTCCCTGGGTCCTGTCCCTGCTCACAGGGCAGAGATCAGAGCTGCCCCTCAGGAGGAGCTGCACTTGCTGTCAGTGCTACAGCAGAGCCTCCTCCTGTCCTTGTTGCTCTGTCCCCACCTGCTGCCTCCTGTGGCTGTGACTTTGGGACACCTGAATGTCCCCAGCTGCACCAGCATCCATCAGGACCACAAGAAACATGGGATAAGGAGAGGCTGGGCTCTCCTGTGCTCCATCCTGCCTAGCATCCCACTTCCTGCAGGCACCACCAGCAGCTCCAGGGCTCCTTCCTGCCAGGCACAGAGTGAAACCCCATTCCTGACCCCCAGGGATGGCCCAGGGCAGCTCCTGCTCCTCTCCCAGCCTGCAGGGGCAGCTCACTTCCCACACCCCTCCAACTGCTCCACAGGCATCCAGAACCCAACAACTGCAACAGCAGCTGCTCCTCCTGCCAGGCCTACAGGAGCAGCTGAGGGAGCTGGGAAGGGGCTCAGCCTGGAGAAAAGGAGGCTCAGGGGGGCCCTTGTGGCTCTGCAGAACTCCTGACAGGAGGGGACAGCCGGGGGGGTCGGGCTCTGCTCCACGGAACAGGGACAGGAGGAGAGGGAACGGCCTCTGGCTGGGCCAGGGGAGGCTCAGGGTGGACACCAGCAGGAATTTCCCCATCAAAGGGTGGTCAGGCCTTGGCAGGGGCTGCCCAGGGAGCTTTGGAGTGCCCATCCCTGGAGGTGTCCAAGGAAAGCCTGGAGGTGGCACTCAGCAGGCTGGGGACAAGGTGGCCATCGGGCACAGGGAGGACTCAATGGTACTGGAGGGCTTTTCCAACCCCAACGATTGTGTGATTCCCCAGGGAATCTCCCTGCTCAGCAGCACAAGCACCACTGAGGTTATGGGCATGAATTCCCAGCATTTTGGACTGGAAAAGGGTGTGAGAAAGGACAAGTGACAGTGATTTCTCCTTCTAAGGAAACGCACCTGGGAGGTACCAGCAGGAAGGACAAACTGGGGAGGCGCTCCATGGCAGGATTGGAGCATCGGGACCATTTTAAACCATTACCCAAGGCCACAGTCACGGGCTCCCGAGGCTCCAGCCGTGTCCCTTCATGGAGCGCTGGGACTGACTCCGAGCCGGGCACGAGGCTCTGCCGGGCGCAGCCCCCGGCCTTGGCAGGAGGGGCGGGCGCTGCCAGCCTGGCACTGGCCCCTCTCGGGCGTTCGGTTACAGCCTCTATTTTGCTCCCCTGGCTCTGGCCAGGTGTAACCCAATCCCTTACCCACAGTCCCGTCCCCTCCCGGCCGAGGCGCTGTCCGGAGCTCCTTGTGCCCTCTGATCCCCAGGACCCCCGGGAGCTCACTGAAAGCAGCGTTTGCCTGGCGGGGTTTCCCCTCGCTGCGAGCAGCCCGCCCACACTCCCGCTAAAGCAGCGGCTGCATTTGCAAGCACAGCACTCCCCAAGGCCCGGGGTCCCCCAGCGTGGCAGACACGGTACCAGTCCAGCTCCGGAGCCGCTGCTGGAGCGGGGGCCCAGCTCCGGGGCTGGGCTGGGACTGCCCCCGTTCTGCCCCAGTGACGGAGCACGTTCCGATCGGGGGGAAAGGCCTCCGGGTTGTGCGCCCGCAGCCCCCGCTGTGCCCAGAGCCCCGCTGGGCACGCACATTTTGGCTCTGCTCGCCGCCCTCCCCGCTCCTGCTTCACCCCCGGGCAAGCGGAGCTCTGTGCGGGGCTGGGCCGCAACCCCGCTGAGCCCCCGCGGGGGGGGTTCGGACACCGAGGAGGGCACGGGGGGCCGGAGGACGGGCAGGGAGCTGCTCCGAGGAGGGACCTGAGGGGGGACTGAAGAACTGGCGAGGAGCGGGGCTGGGGGCGCCCCGCGGCCCCCCGCGCCGAGCGAGGCCG
>WBNO01015140.1:5989-48756 GCA_013400575.1 Peucedramus taeniatus | reverse complement strand
CCCCTGAAAAAGCCGTGTTTCCCCCTAAAAAAGCCGTGTTTCCTTCCCAAAAAGCCAAGCTTATCCCTCTGGAAGCTATGTTTCTTCCCCAATATGCCATGTTTCCTCCCCTAAAATCCATGTTCCCCCTAAAAAAGACATTTCCCCACAAACCTCGTATTTCCTCAGAAAAGCCGTATGTTCTTCCTAAAAGCCGTGTTTCCCCAAAAAGCCACGGTTCTCTCCTAAGATCTCTGTGTTCCTCCCTAAAAGCCATGGTTTCCCTAAAATGCCATGTTTGCCCCCAGAAGCCATGTTTGTCCTCCCAAACTCCATCCTTCCCCCAAAAAAGCCGTATCCTACACCCCCCCCCCCAAAAAAAAAAAAAAAAAAGCCCCATTTTCCCCTTAAAGTCCCGTTTCCCCAAAATTCAGTGCTGGCACGGGGCAGTGCCAAGGCACAGGCTGGCACTGCCGGCGATGGGGAAATTGCATTTTTTGGGGGGAAATACGGCTTTTAGGGGGAGACCATGACTTCGGGGAAGAAACAGCTTTTGGGGGGGGAAATACGGCTTTTGAGGGGCAGGCATGGTTTTTAGGGCGGGATCAGCGGCTCTTTGGGGGGCAGACACGGCTGGGGGGTGCCCCCAGAACCTCAGACAAAGGTGAGGCTCGGTCCCCGCTCGCTCTCCCGGGCTCCGCGGGCCGGCCGTGTGCCAGTGCCCCCGCTTCGGAACGGGACCGCGGTGCGGGGGCAGCCGAGTGCCCAGCCCGGCGCCCCGGGGGCTTTGGGGTGTCCCTGCCCATTGTCTCCGCTGCCGGTCTCCGCTCGGCGCTTTGGGAGCGATTTGGGGTTGATTTGGGGTGGTTCTTGTCACGGCGGGGCTGGGCTGGGCTGGGCAGCGCTGCGGGGCTCGGCGGCTGCGTTGCATTATCTCATCCTCGCCAGCCTCTCGGCTGTTGCAGTCGCCTTTCCCGGGCACTGGGGCCGGGCATCGCTCGGGAGGAGCGGGAGCAGGGCCGGGGTGGCTCGCTGCTAATGACCCGAACTCCAGGGAATGCTCGGAGCGGGAACAAAAGGGGAGTCGGGAACGGGAGATAACCCCGGGAATGCCGTCTGTGCTCGGCTGGCTTTAATCATCCCTGGGAGCCGGCTCGGGTCAGCAGCTGGAACTCTTCCCCGTGGCTGGAAGGGATGGGAATCGCGGTGAATTCCCGTGGAGGAGCTGCTGACCTCGATCTGCGCCCTGGCTGGGAAGGGGCCTTTCCCCACCTGTCCTTCGGGAGCGGAGCCTCCCGGGGAAGCCGCGGCTGGAGGGCGGTGCCGCTGTGAACTGACAAAGTGCTTTATATCGCGACATAGCCCCGCAGCCGGGGCTTGGCCTTTCTGGAGATCAAGTGCCAGAGTGGGAGATTTCCTCATTCCCACAGCCCTGGGTGTTCCCACCACCATCTCTCCTTCCTTTTCCTTATGCTGATGCCAAAGAAAGGCAGAAAACCGGGATTTTCCCCTCAGGTTATGTCCCCCTGGGCTTGGCATTTCCTTGGTGTCACAAGTGGGAGAGAAGAGAGCAAAATCTTGGACAGAATTCCAGCTGTTTCATAGAATCCAGAAGAGTTTGGGTTGGAAGGGCTTTGCAGACCATCCCTGTCACACCTTCCCCTCTCCCAGGTCTCTCTGAGCCCCGTCCAGCCTGGACACTTTTTCCAGGGTAGGGTGGTGCCTGTCTTGCCCATGTGTTGTTCCATGGTGTTGGACTCCACGCTGTTCTCCAGGAGTTCTGTGTCTCCGTGCTGGGGCGGCGGCAGAGCCACCTCCCATGGCTGTTTGGCGTGGCAGGGATGTTTGTGTGTGTTTGTCCTGCTGTGCTCCCGGGGTGTTCCCTGACAGGTGACTCCACCCAGGCACCATTGCTCTTCCAGGGTGGCAGGTAAAGCTCTTGGACTTGGAAAGGCTTCGCACGGTTTAGCCATTTTCTCTCGTGGGTTTTTGCAGGCAGCGTGTATGATTTTTGATTTTAATTGGAGTTTACTCCAGCCTTTATTCCCTGGGACTCCATTTTTCCCTGCGTTTGGCTGTGGGAGCAGCCCCTGAGGGAAGCTCGCCTGCAGGACACGTGCTGCTGCCCTGCCTGGGCTTGGAATGAGGGTGGGGTTGGCTTATTCCCACGGCTGAATGTGGGGGACCTGGGATTTGGGGATTCCAGCCACTGCATCGGACATCTTCTGCAGAGGTGTTGGGATGTGCTCCTTGTCCTGTCCTTATTCCAGGAAATGCAATGCATGCAGCAGTCTGCACGTCTGCCAGGAGGGACAGGTTTGGAGTGGGAGCTCGGGGATGGTGTGGCTGTGCATTCCCAGCTCAGGGATGGTGTGGCTGTGTATTCCCAGCTCAGGAATGGTGTGGCTGTTCATTCCCAGCTCGGGGATGGTGTGGCTGTGCATTCCCAGCTTGGGAATGGTCTGGCTGTTCATTCCCAGCTTGGGGATGGTGTGGCTGTGCATTCCCAGCTCAGGAATGGTCTGGCTGTGTATTCCCAGCACAGGTACAGTCTGGCTGTGCATTCCCAGCTTGGGGATGGTGTGGCTGTGCATTCCCAGCATAGGTACAGTCTGGCTGTGTATTCCCAGCTCAGGAATGGTGTGGCTGTGTATTCCCAGCACAGGAATGGTCTGGCTGTGCATTCCCAGCTTGGGGATGGTCTGGCTGTGCATTCCCAGCTTGGGGATGGTCTGGCTGTGCATTCCCAGCTCGTGGCTGATCCATGGAATTCTGTTCCCAGGGCTTCCAGGAGGTGCTGGGTTTGGGCACAGCCCACTTCCATCCCAGCCACTTCCACAGGATGTGAGCGAGGGCTGCTGGAAAAGGCTTCCCACTCTCTGTGTAAACAGAGCTGCACCTCCAAGGGAAGTGATTTTTCCCTGTGTGTTCCGTCAGGGCAGGCTTTGTTGGAAAACATCCAGTCAGGATTTTCCTAAGGCTGAATGTGGGTAGGCTTTGACTTGGGAAAGGCAGCATCCTCTGGAGATGGCTGAGGGCTTAAGAAAGGTGTTGGAGCTGGAGCCAGGCTCAGGTTTGGCCCAGATCCAGATAAAAGCTGGGAAGAGGCCTCTGGGAAGTGCTGGTGTGTTCCAGGGGTGTTTCTCCAGGTAGAGGCTCCCTCCTGAGCGCGTTTCCTGCCCCAAGTGGTGCTGCCGGCGGCGTCTCCCCGGGCTGTCCCCAGCAGCATCCAGGCTGTGCTGCCAGGAGCAGCCAGCACAGCTTGAGATGGAGTTGGGAAATCCAGGTCAGAATTCCTTTTGAACTCGCCTGCGTTGCTGGATCAAAGCAGAGCAGGGGTGACACATCCACGTGAAAACTGTGGCTCGTGTCGAGCAACCTGCGGGAATCGGGGCTCTTCCCATCAGGAATTTGCTGTTTCAGGAGCTGCTCTGGACTGTGTTCTCTCCCCCATTTCTATGGCAATCTTTAAATATTTATCTTTGCTTGCTGAACTCCCACTGCAACATCTGTGACTGAGAATCCTCATTTTCCCCCCATGGGAAACGTGGATGCAGCTCAGGCACCAGCAATTGGCAATTCCGATGCACTGCATCTCTCCCTGGGTTCCAGACTGCTTTGGAAGCATTTCCCTGCCTCATTTTGTCTTGTACTTGTGCAAGTTTTATCATAATTTGGGGTTTTGGAGGCTTAAGGTAAGTTGGCAGAGCTGCTTTTATTTATTTGGAGCTTCTCAGGCCAGGTTGGATGGGACTTGGAGCAAACCTAGAAGGTGTCCCTGTCCATGGCAGGGAATGGGATGAGCTTTAAGGTCCTTTCTAACCCAAACCATTCCATGATTTTGAGTCCCCTTAGGTTTCAGTGGGCAGAAGATCATCTCTGGTTTGAGGAATGATTTGAGGTTTTCTGGGTAAAAAGATCTCTGGTTTGAGGAGTGATTTGGGGTTTTCTGGGTAAAAAGCAGCTTAGAAATGTCAGAATCTCACTGTGAAGTTGGGGTGGCTGTGGGAAGAACTGTCCATCCCCAAACTTCTCACGTCAGGGAAACTGGGACACGGATTAATCATTCCAGCTGGGTTTTTGTCACTCTGGAGAGCCTGCAGTGTGATTTATTTGTGCTTTAAAAGAGCCTCATGAACCCTTTGGGTGCTGTTATCCTTACACTGCACTTCCAGGGAAGGGGCTGGCCCTGGGAATTGCTGTGTTTTCTTGTCCCTGATGCCGGATGCACACCAGAGCCTTTTGCCATCTGCCCAAAACACCTGGAAGGAGAGAACCCTTCCAGGTGTGAGAACCCTTCAGGTGCAGCTCCCTCTGAAGCAGCACCACTCATCCACTGTGGAATTCCTGTGTTCATTTCCTCTGAGCAGTCTCCTTTAATCTGTCCTGCTCTTCCCAGAGCTGCTGTTGGGCCGGGCGTTTCCTTTCCCAGTCCTGGCAGCTGCTGGGAATTCCTGAAAGCTCCCAGAGTTTTGGGTTTCTGCGGACACGGACTCGTTGGGTGTCAGGAGGGGCACAGGGGATGCTGTAGCCTCCTCTGAGCAGGATTCCTGGATGCTTTGGGATCCCAGGGCTCCATAATCTGTGATGATCAGGGATTTGCCCCGTTCTCCTGCTCGGAATGGTGCCAGTTAATGGTAATTGTTGTGGTGACAGGATGGTAACAAAGGGACATCTTGGGGACCTCATTTTGTCATTGAATGGTACAGATGAGCTTGAAATTTGCACAATTTCCCTGGATTTTTGTTTGCTGATGAACATAATATGGATTTGACTGCGCTTTTTTGTTGTCTCTTTCTTAGCATTTGATTTTTAAGCCTCCCTGAACACCCAGGCTTGAGGCATGGCACAAAGGCTGGAAGGATAGCTCCTGTTTTCCTCATCCCCAATATTCAGTGCTTCTGCTTCTCCATGCATTGCCTTTCCTGTTAGCTGAGGAATAAGAAAATCCTGTACAAAACAAGAACAAACGCTCTTATTTATTCTGCTCAAATCAGTGGAAACTGCAGCAAATCCTCTTCCAGCCCATAGGGTGGGTCAGACTCATGAAATCTGTTCCAAATGGAATCCTGGGCTGTATTTTCTGGTCCTGGCTCAGCTGTGGTTGGGGTTTGCCTGGTGGTTTTTGGGTGCTGTTCCCAGCCTCTCACACCTCTCTGTGTCGAGATTCCCTGTGGATTTAGTTCCATTTCTCCCTCCTTTCAAGCCTGGGCTCCAAAGGCATGCAGAGCAATCCTTCCAGTTCTGTAATAACAGGGTTGCACTGCCACCACCCCAGGGCTGGTCTGCACCTCAGATCTGTCCCTTCCCCTCTGCTTTACCCACTCAGAGATTTCAGGCAATCCTCTGTTGCTCATTGCCTGCTGTTTGTTGGGAGCTGGTTGGGATTTTCCCCCACTGAGGAGCTGATTTGGGGGAGAAATGTGGAGGGGCAGCTCTGATTTCTGCTCTCTGTGATCAGGGACAGGACCCAGGGAAGGGCTGGAGCTGGGCCAGGGGGGTTTGGGTTGGAGATCAGGAAAGGTTCTTCCCCAGAGGGTGCTGGGCACTGCCCAGGCTCCCCAGGGAATGGTCCTGGCCCCGAGGCTGCCAGAGCTCCAGGAGTGTTTGGACAGGCTGGGATTGTTGGGGTGTCTGTGCAGGGCCAGGGGTTGGATTTAATCCCTGTGAGTCGCTTGCAGCTCAGGACATTCCATGGTTCTGTGCAATGTGCTTAGCAGGAGTGGAGCTCCAGGAGAGCAGCTCCCAGCTGCACTGACAGGGAATCACAGGGATGCTGTCTGGCTGCAAAGCACCACACTCACGCTGGCTCCCTGGGGTTCTGAGCAAGGAACTGGGATGCCTCAAGGTCAGTCCCGTGGTGAAGCCGATGTTTCCCTCTTTCCCAGCCTCTGGCACTGCCCTTTGCCCACACCAGCATCTCACTGTGGACCTTTAGGCTTGTAGGTTTGTCTCTCCATCCCTATTGCACAGCACAGTGAGGGCTCCATAGTCTGAACTTTGCAGAGGCTGGTGGGTGTCTGCCCTCCCTAATTCACATTTTCTGCTAAAGAAGCCCAGCCATGAATTTCAGCACCTTTGGACTGCACACTCTCCAGCACCTCCCTGGGGGTCAAGGACAACACACTGTTTGCTTTTCAGCAATATCACACTTCCCATCACGTTTTTAGGTTTTTATTAGGGCAGCAAAGAATCATGGAATGGTTTGGGTGGGAGGGGCCTTGAAGCCCATCCAGTGCCACCCCTGCCATGGCAGGGACCTTCCACTGTCCAAGGTGGCTCTAAGCCCCATCCAGCCTGGCCCTGGACACTGCCAGGGATCCAGGGGCAGCCCCAGCTGCTCTGGACACCCTGTGCCAGGGCCTGCCCACCCTTCCAGGGTAGGATTTCTTCCATTCTCCCCAACATCCCATCTGAACCTCCTC
Organism: Peucedramus taeniatus; assembly: GCA_013400575.1. Classification (NCBI taxonomy): domain Eukaryota; kingdom Metazoa; phylum Chordata; class Aves; order Passeriformes; family Fringillidae; genus Peucedramus; species Peucedramus taeniatus. The sequence continues at coordinate 42,352 of WBNO01015140.1, read as the reverse complement.
TCTCTCAGTAGGAAGTCATTCCCCCTTGTCCTGGCACCCCAGGCTCTGGTAAAAACTCCCTTCCCATGTTTCTTGTCAGCTCCCTTCTGTTTCCAGCTGTTTGCACATCCCTCTGGACTCTGGAGAGGCAGCAGCTCAGCACAGGGAGCTGCAAATCTCTGCTCCCTGAATCCCAGTGCTGCAGAGGCTTTGTTAACCCAAACTTCTTGTGGCTTTTGTTCCTTTACCTGTGAAATGGGGTTAACTGTGGAATGTGGAAGGCTGGAATGTTTGAGGCTTTCAGGTTGTGTCTCCACGGCCAGACCAGGTGTCTGTCTGTGATGGAAACTCCTTTTGTTCCACCTGAGAGAGGGAAAATACCTTTCATATTGTTTGGTGTGTTTAGCAAACAGATCTGCTTTTAAACCCTCTTCATGTGATCCAGCCCTGCTCCTGGGCACTGCTTGGGATGGTTAATCCCTGCTTGGGAGCTTCCATCAAAGCCTCACCTTGGGAATGGCAGGGCTGGGCGTGAGGGGGGAGCACAGACAGGTTTGATGTGAGACACAGCCAGTGGGCATCCCAAAAGCACCATTTGGGTGTGTCTGACACACTGCTGTGTCCCAGGAATTCAGATCAGGAAGGGAGGGAAGTTTGTGGTGCTCATCCCTGGTGATGTCCATGTGGAGGTGGTGGTGCATGTCCTGGTGTCCTGCTTGCTAACAAAAACATTGCATCAGCGCTGCTGCCAAGTCAGCAGTGTGTCTGAAAGCCCTGGGCATCGATTCCAATCAAATCCTGGCCAGCCAGGCTGTAATAATTTTTTTTTCTAGTATATTATTCTTTTTTTATGGCTTGAAAGTCAGTAGCCTTGAGCTCATCTTTGCTTTTGGTGCAAGGTTTGGGGGCTGTTCGTGACTTGTGTGTTTTTGTGGGGAGAGGAAGGTTTTGGTTGGTGAATCTGGGCTGAAGAATAACTTCATTTATTGCAAAAATTAAATTGTTACCCCCCTCAGCTCCTCCTTTGCCACTGCCCGGGGCTGGACATGAGCCAGGTAGGCCCAGGTGGGCAAGAGGCCGATGGCCCCTGGCTGGTCCCAGGATGTGGCACCTGGGGACATGGTTTAGTGGGGATGTGGTGGTGCTGGGGGAACAATGGACTCAATGATCGTGTTTTTCCCAGCCTTACCAATTCCATGATTCTCTGGTGGATGTGTGAGTGCTGCCAAAGACCATATCATGATGGAGAACCAGAGGCTGGAGCATGAGCACCCACAGCAGGAAAACCCTGACCATGACCTGGCTGTGGTTGACTTCATCTTCCTGAAACTCCATCCTTCGTTCCCACAGCGAAACATCCAACCTGAGTTTGCAGCAGTGTTAGACAGTGGAATCCTGCCTGTTGTCCCACTAGACATTGCCTGGGTTCTGTGGACAGCCCTGCAGTGAGGTGTGAATCCTGGTTGTTCCCAGCCTCTGGAAACAACCTCTGGTGGTTTCTGAAGGGAGTCGTGTGTCCAGCCCTCAATGGATTTTTGGAAACAAGACATACAGCCTTTGCTTTCCCTCGCACTGATTCCTGATCCTGCTGCCCCCTCTGCCTGGTTCAACAGGAGCAGGAAGGTCTCAAAGATCCTGCTCTAGGATCCAGTAGGTTCAGGTGGGATATTGGGATAAATCCTACCCTGTGAGGGTGGCCAGGCCCTGGCACAGGCTGCCCAGAGCAGCTGTGGCTGCCCCTGGATCCCTGCAAATGTCCAAGGCCAGGCTGGACATTGGGGCTTGGAGCCACCTGGGATAGTGGAAGGTGTCCCTGCCTGTGGAGCAAGATGAGCATTAAGGTTCCCCCCTAACCCAAACTCTTCCATGATTCCACGATCCTCAGTTCCCCCAAGTTCCATAGGACTGGAAAGGGACTGGGAGCATCCTCAGTGAAGGCAAGAGAGCTCCAAATCCCAGAGACAGAGGAGGAGGAGGCCTGCTGGCCCCATCCTGAATGGTGCAGGGGTAGGAAATGCCATTTTCCTGCTCCCCAGCTGCCTGGGGGCTGCAGGAGGTGCAGGAGCTCCAGGGCTCTCCCAGCCAAGGAATCTCCAGCAGTCACCTTTCCTGCGGGACATGTGAGGACCATTCCCTGGGAATGGTGCTGGGAGATGCCCTGGGCATTCCCCAGTGCTGCTCTGCAGGGAACAGCCTTTAAAAAATAATCCCACAAGCCCCTAGTGCAGCCCGTCAGAAAATCGGGAATGAAGGCATCCAGTATGTTTGGGTGTTTTGTTAACAAACCCTTTCCTATGGTATCTCCATGTTTCATTTGGTTATTCCACACGGGCATTTGGAACTGGGCATTGGGCTGGATGGAAAGCAGAACTTGCAGGAGTTGTGTTTTCAGCTGCTTTTTCAGCTGAGCAGAAATGGGCTGGATTTGGGTCAGTGGCCGTGTTTTCCTCGTGGTTCCATTATAAATTCCCTCCATTTGTGCAGATGAACAAATTTTGGTAACTTTGGGAGGTTTCAGGTGTTGTAGATCTCAGGGAATGCTGTGATGTTCTCACAGGCTCTCCTCCAAACAGTTATCCAAAGCTTTCCAAGAGCTTGTCCAGGAGCTCCTGTGCGCTCCTGATGAAGGGAGGGGTGACAGCAATTCCCAGCATCTCCCAGTGTGGGTTTGCTCGGCATTCCCGAGTAGGAATTCTTGCCAATGAATAATCCTGAGCAGGTCTGGATAAATGTTTTTATCCTGTGAAGTTCATCCTCCTACAGGGATGTTGCACCAGGAGGAGCAGCTGCCCTTTTCCTTGGAAAAACCTCAATTTTCCAGCCTCAAAGGCTTCTGTTTTGCTTGGTACGGGTTATTCTGGGTTTTGGGGCTCGCAGGGAGTTCAGTTTGCAAATGGAACAGGATTTGTTTGCTGGGAAAAGCTGAAGTGAGGATAACTGGAATTCAGGGCTTGGCGGGGGCCGGCAGAGGGAGTGTGTGAGCCCCAAATCCTCCTCATTTCCCACAAAGTTATGGGGATTTCGGGAGCACGGGAAAAGGGAGCAGCCAATTATTGCACCCGAGCAGCTCCTCTTGTGCTGCCAGGGCCTGGCAAAGCAGATTTTGGCAGATTTGAAACAAATCCAGCTCTTTAAAGGGTAATAATATTGTCCAAAACCGTGGAAATTCTGCAAATCCATACATCCATAACAAGTGGAGGGGTTGGTGGATGGTGGAGATTTTGGCTCTTTTCATGGCTTTCTGCAGGGATTTTAAGGATTGTCTTTTTTGGTGTGGAAAGGGAAATACAGAACTCACAGGAATTGTCTTTTCAGATTTGTTTTTCATGTGAGCAAAACCAGGCTAGATTTTGGGTCAGTTGAAATGTTTTTCTCATGGTTCCATTATAAATGTCCTGCACGTTACTCCGTATTTTTTAAGATTTTATTAAGCTTTGGAGCCATTTATGAGGTTTTATAATAATAATAACAGTGATTATTTCCCTACATACACCTCAAGTATGGTGTCATTAAACTCTGGTGCTTCCCTTTTTCCTGTGAGCCCCACACCAAAAAGTCCCTCAAACACCAGCTCCCTGGTTTGTATTCCACCAATAAATCCAGGATAACCCCCCACATTTTCATTCTGGTTCTCAGTGCATTCATTTTGTGGGAAAACAGATTCAGCAGGATTTATTTGTAGGTTGCTGTGCTGTTTGTGCAATAAATCCTGCTGTGTAATGTCACACTGCTGCTTGTCTTTTAACTGAAATTTTGGAAAAAAACCGAGCAAGAATCTGGAATAGCTGAGGGTCAGCTCATCACTGGGCTGGGAGGAATCTTGGTACCTTTTTATTACAGAAATATCAACCAAAATTCGGCTGCAGTGGTGCTGTTCCAGGACAATGGGCAGCAGTAAAAATGATGTAATTTGGAATTTTTTCCCAAAGTCCCTAAACTCCCTGCTTTAACAGGCAAAACCATCACAGGGAGGTTGTGCTGGCAGAGAAACAGTGGAATTTTCAACCTTGCAGATGGAATTTAGGAATCCTTTCTTTTCCTGGTGACTTGTATGAAAGAAAAACAATTTTGTGTTGTAAAAAAAAAAAAAAAAAGGAAGCTGTTCTTCAAAGAACTCTTGGAATTGCCTGTTTGCAGGGATAAGGAGCGTCCGTGGTGCTGGTATTCCCGACGTCTTGCTCTGCACAGACAGAATATTGCTCATCCCACAGTTTCTCAGAGGCTTTATTTTTCTGGTTTTGGACTAAAATCTGCTTTTTTCCCCTATTGTTGAGCTTGCCCAGCAGTTGATTTCCAAAAAGATTGGTTCCAGCTGCTGCAGGTTTGGGAGGACTGGGAATGTTGTTTTATTTAGTGATGTTTATCCCAGTCCTGAATCTTGTGGTTCCCACGGACCTGTCGCTCCCTGTGCTGCTGCTTCTCTAAAATATGGTGCTTCTCCTTGGAAATAGTGCTGGATTTTCCTCTTTTCACCCCAGAAAAGGTCTCAGGGCTTCTTTTAGGGCAAAACCAGGAGCAGGGAAAGCTGCAGGTGAAATCCTTGATAGCACAGCTGGGGAGACAAACACGAAAATACTAAAAATGTGGAAAGAATCCTTCCCATAGAGATAAGACTTTTTTAAAGGAAAAATGAACCATTTCTGTCTGATGGAAGAGGATTTTTATTTGAACTGGGGCAGAGAATCAGCCAGAAGTGTGTCTGTCCCCAGAGTGCCCCCCTGGAGATGCCGGCACACGGAAGAAACCATTCCAAAGTATGAGGAAGAGTCTGGAGCAGGTTGGAGACAGTTGCTGCCTTCCACCCCTACATTACCACCAGGGCTCCTGGTTGCCAGGTGCAATTAAATCCCTCTCCCTTGGCAGCCCAAGCCCTGGGCCAGCCAGGCTGGGTCCTCTCACACACCTGGAATGTTTTGTTCCAGTGGGAGCAGCTCCTCTGCTGTTGGGAGGGAGCGTTCCTTGTGGCCTGTGGAAATGAGCATTCCCTGTGTGTGCAGTGCTCTGACTCAGGACCGGTGCTCAGCCTCTCATTGCCATTCACAGCTTTCCCTTGGAGGCTTTTTTCCATAAAATCCATAAAAAGAGGGAGGAAAAGGGCAGGTCAAAAACCCTGCAGGTTCAAGCGCTTCCTGAAGCAGCTGGAAGTTGTGGAGAAGAGGAGGCAGCTCAGGATGGGAACCACCAGTGCCAGCCACGCCTGAGCTTTGGGCTCTGTGGGACCGGCAGAGGGGCCTGCAGGTAGGAAAAGCTCCTTGGATCAAGAGGGGATTTGCAGGAGCAGGTTTTGAGCAGTGCTTCAACCCGATGGGGTTATTTTTGCCTGCATTTAATATTCCTCAGCTGTTTGTTCCAGATAATTACTTTAGGAATAAATAGCAGGTTCTTAACTAATTTCAGGAGGGGAGAGAGAGAAAATTTAAGTGCTCTGAAAGGAGGAAAAGGATTATGAAATGTTTTGCCAGCTGGCAGAGCCGCAGCTTTTAGGAAAGGGCAGACAGATTCCATCGGTGCCAGCAGAGCTCTGCTCCCGCTGCCCTTCCAGCGCTTCCTGCCGGGCTGCTGGAGCTGCTGCCACTCCTTGCTCCAGCTCCAGGCTGATTCCTGAACGCCCCAAAACCTTCCTAGTGCTGGAATAGACTGGCATTTCTGTGGGACCAGCAGGGCTCTAGGATGCAGAATATCATGGAGTATTTGGGGGTTGTGTTGGTGTTTTCAGGGCTCGATCCGATCCTGGAGTTAATTGGATTGCAGGTACTTTGGGATGAGACACAACTGCTTAAATCTCTTGGCTGCAGCGTTTTGAGTGCTCAGATATTCATTTAAGCCCAGGTACAAAACAGAGCCCAGCATGATGCAAGCAGGGAGCACCTGGAAAAGCAGGATGAGGGGGAAAGTCACCTCTTGCTTCACTCCAAAATGCAGGAACACTCAGTTCTGCTCCTGGAATAACCAGCAAAACCCCAGGTGTGGGATTTTCCCCCATGGATCTGCTGAATAACTGGCAGCAGGAGCTGCTGGGATGCTTTAGCTCTTTCTTGCCAACTGCCTGGGTTCTTTTTCCTTTTTTTTGTATTGGAGCAGGGTTTTGGGACAGGGCTTTGCTTTGCATTCCAGGGATGGTTATTCCCAGCCCGCCGTTCCAAACAGAATCCACATCCGTGGCAGGTCAGGCTTGGAGGGTTATTTTGACAGTGAGCTGCCTTTTGGGAGGCGAGTTTATTGCTGGCCTTGTTTTCCTTCCGAAAAAGAACACAGCGTGGGTGTGAAAACTCTGAGGATGGTTATTCCTTATGCTCAAACATTTAGGAAACAAGGATTTACCAAAGGAGATGCTTTGGAATATTTATAATATTATCAAGTGGCTTGGGAAGAGCAGACAAAACTCAGTGGAACTTCTCCATCCTCAGATATGCTATTTGAGGCTCCTCCCACTGTTCTAAAATTTGCCTTAAAGATGATTTTTGTTGTTTTGTGCCTGGGATCAGCCTGCTCTGTTGGGTTATTCTTGAGCCTGCTCCAGAGGATCCAAATTGGGATTTACTAGCTGGAAAACACCTCTTTCTAGTGGGTGTGCATTCCTGCACTTCCCATGACTCTCTCCAGCAGGATTTGGACATTATTTAGAGCACAAATAAAGGACAAATAAAAGTAGTTGGGATCACACAAGGTCCTGACAACCCCCTGGCCCATGACCATCCGCAGGGTCCCACTGTCCTCGGGCCAGAGGCAAACCCTCCTGCTTGGGGTTCTGGCATGGCTTTAGGGTGTGAAACCTGTGCCTCCTGGGGAGCTGCTCCCAGATCCCAGGCTGGGAGGGAGGGAGGGACAGACCCTTCTGCACTTCTGTATCCCAAGCAGGAGCACAGCCCCATCCCAGCCTGGAGCACGGCCCCATCCCAGCCTGGAGCACGGCCCCATCCCAGCCTGGAGCACAGCCCCATCCCAGCCTGGAGCACAGCCCCATCCCAGCCTGGAGCACAGCCCCATCCTAGACTGGAGCACAGCCCCATCCCAGCCTGGAGCACAGCCCCATCCCGAGCAGGAGCACAGCCCCATCCCAGCCTGGAGCACAGCCCCATCCCAGCCTGGAGCACGGCCCCATCCCGAGCAGGAGCATTGGCAGTGCTGGCTCCGTGCTGTGTCAGGATGGAAGCTGGCACAGGCACTTCCCAGCCATGGATGCCTTTGCTTGGAAAAGGCCCAACCTTCCATTCTTCCATTACTTTTTAGCACAGCTCCACTTTTTTTTTCTCCCAGTCCCTGGGAACTCGTGCCTGTTGAAGCAGTGTAAGGCAGGTTCCTGGCAGCAGCAGCAGCACCTCTGTCACAGTGTTTGGGTTCCAGCCTCCCCTGCCTCAACAGTGACTCCAGCAGGGATTTCTGACACAGGAAATGTGCAGGGTTCTGCTGTGGTTCCTCCCACAGATTAACAGCCCTGTGCATTTTCCAAAGCTGCTTCATCAGGGAACCTGACAGCAGTGGGGACTGGTGCTCTCGCCTGTTATTTTCCTGGGCACGAGTTGGTTGCCATGTCCGTGTCACCTGCCATTCTCACAGCATGGGAAAACCCTGGATTAGGAACAGCAGCTCAGGTTATTCCTGAGAAATAAACCTCGTTTATGAATCAGGTCAATGACCTAAGTTGATGTGGTTTAACACCGGGTTTGTTACCAGGGTATTTCTGTATCAGGATATTTCTTTATCAGGATGTTTCTACATCAGGATATTTATCCTACTAAGTAACCCACATTAAACCATGACATCAATAACTTCAATTCCTTCCAGCTGCATTTTCTAGGATAGTTAGGGTTTGGAAAAAATAATGATAATATTCTTATGTTGGAGGATGTTAGGGAAAAGCTGTGTCTTGTCTTCCCTCTTGAGGAGCTGGTTTGCTTCCTGGCTTGCTGCAGTTTGGATTTATCCTTTGGACTGTGTGGATCTGCCTCCAATAATCCTGATCAGTTCAGGGCTGGGGGATGGCTGGGCAACTTCTGCTTTGTGGACTTGGGAGGAACCCAGGCTGAGTGATGCAAAAACAGGGAGCTCGCCCTGGTTTGGTCCTTTCCTTGTGCTAGAAAAGGACAAAAAGGGAATTTCTGGAAAAGAAAGCCCCGTGTCATCCCTGGGAGCTGTTACTGTGGTTTGGGCTGTGGATCCAGGAGCACTCAGGGAGCTGTTGCTCCCTTGGTCTCCACTCAGCCACCTTGGAAGGGAAAAGTGCTGCTGCTCTGCTCAGGACAGGCTGGCTGCTTCCTGAGAACTGGAGCCCAGGGGTTTGTCTTGCAGTGGCAGGCATGGATTTAACCTCACACGGTGCCAGCTGCCCAAACTGGACACAGCCACTCGTTAAGGTGGATTTATTTCATGATACTTTTCTGTCATCGAGGTGTAACCTTACACTTGGGATGTTGGGAATAGCTGGAGATACAACCTATCCCAGCCTTCCATGAGCAATAAATCCCAGGGGGATTTGCTTTCCTCACCTACTGCCAGCCAGGGCTGTGTGCAGGTATTTCACAAATAAAAGGAAAAGGGTGGTAGAAACGAGGCAGGGCATTTTTCCCCCACAAAGAGTTGTTTGGGGTAAAACAGCCTTGCTGGCAGAACAGGTTCCACAGGGTGGAGGGACTGTAAATGTCGCTGTGATCCTGTCTCACCTCAGGTGAGGTTCCACAGAGATTCTTTCCCCATCCCAGCTGGGCCCCACGGTGCAGGGCAGGGCAGGGCGATGTCTCCTCGTGCCCAGCAAGGGAGCAGCAGCTCCAGAGGTTTGGCTTTGGCTCTCTGCTTCCCACTGGAGGCAGCAGCAGGGTGGGGAGAGATGGAGTGACCTGGGAAAAGCCGTTCCTAAACCCTCAGCTGCTGCAAAACTGCAAAACCACCTCCTGCACTTGGTGATTGTTGTGCCAGAGCCCTCTGGTGTGGTAGACAGCTCTTGGTCTGTTCCTGGTGCTCCCTGTGACCTTCCCACTGTCCCTTTTGCCAGCTGTGACGTGGGATGCCATGGCCAGCTCCTCGGACAGTGACGATGACGGGTTCATGGCCGTGGATCCAGAGGACGCCGCGGTGGAAGGGACGATGGAGCAGGAGGAAGAGCCCCACGTCGAGCTGGAGGTGGAGGAGCCCAGGCCCAGCTCCAGATCGATGCTGGAGCTGCCAGAAGAGGTTTTGGAATACATCCTGTCCTTCCTCTCTCCCTACCAGGAGCACAAAACCGCCGCCCTTGTCTGCAAACAGTGGTATCGACTGATCAAAGGTACAAGTGATGGCAGCAATTTCTTTAATTGTGGGATTGGGAACCCAGCTCTCTTTTACCTTTGCCTCTTGTTTTCCCCTCAAACTCTGACATTCTGTGAAATCCCAGAGAAACCCTTACAGCCATGGGGTCCCTGGCTTTGCTCAAAGCAGGGCTGTAGCTGTGCAGAATTGAACCCCTCAGCTTCTCAGGGTAGAAAACCCAGAGAGGCCAAGAATTCCCATCCTGGAAGCGACCAAGGCCAGACTGGGCTGGGCTTGGAGTGACCTGGGATAATGGAAGGTCCCACCCTTGGCAGGGGTTGGAGCTGGATGAGCTTTGAGGTCCCTTCCAGCCCAAACTAAAACAATGCCCAAGCCCCATGACAGAGCAGCTCCTTTGCTGCCTTTGGGTGCTCCCAGTGCTGCACTGGTGACCTTGGATTGCAGCCTCCTCCCCAGAGCCCCTGCCCCATGGCTGATGGGGCTTTAATTGTGCTTAATTTGCGTCTTTCTCAGTAATTAACATTCCCAAAGCTGCTGCTTTCAACAGCCCTGGCTCTGGTTCTTACACCTCTGCTGGAGATAAGTGCAGTATAAAATCTGCATGAGTAGAGGTGTGCATATTCCAGCTTCCTGGAAGAGTAGCCCAGAGACACAGATCCTTCCTTTGCCTCTGCACATTCATTCCAGAGCCTCGTGGGGGAATTTTAATGCTGGAGAAGTATGATACAGCAAATAAGGAGGGAAAATTTGGACAAGGATACAAGCAGAACCTCCTGCTTCATTTTATTTTAATGCACTGGGTGATTTCTGGTACGATTCTGTTGGGTGCATGCTTTAATCACGAGCTTCATTTAAAACACAAGGAGTTTCAGAGGAGGGCAGTTCAATCCTAAGAAATGGGGCACATTGCTGCACAAGGGGAATGTGTTCCTTCTGGAAAACCGAGTGGGTGTCGGGTGAGGAATGCTTGTGGCAGATTGTGGGATGATGGCTCATTTATGGACTTCTCCTCATCTGAAAGCATTGCTCAGATTTCAGGCATTTCCCACTTTGCCCAGAGCTGAACAGGCTGGGGGTTAAACACAGCTACCCCAGCAGGGACCATGGCCCAAAATCACTCTTTTTGTGCATCCTTTTGGGGCAGCAGCTGCCCACAGCCCTGAGGAAGGGCCCTTTCCAAGAGCTGCAGCCCCAAGTGGCTGCTTGGCTGTTTCCTGGAGTGGCCTGCAAGGGATGCAGCTGGAATGGACAAACACCTGGATTTCACCCCAGAGGGATGTGGGAAACATCCCTGGAGCCCAGGGATGAGCAGCCCGAGGCACAGTGTGGCTTTGGGCTGTGTCACTTCTCATGGGACGAGTGGTGCTGGGCAGCTGGGCCCTTCTGGGGCAGTTCCAGCCAAAAAAAGGTCTGGAACCACCACCTGTGAGCTGTGCCCAGAGAGGTCAGTCGAGGTAAACAATTGATTCGTGTTCTCCTGGTTAATTTTTCCTGTTTGCCAGGATACATCTGCCGTGCACTCCTGGAGCTCACATTCCCTTTCCCGTGTGACTCTCAGGGATCAGCTCCCCCAGGACCCCAGTTTTTTGTTTTTTTTTTTCTTTAAAAAAAACCCTTCCTGCTTTATATCCCAGAGTGGGATTTCTTGCTGGGGGTGTTCCTGGCACAGGGCTTGGGGGAAAACTCTTGACAGGTTGCAGCATCCTCAGTGCAGGTGCCACCAAGTGTCTGCTGAGCTGCTGCTGATGCCAGAAACCTTCTCCAGATCCTTTTGTCTCCCCAGGGAGCAGCCTCTGGCCCCTCCCAGCACCCTCACACAGAATTAATGGCAGCCTTGGAGCATCCCTGCTGATTTTTATCACTGATATCTCCTCTCTGACTTTTTTCAGATCCCTGGCCAGTAGCTGCATTCACACTCTTAACAATTGATTATTGCACTGAGGTTCCTTGAGGGAAGGGAAGCTGCCCCTCGATGTGTGATGAGGGAACTGCACAGAGGGTGCTGAGGGTGCAGCACAGAGGGCTGAACACAAGCTCTCCAAAGCATCCCAGTGCTTCCTTCCTTTTCCAAAGGCTCTGCTTCCTGAGCCAGAGCTGCTGGATGTCGTGACCCGGCTGGTGCACACTGCTGACACCACATTTGCAGAGTTCCCTTGTCTGTATTCCTTTAAACCCCTGCATTCCCAGTGTGTTTCTAACCCAGACACGGGGGTTTGGAGCTGCTGTCACGTGCAGGCACAGTTTGTTCCCAGCTTTGCTGACCATGTTGTTCTCTCCCCAGGTGTGGCCCATCAGTGCTACCACGGCTTCATCAAGGCAGTGCAGGAAGGGAACATCCAGTGGGAGAGCCGCACTTACCCCTACCCTGGCACCCCCATCACCCAGCGCTTCTCACACAGTGAGTATCGCTGCAGTCCCTGGGAGCTGCTTCCCTGGGGGCTGGCAGTGCCATCCCCTGGAGTCCCCATGGGCTTGGCAGTGCCACACGTGCCTCCCTCAGGGCTGGCAGTGCCACATGTGCCCATCGCTGCCAGTGTTCAACCCACAGCTGTGCCAACGCTTGGCGCAGGAGCAGGGATTTGGGAGCTGCTGGTCGTGGGGGGCTCATTGATCCTAGGAAGTGTTGATGGAGTGGAAGTGGGCTGGGCCTGTGGCTTTCTGATTGTGCAGGGATCTTTCTGCAGCTCCCCAGGCTGGAAAACTCTCCCAGTTCATGGAGTCAGCCCTTGACCAAAACATGTTCCCAGGTGCCACATCCAGGGGTGGTGACTCCAGCACTGCCCTGTGCCAGTGCCTGACCATCTGTTCCATGAAGGGTTTTTCACAATATCCAACCTAAATCTCCCCTGACACAGCTCGGGGCTGTTGCCCTTGTCCTGTCCCTGTTCCCTGAGAGCAGAGCCCGATCCTCTGGCTGTCCTGTCCTGTCAGGAGTTGTGCAGAGCCACAAGGTTCCCCCTGAGCCTCCTTTTCTCCAGGCTGAGCCCCTTTCCAGCTCCCCCAGCCACTCCTGAGGCTCCAGCCCTTCCCCAGCTTCAGCCTCTCAGTGTCCTTCTAATCCTGAGGGACCCAGAGCTGTCCCCAGGATCTGGGCCTGAGCTTTGCATCCTCCTCAACAACCCCTCCCTCAGTCCCTGGACTGGAGTCCTTCCCATCAAAGGCGGTGAGTTTTGGAAAGTGCAGCACTCAGGGATGTTCACCAGCTGCTGGCACAGGTCCTCTACATCTGTGAGGAAAACTGGGAATTCTCCAATGTGCTGGGCTCAAATCGAGCAGAGCTGCAGGGGGATTTGCTGACAAAAGGGAGCAATTCAGTCGACAGCACTACTTAATGTTTGGGTGAATTCTTCCCTTGCTTCCAAGATTCTGGATGAGAGCAGAAAAAGATACCTAAAAGATGACCTATGTCACAAAAGTGACAGTGCCTTTGAGGGAAAGATACTGAAATAAACCCTCTTCTTTGGAGTGCAGTAGCACTGAGCTGCCTCAGCTCCAACAAAAAAAAAAACACAACAAAAATTCCATCCTGTGACTTCAGCACGGGGTCTGAGCCCTCTGGAGGACAGCTCTTCTAGGAAGCAAAATGCATTTTTCTAAGGCAAGATAAACACGGTGCAAGCCCTGCCATTCCAAGAGCAGCAGGCATCACATTTTCATCTTCCCAAGCAATAATTTATGAGGCAGCCGCTGCGCTGCCTCCTGCCAAGACAAGTCCGGGAGACACTGTGGGGGAGCTCTGGTGAAGTCATTGTGCTCTGCAGAGATACCCTCCTCGCCTTCCTGAAGGATGAAAAGGCTCCGCAGTTCACAGCTCATTTTTAGCAACCTTAGTGAAGCGCTTATTAACGACTTCACATTTGCGTGTATTTACCTTCAATTTTAGCAGCTTTATTGCTACTGCTGAGTGCTCAGGCCAGCTAGAAATTGCCTGGAAAAGGCTCAGAGTTGCCCCAAAGAGCACTGTGTGCTCTTTCCTTTATCCTGCTGCCTGCCACGGGCTTCCTGGCTGCAAAGTGAGTTGTCTCCCTAAATCCACTGCCCTCGGAGCGTGTAATCCGTGTTAGCCTCGCTCGGTGACAGTGCCCCGGCTCTGCCCGGCCCCGGTGGCCACGGCAGCGTTATTAATGCACTTTGTGGGCACAAAGCTAATCTGGATTAACTTGTTTGCTGACTTAAACGGATTGGTTTGTGAGCAGCTGCCCAGATCTGCAGCCTCTGCTTTCCCTGCAGCAGCGTTCGGTGCCTGCGGGCGAGATTCCAGCGTTAAAGCCGAGCTACAAATCGTCAATTCCGGAAAGCCAAACTCTGAACCGTCACCTAAAATCCGTCACCTAAAATCCCAAAGGATGACGGTGAGCTGAGGTGGAGGGAACAGGAACTTGGGAAGTGGGGAGGGTGCAGGCAGGACTCACAAAGCCCTTTTTGAGGGATGAGTGATTTGCTGGTTTTTGTGGGAAGACGTCACCGCCCAGGCACGAGCCAGTGCTGCCATCAAAGCTCCGTCTGGGGCTCACTCTCGCTTCCAAGAATTATTAGAACTATCCCAGAAGTTCTCACAGGGAGCACAAACGGACAAGGAGGGGAATTCTAAGCAGCTGGAGGTCATCCTGTCTGCTCTCAGTCCTGAAGGGAGGAAAGGCAGAAGTGCTTGATAAGGAATAATGAATGGAAGGTGCTGCTGGGGAGGGAGTGCCTGGCAGGGATCACACCGCTGAGAACAAACTGTGCACGGGCTGTCGCTTTTCCTGAGGATTTGACTGGAACTGCAGCACTGCAAGACATGAAACATCAGTAAGGCTAGGTGCTTAGGGGCAGAAATCCCGAGTGTTTGGGGTTTTTTGGGTGATGTCTGCAGGAGTCACCGAGCTGTTTTATGTATGAACCTGCGAGGTCATAGCAGGGCGATGAGTCACGGGGTGAAATCACTGCCCGCAGTCGGAAAAAGATGTCAGGAGGCTCAGGAATGCAGAAACGGAAAAGCAGCAAAGGAATGCCGACCTGTGCCAGGGATATTGATCCTTTGCTGGAGGAGTGACTAATTTTAAGCACTGATTTATTGTTTTTGTTTCCAAGGAGCCTGGGGTTGGTGGCACCACCGGGATGAATAATTACAGCAATTTGTGGGTTTGACGAACCCGCTGGGAGCGGTGAGAGCTGGAATGTTTGTTTTACAGGATGGGCTGCTCCTGGAGCAGAGCTGCAGCTCCTCCTAGCACCCAGCCTTGCTCAATGTCCCCGGATTTTTGGCTGCACACAGGCCCTGCACTGCAAGGAGCAGGACAATGGCATTTTAGGGAGTAAGGAGATAAAGGTGGAGATGGATATAGGGGGGAGATGGGAAAGCTGGGGGCATTCACTTGGAGAAGAGAAGGCTCCAGGGAGAGCTCAGAGCCCTTTCCAGTGCCTGAAGGGGCTCCAGGAGAGTTGGAGAAGGACTTTGGACAAGGGATTGAGGGACAGGACACAGGGAATGGCTTCCCACTGCCAGAGGGCAGGGCTGGATGGGATATTGGGAAGGAATTGTTCCCTGTGAGGGTGGGCAGGCCCTGGAACAGGGTGCACAGAGCAGCTGTGGCTGCCCCTGGATCCCTGCAACTGTCCAAGGTCAACACCAAGGGCTGTCACCCTCCAGCCCAAGTGGGAATGGGATTTACAGCCCAGCTGGCTCCTTCCCATCTCTCCAGTGGGAAATACAGCCCTTGAGCTTGGATGGGTGAATTTATTTCATGTTCTCCAAGGTTCAGAAGTCCATGTTCTTCGATTATGGTGCAGAGAATGTGCTTTCCATTTGGTTTTCCCTCCCCAGTCAGCTCTGCTTTGGCTGTTGGCTGCTCTGGGTGAAAACCTCTGATGGTTCCTTACTCGGGGCAGGAGAGTCAGGAGTGTGCTCAGAGCCAGAACCTCTGTTCTCCCTGAGCATCAGTGTCTTCAGACATCAGATTTACTGATTCCTTTCCAAAGATAATCCACTCACTTCTGCAATGCTGAAATTCTGGGGGCTACTGAATTTTGCTGGGACATAAAAAAACCCCAACTAAATCCATTCTGTGTTTTCCACCCAAAGAAACCCTAAAACCATCAGGAACATGCACAATTTCAAATCAATTTCCCCTGATTTATTCTACACCTGATACAAACTATATAAGCATATCATGGAATCACAGGGTATCCTGAGCTGGATCCACAAGGATCATCCAAGTCCAGCTCCTGGCCCTGCACAGAGCAGCCCCAACAATCCCACTGTCCCACAGGCTGGAATAAACTGCACTTTTCATTGTGTTTGCTTTTTTCTGGTTTTCCCTTTTTTTTTTCCTTCAAGTTGTTCTGCCTTCCTTATCTTCGGCAGCTTAAAATGGCTCTAAACAGAAGTAGGAGAGCACAATCTCAGTGATTTTGCTGTGTGTGTGGGGGGGTGTGTTATTCCACATGGAATTTTACAGGAAACACAGAATTCTGCCCAGCCTCCAAGGCAGACAAGCTGAGCATCCCCTCCCTGCTCCATCTTTCAGTTCCCTCTTGCCAGAGGTGCCTGGGTGCTGCAGACACTCCCTGCCAAAGGCAGACACTTCCATGGGGTTTGTTGTGCTGCAGAGCTCATTTTGGGGCCAAGAGCTCTTGGGTGTCTCTTAGGGGTTGTCAAACGTGGTGTTCCCTCCCTGTTCCCCATCTGGGTGCCTCTTCCTTCCCCATGGGGAGCAGAGGGAATGCCTGTGGGTGATGCTGTGTTTTAGTGGGGCTTTTAAAATCAGATGGGGTGAAATGCTGAAAAGAGAGCAAAGCCCAGGGCTGGGTGCACAGAGGGGTCTGTGAGCTGTGTGATCCAGCTCAGGGAAGGTCAGGGAGCTCAGTGTCTTAATCACAGCTAAGCTCATTAATTACAGGCCTCTAAGGCAGTTTTCTCTGCACTTTGAGGAGCATCTCTGCCTCAGGGATAATCCTCTTGGGAAGGTTCTTGCTGGAGCTTCACCCTACTCAGGAATACCCTGTGGTACTGGGGAGCTGGGGCAGCCAGGCTGCTGTTCTCCAGAGAGGACAGGGCCTGATCTGGGGGTGGGACACAGGGCAGTGACAGGGGCTGTGGGGCAGAGCAGTGACAGAATCTGGGGTCACACAGCAGTGACAGGTCTGTGGGGACAGCAGTGACAGGATCTGGGGTCACACAGCAGTGACAATGCTGTGGGGCACAGGGCAGTGACTGGTCTGTGGGGACAGCAGTGACAGTGCTGGGGGGACAGCACTGACAGGATCTGGGGTCACACAGCAGTGACAGTGCTGTGGGGACAGCAGTGACAGTGCTGTAGGTCCCACAGCAGTGACAGGGCTGTGGGGACAGCACTGACAGGATCTGGGGTCCCACAGCAGTGACAATGCTGTGGAGCACAGGGCAGTGACAGGTCTGTGGGGACAGCAGTGACAGTGCTGTGGGGCACAGGGCAGTGACAGGTCTGTGGGGACAGCAGTGACAGTGCTGTGGGTCACAGGGCAGTGACAGGTCTGTGGGGACAGCAGTGACAGTGCTGTGGGTCACAGCAGTGACAGGGCTGTGCTCTCTCACAGGTGCGTGTTACTACGACCCCAACCAGTCCATGTACGTGTTCGGGGGCTGCACCCAGAGCAGCTGCAACGCCGCCTTCAACGACCTCTGGAGACTGGACCTCAACAGCAAGGAGTGGATCCGGCCCCTGGCCTCAGGTGAGCCCTGCTCTCCTCCCCAGGCTCGAGTTCCCTGGTTCTGGGGCTCTGAGCCTTATCCCGCCAGGTTTGGGCTGCATCCCGGGGTTTAGGGCAGAGTGTGAGTCCTCAGCACTGCCTTGGGGGCGTTCCTGGGCAGCAGCTGGTCCCTGTCTTGCAGGGTGAGGGACATTCCCTG
Source organism: Peucedramus taeniatus (assembly GCA_013400575.1). Classification (NCBI taxonomy): domain Eukaryota; kingdom Metazoa; phylum Chordata; class Aves; order Passeriformes; family Fringillidae; genus Peucedramus; species Peucedramus taeniatus. The sequence goes on along the minus strand of WBNO01015140.1, from coordinate 25,260 downwards.
CAGCCACCAGAGCCTGTGGTGATAAGGCTCAGAAAATCAGGATTGTTCAGCCTGGGGAAGGCTGAGAGAGTTGGGATTGTTCAGCCTGGGGAAGACTGAGTTGGGATTGTTCAGCTGGGGAGCTCTGAGAAAGATGTGATGATTGTTCAGCCTGGAGTTGGCTGAGAAATTGGGATTGTTCAGCCTGGAGAGGAGAAGCTCCTCTGAGCTGGAGGAGCTCAGAGCCCTTTCCAGTGCTTAAAGGGGCTCCAGGAGAGTTGGAGAAGGACTTTGGACAAGGGATTGAGGGACAGGACACAGGGAATGGCTTCCCACTGCCAGAGGGCAGGGCTGGATGGGACACTGGGCGGGAATTTCTGGCTGTGAGGGTGGGCAGGCCCTGGCACAGGGTGCCCAGAGCAGCTGTGGCTGCCCCTGGATTCCTGGGAGAGTCCAAGGCCAGGCTGGAGCACCCTGAGATAGTGAGGATGTCCCTGCCCATGGCAGGGGGTGGCACTGGGTGTGTTTAAGGTCCCATTCTATGATTCCATGGTGAGAGTCATTGTCCCAAAGCTGAAATTTTCTTTGCTCATTCCAGCAGCTCCCACTCCAGGTATTTTGGGGGGTGGAGCAGACAAGCCCGTGCAGGTGGGAGAGCGTGGGAAAGCAGGTTCATTCCTGCTGTCCAGGCACCCTCAGCCGGGCAGGAAAACACCACAGATCATTTCCCACACTGCTTTTTGTGCTGGAAGTGTCAGTGACTTTTTGGTTTTTTCCTTTTTTTCCAAAAGTTTAGTTTTTTCCTTTTAATTTCTTAATTCCACTAAAATAACTCTGAGGAAAGCAGAAGAATTGGGGGAAGCTCTTGGGGCAGAGGGGAGAAATCAGTGTTAAAGCAGCTGTTTTGGCAGAAGGGGGAAGGAGAAAAGGAGTTCAGCATCCACCAGCATTCCTTGCTGGGCACAGAATTCCCTGTCATGTGCCCCAGGTATTGTGGACTGCTCAGATAGTTTAAAGTATTTTTGTGTCTGGCACTTGAAGTCCTCCAAAATCCAGGGAATAAGGAGATAGGGGTGGAGATGGATATAGAGGGAGATGGGAAAGCTGGGGGTGCTCACCCAGAGAAGAGAAGGATCCAGGGTCACCTCAGCCCCTTCCAGTGCCTGAAGGGGCTCCAGGAGAGCTGGAGAGGGACTGGGAACAAGTCCCAAGTGCTGGTGTCACCAGGGAATTTCCAGCTGTGAGCCCCTCCTTTGGTGCTTGGACATCCACCCACACTTCCCTTCTGTTCTGGTTTTGTGTCACACACCCTCTGTGGGACTCCCACAGGGGACAATTCGGGAGTTGTGGATTCAAAGGGGGGAAAAGGAACCCCACTCCTCCAAACAGGCTCCTGCCATCCATCCTGCCCTGCCAGGGCTGGAGAGGGGAGAATGAACAGCTCCTGGGCTCTGCAGAGCTCTCTCTGCCCCAGGCCATGGATTCCTGCAGCCCGGGGAGCTCTGCCCTGTCCCCAGTGCTCCACAGAGCCCATCCCGGAGCCCATCCCGGCGCTCCCGAGGAACAGCTCCTGTGGGAATGCGTGGTGGGGCTGGGTCCCACGGGAAGATCCCCCGAGGAGATGTTCCTGCACGCTGTCATGGGTGAGATGGGATCAGCTGGAACTGGAGGCCAGGCCGGGGAGTGCTCTGGTTCCTGCTCTCTAGGGGATGAGTCAGCCCCAGTGGGATCCCACAGCTCCCCTGAGCTGGGGGTGGCACTGCCTGCCTGGGAAAGGAGAGCTGGAGGGGGCAGAGGCTGGAGCTTTGAAATGCTGGGATGTAAATAAGGCAGGAGAGGGCTTTTTGGGAAAAAAACCCCCGAAGAGTTGACATTGATTGATTAGCACTCATTGTGTATGCAGGCTAATTGCTGTGGAGGAGTTCCCACACCTGCCCCACAGACTCCAGAGCTCTGAGATGAGACCCTGGCTCTTTCCCAAGGCCAGGTCTTGCTCAGAGAGGTTCCCTCACACTCCACGTGTGCCCTTGTTCAGCACCTTCTCTAACGAGCCCTGGGCAGGGAATGGGAGCACAATGTCTTGGGCACAACTTCATCCCTTTCTGAGAGGTTTTTCCAGAAGAAAACACCCTTTTGTTGTTGTTGTTGCTGTTTGTTCCTACCTGTTTTCATCCGGGTTTTCTGGCTCCCAGGCATGAGATGACATCAGAGCTGGATAATTCCCCTCCAGCCCGAGCTGCTTCATCTGGGAGTAAATATTTAGCCTTCAAAGAAATAATTGGCCTGGGTTTCTTTCGTCTCAGAGACGGAGGAGGGAGATAATTACTTCAAAAAAACGTAATTTTTGAGGTTTCAAAGTATTTTTTTGCTTAGATCTGAAACAATGGCTTTGACGTGTGACTGACGGGGCTGGAGCAGCACAAGAGAGTTGGTGCCTTCTGGAGAGCTTTTGGTGGTGTTGGAAGCTCTGGAAAGGAGAATGGCAGGCAGCAGGATCTCTATTTTTGGAAGGTGCCTCCCAGCTCTTCTCCCTGGAGCTCTCCTGGCCATTGTGGAGCTGCTCCCACCCTTCCCATCCCACGCAGGATCTGCTGGAGCAGAGCAGAATAATTAGCAGCCCCATGTGTGGGGCTCTGCAGTGCTGTCCCAGGGTAGGTGGTCCCTGGCAGGCAGGGGCCTTTCCCATGTGGTGGGGGTGCTTTCCTTGCCCTCACTTGCACAATTAACCTGGGCAGTTGTTGGAATTTGAGCCCATCTGTGCTCAGGGCATCCTGATGGAGGACTGGGGGTGGTTTATGCTGGGATCTGTTTATCCAGCTGGAGGCCAGGGTGAGGCCCCACTCCTGTGAGTCCAGCTGGAGCATGCTGGTTTCAGTGGTGAGAGTCCCTGGTGCTCCCCAAAAATGGGCTGAACTGCCAGGAAAGAAACCAAACCCCATTTGAAACAGAGAGTCACAGGACATTCAGTACCTGGAGGGGCTCCAAGAATGCTGGAGATGGACTTTGGACAAGGGCCTGGAATGCCAGAGGGCAGGGTCAGATGGGATGTTGGGAAGGAATTGTTCCCTATGAGGGGGATGAGGCCCTGGCACAGATTGGAAGTGTCCAAGGCCAGGCTGGACAGGGCTTGGAGCAGCCTGGGACAGTGGGAGGTTGGTGGGACTAGGGCTGGGACTGGATAGGCTTTAAGGGCCCTTCCAACCCAAAGCATTCCATGATTCCATGACTTGATGCCATGGGAGCTGCAGGGGGTTGTGGTGGGGCCTTTCCTGATACCTGGACTCATCCCTGGATCTGCTGCCCTGCTGGCAAGGAGGGTTTGTCCTGCTCCCATGCAGGCCTGTGGAACTCTCCTGGTGAGCTCCCACCCCTCCCTGTGCAAGGGAAGCTGCTGGAGGCTCCCGGAGGAGCCCCAGGAGCTTTGGCACCATCTGAGCCTCCTGTCCACACATCCTGCAAGGGTAACTCACAGGCAGAATGGGGAGTGTGTCCCCAGGCAGGCTCCTGCTGCCCTGCCTGGGCTCTTCCAGGCTGTGTCCCTGCAGCCTTTGTTCCTCCTGGAGTCCTTGGTTCCAGTTCCTCAGAGTCCTGCACTTGGCCTCTCTCGGCCAGAACCACACCAGAAAATGCCTTTTTGAACTGGGGAGAAAAGGGCCAGGAGCTCTGCTCTCCCAGGGGCTCATGGCACAGAGGTGAAAAGCTTTTCCCTTTAAAACTGAGCCTGTTGTGTTTATAAAGTCAGGAATGGTGCTGGAAGGACCAGGGCTTTGCAGGAAGAGGCATTGCTGCTGCAGTTCTGTAGGATATGCACATCCTCCTCTTGGCACTTTTATCATCCCCCTTCTGCTCCCACCCTCCTGGGCAGGCAGGAGGGCTTGGAAGCGCCCTGTCCCTTCTGTCCCTGTGTGTTTTCCCTCTGCCAGACCGGGATATCCCTCTCTGATCCCACATGAGTTCAGGAGCCTCGAGGCTCCGCTTTTCCTGTTGCTGTGAGGAGACTCCTGCTGCTGCTGCCCTGGGCTACCCTGCTCCAGCACGGGCACCTCCCCAGGACCTCTCTCCTGGTGTTTCCTGTCCCTGCAGTCCCGCTGGGGAGATGGGAAAGCTTCTCATCTTCCTCAGGATTTGGGGATCACAGCAGGCTCAGAGGCAGAACTCCTCTGTGTGAGGCTTTGATCCTCTGTGCCCTCACACTGTCAGCTGAGGCTGATCCTCCCTCCTGCTCCAGCCTGGGGTTTGTGCCTAAACCTCCTGGGTGGCCTTAGCAGGACGCAGTAAAACCCCTCTGCCAGCAGCTCCTCGTGGCTCGGCTCTTCCCCCAGCTCCCTCCGTGCTGGGAGTGGGAGGATCAGGTTCCCTTTGTGACTGAGGGGAAGGTGCCTTTGATGGTGTTGTGTCAACAAAAGCAACAGCCCGAAGGAGGCAGGAGACGCTCGCAGAGACTCCTGGTGTCAGATGTGGTCCTGGTGCTGGTGGAGCAGAGAGGTTTGGCCTTGACAAAGCTGTGCAAAAACCTTGCCCCGAGCTAAAAAGCCCAGCCTTGTTTTCATCTGCCCCTTCTAGAAAACAGCAGCAAGTTTTCAAAACAATTTTCCAAACAGTCGCTGGAGTTTCACGGTGCTGGATTCCTCGACTGGGATCTCCTCAGCTCTGGGAGCTTTGTGGAGCTGAAGGAGACAGGGGGAAGGACTGAGTGAGCTTCCCGAGGAGGGGGGTAGTGCTGGATCCTACAGGATCCCCCAGGATCCCACGAGATCCAGCCATGCACAGCAACAAACCAAAGCCACACTGGCACTCAGGGAATGAATCCCACTGGGACAGGAGCAGGACTGTCCAAGGGCTCAGGGGAAATCTGAGGAATAAACAGAGGTGTGGGAATAGTGGGGAGCTCCTCATGTGTGGATTTAAACCCTCTGTGACTGCAGACTGTGCAGATCGTTCAGTTCAGGGTTGTGTTTTGCATCAGCTGTGTCCAGTCCTGGGCCCCTCAACTCAGGAAGGACCTGGAGAGGTTGGAGCGTATCCAGGGAAGGGAACAGAGCTGGGAAGGGTTTGGAGCACCAGGAGAGGCTGAGGGAGCTGGAAAGGGGCTCAGCCTGGAGGAAAGGAGGCTCAGGGGGGACCTTGTGGCTCTGCACAACTCCTGACAGGAGGGGACAGCCGGGGGGGTCGGGCTCTGCTCCAGGGAACAGGGACAGGAGGAGAGGGAATGGCCTCAGGCTGAGCCAGGGGAGGCTCAGGGTGGACACCAGCAGGAATTTCCCCATGAAAGGGTGGTCAGGCCTTGGCAGGGGCTGCCCAGGGAGGTTTGGAGTCCCCATCCCTAGAGGTGTCCAAGGAAGGCCTGGACAAGGCACTCACCAGGCTGGGTGACAAGGAGAGCATTGGGCACAGGTTCGACTCGATGGTCCTGGGGGGCTTTTCCAACCTCAATGATTCTGGGATTCTTTTTCCTGCAGAGCAGTAACTGAGGTGCTTTGCCCTGACCCCAAACTGCAGCTCTGCTCCCCTTGCAGTCACTTCCCTCACAGGAATCCCTGCCTTGCTTTGGGCATTAAAACCCTCCAAAATCCTGACCTGACCAAAATTCTGTCTGCAGAATACCCTTGGTGTCCCCCTGGCCTCTGAGCTCCCTGTGGTGCCCCATCTGACTGAGGGCAAAGCTCAGTTTTATGAAAGGCTCAGGATCACCTTGAGCCCCAGAGCCATGTTGGCCTCCCAGGAGCACGGGGGATCCAGGAGCTGATTCCTGGCACAGAACAACCTCTCTAATTGTGGCTGAGTGCCTGAGCCTCCAAAGTGGAGCAGGTTAATGGGCTGGATGGAAATCCCTCATGCTGTGAGCCGTCTTGGTGAGCCTGGAAGAGAGGAAAGCTTTTTCCAGCTCTTTTCTTGATCTGGGTGGTTTTTTCCTCGTTGCCCTTTGAGTTTGGTGGCAGTAGGGCCTGTTCTTGCCTCTGCAGAGCTGAAACATTCCATGTTATCCTCCAAAAATCCAGGGCTTTCCCACCACCATCCAAAGGCTCTTGGAGTCCTCAAGCTCGGGGTGACTTGACACCTTTGGAAGCTCAGCTTTAATCCTGTGAGCCTCCTGCCTGGAGCTTCCTTATCCTGCACCTGATTTCTTCCTTTTCCCACACCCAGTTTCCTCCTGATCACACACCTAAATTCTTCCTCACACACACTTCATATCTTCCTTATCCCACCCCTCATTTCTGCCCTTCTGGAACAGAACCAGGACTTTCCAGGATTTGTCCCGTGGCCTTTGGGGCAGAGGCTGTGCCAGCACAGGTTGCTTGGAATTGCTTTCCCTAGTTTAAACATATTGATTGTTTTCCTCATTTTTGGACTGCCACTTTTACAAGGAGGTGAGTGACTGCTCCTGCCAGGTCTTTGACAAACAAACTCTGCAGCAGTATCCCTGGATGTAGAGTTTGGATTTCATTCCTGCCCTTGCAGAGGGTGGACTGGCAGCTCCAGGGTGGGAGCAGGGCTGTTCCCAGCCCCTGGATCCATCTGACGTTCATTTGTTCCTCTCTTTGCCTGGCTGGTTTTGCAGAATGTCTCTAATGTAATTTGTGGTGTTCAATATGAAATATCTCAAGGGCAAGAGATGAAAAATCAACCCAAATCAAGTGAAGGCTTTTTTTTTTTTTCAGCGTCAGCTGCCACCTGGTTGGGAAGGTGCTGCTGGCTTCCAGGAGATTAATCCATGGTTTAGGTTTACAGCACACACCTCCCCTCCCTTTGATTTGCCAGGCTCTCTCCTCCTCCAGCTCATGCCATTGCTGGCTGTGTTTAACCTCTGGAAGGTTTTTGTTGTCTGGATCCAAACCACATTCCATGGCATCAATCCTTGGATGGCCACCCTGCCATGCCTGGCACGGACCAGTCCCAGGGACTGCAGGTACAAAACCCACGTGTGTGATGAGCTGTTTGCAGGGATTTATCCCACGGGGGCTGTCCCTAAACCAGGCAGGAAGAGCTCAAAGATCCCTGTCAGGGATCCCTCCCCTGCCTGGGGAATCTGCTCCCTGCAAACAAAGGCACAAACTTGGAGAGTCTGGCGGGGTGACTGGTCAGTGGGATGGGGAATGGGTGAAGATCACCACCACCAGGGGAAAACATCCCTGAGCCTCCCGTTCCTGAATCCCACATCTGAAATGTGGGATTCCCACATTCCTCCCTCCCCCCGACCCTACCTGGCTGCATCCTGTCCCTCCCTCCAGTTGGCAGCAGCTTATCCTTATCAATGCCGTGTTCCCACGGCTTTTCCAGCGCTCCCGGTATCCGCCAAGGTCACCGAGTCACCCCGGGGAGCTGCCGGGGAGGGGGCAGAGGCAGCTCAGCAATTCCACTGAGGTGTGCCTGGGCCTCCAGGAATGCAGTGCCCGAGGCAGCCGGGAATGGCTTTGAAGGAGCCATGGATTACTGGCCTGGAGAGGTGGGAATGTGCCCAGGAGCAGGGCTGGCTTGGTTGGGGGAGCTGCCAGGGGGCTGGCACAGGAGTTTTACCCCAGCAGCCCAAAGCACTTCCCCTCTCCCATTCCCTGCTCTCCCTGCGCCGCAGGACTTGGAAGTTCAGCCAGGTTTTATCCGTGGGCAAAACATGGGGGGAAAACATTTCCCGCTGTGGGAAATGGGCTGCTCGGAGCAGGGCTGGGCTGCCCTGGTCAGCAGGGCAGGGAGGCAGTGTCCAGTTGTGGCTCTCCCTCAGGGAATGATCCCTCAGCCTGCAGATGCCCTCCTGCCCTGCCCCGACAGCTCAGCCTGACGTGGCAGGAGTCCTGTGGGGAGGGAACAGAGGGAAAGGCTGAGGAGGCTGGGAGAGGAGCAGCTCCAAGGGAAGTGGGTGCTGCAGTGGGGATCTGGATTCCCTCTTCCCTCCGTTCCTCTGGATTCCCTCTTCCCTCAGTACAGGTTTGGGGTATCACCTTGTTCTACTGGCAGGGACACCTTCCACTATCCCAGGGTGCTTCAAGCCCTGTCCAGCCTGGCCTTGGACACTTCTAGGGTTGAGCAGGAATCCCTCCTAGTAGTAGTAGCAGGTACTAGTAGTAGTAGTAGTAGTAGTACCTGGTACTCCCTCCTCCATCTTGGAAAGCCAGCACTTGGATTTTAATAGCACTGGAATTTGCATTTTAATAATCCTAAAGTGCAGTTTTGTGTCATCTCTTTAACCTAGGGAGAGGTTGGGCTGGATTTTCCAAGAGGATTTTTTTCTATCAGGATTTTTTTTTTTCCTTTTTCCTGACGTTTGATTTCCCAGCCCTGCAGATAATTTAATTTCTCGCTTGTCCGAGTTTGGTTGGAGCCGAGGAATTTGCGAACTGTGGCTCAGACAAAGCATCTCCAGTTTATTTCCTTTTCAGGAAAAAGGCTTAAAACCCCGGAGCCACACACAGGGTTATTGACACTGGTGGTGTCTCACATCTCATGAATGTGTTGCACCCCAGAGGGAGCCAATCCCTCCTTCCCGAGGCGTGGGAGGCACCCAGGGGTGATGGTTTCCCTGGACACAAATTCCCTGGTCCTTTCACACCCAATTATTCCGTTTTCCGGGTCTCTGACAGCGCTTCCCTCCTGGGCAGGTACCTCCCTGTGCGTTGTGGGGTCAGCGGGATAAACCCTGCTATCCCAGGGCTGCACTGTCAGCTGCGAGGGAAAGGTTCTCCTGGGAAATTCGGGCAGGCTGTGCTGACATCTATCGGCAAGAGCTCCTTCCAAGGCAGCCCAGCCTTTGCCTTGAGGACTTAGTCCACCAGGATTACGTGTGTAATCCTCGGGATGGAGCAGGCAGCAATCCTGGGGCAACGTAATCTGCACCCAGCACCGTGTGCCTTCCAAGCCTCTCAGCATCCCAGTGCTTGTAGCCTGATTGTAATCTTCCCCCAAAGCATCTGCTGTAAAACTCCTGGAGAATGGGGCAAGCATGCAGAATGATGGAGCACTTGATCGTGCTTGTCTGCAGTCCAAAGGTGGATTTTGGTTCCTGACATGAAATATTCAGGGAGTTTGGTGTTCAGGGCTGGAATTACTGGAATGAAGGAGAAAAGTGCTTCCCTGGCGTGGAGGGAGCAAAGTTCAAGAACCGATGGGTTGAAAATGGGAACGAAGGGGGAGACAGCAAGGGGGGGGAGTGCGAAGAGCTGGACTGAATGTGCTGGGAGTTTCAGCAGGAAGACGCTGGGGTTTCAGTGAATAACTGTTGTCCTTGCAGCAAATATTGGGAGTAGCAAAGCCCTGGCGCTTCCCAGGCTTTTTGCACTTCCTCCCTCTGACTGCATCCAGAAGGGTTGTGGATTCCCCATTCCCAAAAGTGTCCAAGGCCAGGCTGGACAGGGCTTGGAGCAACCTGGTCCAGTGGAAGGTGTCCCTGCCCATGGCAGGGGCTGGAATGGGATGAGCTTTAAGGTCCCTTTCATCCCAAATCATCTTGGGATTCTCTGGCTGTGCCTACAGGGTGCTCTTTAGAGGATAGTTGAGGTTTGGAGCCCCGTGGTAGCTGTAACCTCACCAAATTACACAGCAGCCATTTCCTGGAACACCACTCATTTTGGGATTCTCCAATGTCGGGGCGGCTGCCGCCGCCTCCCTCGCGCTGCAGGAAACAATCCGGGAGCGAAAAGTGCAGAGCTCAGCAGGGCTGGACACAGCCTCGCTGTCCCACCCCGACCTCCCCCCTGCCCTGCAATTACCCCCTCCTTGGGGCTGGGGAGCCCAGCCAGCAATTCCCAGCTCTTCCCTCGCCTCCTGCAAGGAACACGAGCGGTGGGAACTGCTCAGCCCTTTCTGGGAGCGCTGAGCTCTTCAGTTGCACCATGGCTGATTTGGGGAGGTGTCAGCCTGTGAAATTGCAGGAGAAGTCTGCGGGGCAGCGTCACTTCAGGGGGAACAAAACCACGAGCGTGGAAGCAGGGCGAGGTGGATGCTGCGTATTCCACCCACGGAGAGAGGGAACAGCGGCTTTTGCAAGAGCAGCTCCTTACACGGGGCCAAATCCGCCTTTCCCAAAGGAGGGTTGCGGAGGGTGACCTCACCCCGCGGAGCTCCCGGCACCTCGGGGCGCTGCTGCCGGGGACAGGGGCAGGGTGTATCCCAGTAAAGCCTCTCCTGCAGCAGCTGCGGGAGTTGCGGCAGGAATTGCGGCGATCCCGTCCGGGGCTGTTGGGAGATAAGAGGCCGAGCCCGTGGTGTTCTGGCACGGTTATCTCAGCACTGTTTGCTCAATGCTGCATGAGGACATTTTTGCCAGGCATTAGCACAGAGTGACTCAGTAAATCCAGTTGTACGGGGTTCAGAGGGCACTGCCTCTCCTTTTCCACAGCGTTATCGGAGCGGCAGCACCTCAGAGTGCCGGGGTTAAAAAAATACCCACGGGCACCTTGCAACAGCATGAAGGTGACTGATCCTCCCTGGGGCTTCTGCCTGCACCTCCCAGGGATTGTGAGAAACCAAACTGTGCTTCCACGCCGGGGTTTGACTGGGCTTGTACCACAGTCCCGAGTCACTGCAGGGTGGAAATCCCACACTGGGAATTCTGTTTGTGTCTCAACATCGGGGGTTGCTGACCTGCCCTCCAAACCCCCCAAAACTACAAATAAACCCAGGATATTCCCTTCCTTCCTTCCTTCCCAAGAGGTTATTTGTGCCTGCAGAGGTTTTGTCTCTCTGCTGAGGAGACAAATCAGATCTTGTTTGCTTTTTCCTTAAGACTCCTGCAAGGCTGAATTCCTGTCTGCTTCCCAGCATGGAATTTGGGATTTTTCTGGAAGGGAACACTAAATTGCCTGTGGTTTTGGTAAGAGAAGATGATACTTCTGTGGCTTTTAGAGGCTCTAAGGTTTAGGCAGGCCTGGTCAGAACTGGTCCAGAACATGTTCGTAATCCTAGGTCTCTGTTTTAGATGTTTTGGGATTAAAAACAGGTGAATGTCAAATGCTGGATCCGAGGCAGCTGAACAGAGTGCTCCATGTTGGGTTTGACTTTGGGAATGAGTGGGTGTGCAACAGGGATGTCTGCTCTTCCCATGGGAGTGCTCCTTTGGCATCTCCCAAATCCTGTGCTGGGGCTGCTGGGATGCTCATCCTGGCCTGTGGACTGCTGCTCACCAGCTTGTCCTCTTCCCTTTGGGAACCCTAGCAGGCATCTGGATGAATCTGCTGACTGCTGTGGAAAAATCCCAGCTGGCCTGGGAAGCAGAGGCATTTATTGTTTTTTCCTTCTCTGGTTTTGCTTCCGGTTGAAGGGGAAAGATTTGGGGATTTCACACTGTCACACAAGTTTGGGATGGAACTCTGGGGTGGAATGTAGTCAGGGCCATCCCTCGACTGGGGTGGATGAGGGTTCCAGGCTGGAAACTGGGATTTGAAAATCCAGGTCCAGCCTAAAAGCCAGACTTAAAACCAGCCCCTGGATGTGGCTCTGCTGCTTCTTGAGCATGGAAACACAAAACTCGTGGTGGGCAGGGTTGGATCCAGTTTGGGACAACTCACAGTGCAAAACAAGCACCTTCCTGCCGTGGGAAGAAGTGTCCAAGGCCAGGCTGGACAGGGCTGGGAGCACCCTGGAATAGTGCAAGGTGTCCCTGCCATGGCAGGGGTGGAATGGGATGAGCTTTAAGGTCCCTTCCCACCCAAACCATTCCAGGGTTTTTGTGAAAGGACAGCCCTGAGCCCTTCCCAGGGCTGGTTTCCTGTACCTCTGGAGTGCAGATTGCAGGTGGCTTTTGAAGCCGGGAGCTTGAATTCCTTTGCCCCTTGAAATCCATGGGGTGCTGGAGCAGCTCCCTTTAATTTCTCAGCTTTGAGATGGGACACATGGCTGTGGTTATCCAGGTGTTCGTGGAAACCCGATCGGCCGCGATGGTGGGATGGCTCCCTGCAGGATCCACCAGCTCCAGCTCTGGCTCCAGCCAGAGCTCCTGCCTGCAGCTCCCATCCCATCCTATCCTTCTCCAGAATTAAAGCTCCTCAGTACCAGTCTCCTTGTCACAACTCTTTCCATGTGTTCCCTTCCCCACCCAGTCAGTGCAGACCCACTCCAGCCCCTCCTGTGGAATATCCCCAAACCCCATCGACCTGAGCCGATCCTTTCCCCTGGGCAATCCCAGCAGATAACCACGGGATGACCATTGCTGCTCCCCACTCCAGCTGCTTTTTGGAGTCTCTCAGGGCTGCCCCTTTCAGAGGTAAAAGGCTGGTCTGTCACTCTGTGTCCCACGTGCCCTTCAAGCCGGGCTTTTCTTTTGTTCCCGTTAATCTACGCGTGTGTGGCTCCGGTGGCTTTAGAGGGCTGGATAACTGAGCTTTAAAAACTGCTTATAAGGACAGATCCAACACAGATAAAACACCCAGAGCTTGTGTCGGGAGCAATCAGAGGCTGGCATTTCTTTTCCAAACATCTCTGGAAGCCAGAGATCTTTGGTTGGTTGGTTGGTTGGTTTTTTGGCTTTGCAAGCTAGGAAAATCCATCAGCTGGGAAAAAAATAGCTCAGCCCAGCTTTTAGCTCCTCATCCCAGCCAAAAGAACAGCGTCAGCTGTGCAGGGATGGAGCCTGGTGTGTTTAGGAGGAGTGAATTGTGCTATACCCTCAGCCTGCTCCAACCTTTATCCCCAGCAAGGATAATCTGGATGTTGGGCTGGATGGTGTTATGGAGGGATAACCTGGGTGGTGTTATGGAGGGATAACCTGGATGGTGATACAGAAGGATAACCTGGATGGTGTTATGGAGGGATAACCTGGGTGGTGTTATGGGGGGATAACCTGGATGCTGGGCTGGCTGGTGTTACTGGGGTGGGGAGCTCGGGATCACAGCGGTTCTCCACTGGCACCAGTGGGACCCAGTGCAGTTCATTAAGTAAGCTCTGATGGCTCCTCAGCCCGATCCGTGTACGATCCCAGAGCTGATCCCGTGTGTTCCTGGGAGTCTTTGAAGGGCCGCTCCCACCTCCCACATCCTCCCGAGGGCTGGACTTTGAGCAGGTCCTCGGTCCCTTTGATGTCCCTCTGTGCCGGGCTCCTCTGCATGCCTGAGTCCTGAGCTCACAGAGCTGCCGCTGCCTTCCCCTTCCAGCAGCTCCCTCGGGATGTTCCTGCCCTTCCTGAGGACCCAGCACCCAGCAGCTCTCCCCTGCTTTAGGGATAAACAGCATTAGTTCTCCAGATTTCCATGCATTCCTGCTCCAGCACAAGATGCTGGAGATGCTTGTGGTGCATCTCATTTGTGGAGAGCATCCACAGATAACCCAGTTTTGCTGTTGGAAGAGGCTTTGAAAGGCCAGCACTTCTCTGACTTGTAAAATGCAGAGTTTTCCTGCATTGCAGAATGAAACTCAGCTCATTTACATCCTTACAATGTCCAATAACAGGCAAAGCTTCCTGAAAAACCGGGGCTGGCCTCTGCCCTAGGCTGTTTGCACGACACTGACTCACTGGGAATTGTCTCCTTGGCTGAGGCCGGGATTGACCTTCAGGTTACAGCAGTGGGAGGGTGACTTTCCTCACTGCTCCATCCCAGACCTTTCTGAGCAAGGTGCCAATGTTTTTCCATCCTGGAATGACTCTAGCTGTCCCTTTTGCTTTAAAAATAACCCAGTTTAACCCCAGTCCCTTGTGGCATCCCCGTTGGTATCACCCAGCTGGGATTCACCAGCTCGGGTACAAATGTTTTATTGTGATGCCAGGCTTAGGAGAAAAACTCTGCACTGCCAGGGAATTATTTAGGCTGGAAACCTGCTGGTGTGGGTTAATGAATTGCACACATGGAATGAGCCAGGAAAATTTGAATTCAGGAACAGGGAGTAACCAAATGTGACCCTCACTGGCATCTCGTCCTCACGGAGACCTTGGTACAGCTCTGGCCACACGTTACCTTGCATTAAGTGCTTCTGCAGAGCTTTATTCCCATTTTTCCCTCATGTCCCTGAGGCTGAGGGCAGCAGAATGCTTTGTCCCTGGGGAAGGGCGCAGGGGCACTGTGGCCATCTCTGCATCAGGGGCTGCTTTCTGCTGGGCTCTTCCCTCCCAGCACCTGGAACCCATCACGGTGGAATTGCTTCCCTCAGCTGCAACATCCTAAAATAGCTGCTCCGGTTTCTTTTAAAAATAGTCTGTTCTGGGTGTCATTCCCTGCTAAAATTGTGTCTCTGAGTCCTGCTGGGACAGGGGAGAGGCCAGGGGCCAGGTGGGAGCATCGACTGTTTTGGAGAGGTGGCCACGTGTGAGCTGTGCCCTTGAGCTGCCCTGCTCCCGGAGCTGGGCTCGGAGCCCTGGGGCTGGGCTGGGAATTCCAGGATGGACTGGAAAGGGTGGCTGGGGAGGTGGAGGAATGTGCCGGGTGCTGGTGGCTGCTGTGGGAAGGAGGATGCTCAGAGCCAGCCAGGATGGAGAGGCTTTAGTAGTTCCTGGGAAGCAGCTCAGCACCTCACACATCAGCAGGGTGGTGACACAGACACAGCACCTCTGGCTCCCAGGCCGGGCAGGGATTGGGCTTTTGCAGCGGATCGTGGCCGATTTCCCAACACAAATTCAGAGGAATCAAATCCTTTGATACCTGCTCTTGCCAACAGGTTTCTTGCATTGAGGCTGCTCCTGCTCTGAGTGGGTTAAGAACCATAAAATCCCAGAATGGGAGGAGCTTAAAGCTCATCTCATTCCACCCTCTTCCATGGACAGGGACATCTTCCACAGGAATCACAGAATCCCAGAATGGTTTGGGTGGGAAGGGACCTTAAACCTCATCCCATTCTACCACCTGCCATGGGCAGGGACACTTTCCACTGGACCAGGTTGCTCCAAGTCCCATCCAACCTGGCCTTGGACACTTCCAGGGATGGGGCAGCCACTCTCAGGGATGTGGTGACCAAGGGCCAGAGGAGCAGTAGGTGGAGAGGTGAGCTCAGGAAAGCCCTCAGGATCCATGGAATCATCTGAACACAGTAAATCCCGAGGCACTGAGCCCAGGAGCTCACCTTGTCCTTATGCAGGTCCTGCTCAGGAGGCCCCTAGTCCCTGCAGAGCCCTTTGAACCTCAGGCCACACGAAAAGGTTTTCCACGATTTTTAGAGCAGCACTGCATCCTGCAGACTCGAGGAATTACTTCATTCACAGCCAGAGCATTCAGGGCTTCCTCTCAAACCCAGGGTTCAGTGAGTGCCACCACTTGTGAGCACCCCACACATCTGCACGAGCCACTCCGGTGCCTTGGAATTGTCTCCCTTCTCCCTCCCTCCTTGGGGAGAGACGTTAGGAGGTATTTGGAGGTAATTATTGCTTTTATTCGGCGCTAAAGCAATAATTTGGAGGGATAGCTGGAAAACCGGCAATTTCCTGCCAGTGAGTGACAGATGTTTTTGCTGTGTTTGAGATGTGCTTTCAGGCTCCTACTAATTACCATGACACAAATTGGCAGGAGTTTTCTTCCCAGGCTCCCAGCTCTAATTTTGCCTTTTTTTTTTTTTCCTGCTATTTTCATTTTTTTCAGAAAGGTGGAGTCTCCACATTGTGACACTTCAGGAAGAAACGATGTGGAGTTGGGGTCTTGTGTTCAAACGTGGTTTTCCTAACTTCTCCCTCCCTCCCTGCCAGGTTCCTACCCCTCTCCCAAGGCTGGGGCCACGCTGGTGGTCTACAAGGACTTGCTGGTGCTTTTTGGGGGGTGGACCCGGCCGAGCCCTTACCCCCTGCACCAGCCCGAGAGGTTCTTCGATGAGATCCACACCTACTCCCCCTCCAAAAACTGGTAAGAGAAAGCTTTGATCCTGGAGAAATGGCTCTGGAATGCAGCTGGAGGAATGCCTGGGAAGCTGTGCGTGGTCCTGGTTTCCCAGGTGTGTCTCTAATGCTCTTTCTGAAACAAAAAAAAGCCACACAAGCACAGCAGAGCTGAGGACGGTGTGCTGCCAAGCAGCTTGTGGGTGCTGTTGCTTCCATATGGTTCTGGACTTGTACCTAAATATTCCAGGCTGCCTGAGCATCCCCATCCAGGTGGGAAACCTGGGTGTTTTAAATGCCTTATCACTTTGGCTGGGAGCACTGAGGTGTTTCTGAGATAAGCCTGAAGTGCTGGAGGTCTTGTTTTTAGTGATGATCCAAAACTCAGCTCCCTCAGGGAGATGTGATAAATCAGATTTCTCCATCATTTCAACCTCTGCCTTAGCAGCTCTGGGACTGGAGCATCCAGCAGTATCCGTGGAGCTGGCAGGAATTTTCCTTTTCCCTTTAAATACCATTTGGCTGATTTTAGACCCAGCTTTCTCACTGATCATGTGTGTGAGAAGGAAAATGCTGTATCAAAGAGAAGGTTCCTGCTCCTCTTGCACTGAGAACTTTTCATCCTCCAAAGTATCAATTATCTAGTGCACTTTAGGCAGTGTCATTACAACTCTGTAATTAAACCTCTTGGAAAGAATTTGAGGCAAACTTAATTGGAAGGGGAGATGTTCCCAACTTGGCCATGGGACTTGGTCATGCCTTAAAAATGTTTAACACATTGGGATTTCTAATTAGTTTAGTTGCTATTTGGATATTTGGAGGTTTTCCCTGTGGTTTTCCCCTATGACATGTTCTTGAGGACTTTGCAGGCCACTGGGATTTTTTTGTTTGGCCTTTCATCCAATGTTTTCCTTCACTGGGGTGTGTGTTCCTGCCTCTCTTCCCAGGTGGAACTGCATCATGACCACCCACGGCCCCCCTCCCATGGCAGGACACTCCTCCTGTGTCATCGAAGACAAAATGATCGTTTTTGGGGGCTCCCTTGGATCCCGACAGATGTAAGTTTGGGGTCAGGGTTTCTGACAAGCACCCCTGTGAGCCGTGAGGGGGTTGGGATGGTCTTGGAGTCACCCACGAGGAATTTTCTGCATGATTTTGGGGTCTGCCTGCTGCCTTAGCACACCCTTCACCTCTCGCAGCAAATCCCAAGGCTCCATCCTGGAAAAATCCCCATTCTGCCATAAAACCCAGCCCTGAGCCTGAGTTCCACATGCCTGGTTGTATCCTCAGCCCGTGTTGTTGTCTCATCCCTGCAGGAGCAACGACGTCTGGGTGCTGGATCTGGAGCAGTGGGCTTGGTCCAAGCCCAGCATCTCCGGGCCCAGCCCTCACCCGCGCGGGGGCCAGTCCCAGGTGAGCTCAGCCAGAGGGAAGCCAGGCACAGCCTTGCTTCCAGCTCCACAGGTTCATTCATTCCCAAGTTACCTGTGGAGCCCTTGCCCGCCGGGCCCTCTCCCTCTCCCCCAGTGACTCAGAGCTGTAATCTACACATCCCTGCTTTACCCCACTCATGCCCCGTGGCACCTCAGATCAGTGGAGAGGCTGCACAGCCTGGTTTGGCTCCAGGCCCCTCTGCCTGCTCCGCTCTCCGATCCCGGGATTGACTCAGGATTGCTCCCGCTCCAAACACGGCTTCAGCAGCCCCTACCAGGGCAGGGAGCTCGTGGCTGTCACCTGGCCTGAGGCAGCTGTTCCCATATGGGATGGTCAGTGACTCCCTGAGTGTGGCTGGTCCCACAGGGCACCCAGCAGGGTTCGGATGGCTCGTGTTGGAATGTGCCTTTCTGTGCCCTGGGAAAGGAGCCCGCAGGGATCCCTCACCCAGCAGCAGCACTGATCAGACACTGCTGCCAGCACCTGCCATCCCAAACAATCCTTCCATCTTCCCCTCCTTTGCAGAGGGGTGTCAGGGCCCTGGAGCTTTGGGAAGGGCGATTGCTCTCCTCGGAGAGAGGAACTGGTTTGGGACAAGGGGTGGGATGAGCCCTGCATCCCGCTCTGTCCCAGGCCCGGCCAAACCAGCTCCATCCCAGCTCCACTCCTCATCCTGGGGCACAGACCCCAGCAACACCCATGCAGTGAGAACCTACCTCTGTCTGCCCTTGGAGGCCTGGGCTGAAACTCTCTTCTGTCCCCTCCAGATCGTGATAGACAACGAGACCATTTTAATCCTGGGAGGCTGCGGGGGTCCCAATGCAGTGAGTACCTGGGAGAGCAGGGACATCAACATCCCCCTGGCACCTGGGGGCTGGATTTGGGAGGGGGGGACTCTGCACATTGATGGCGTTTTATTCCTCAAATCTGGGCACCTGGGGGCTGGATTTGGGAGGGGGGGACTCTGCACACTGATGGCGTTTTATTCTTCAAATCTGGGCACCCACCTGGTAGATTTTCCTGAGAAGCTGTTTAGCTGTTGCTGGAGCTGCTTTAATTAATAAAAATCACCTCAGGCGCTCTCTGAGCAGCTCCCTGGGTTCACTGAGGCTCATCAGGATGAGCCCTGACTTTGTACTGGGATAGCAGATGGGAATGAAGGGATTTATCCATGGCCATAGTGGGGTGTAGTCACTCATGGGGAATCAGCTCCTGCTCTGGGTCAGCATCATCTGTCTGCAGCAGCAAAGCAGCACTCCCACCATGACCCTGATGGGCTGAGCCCAGCAGCAAACTGGGCTAAATCTCAGCCCAGGCTCCTAAAACTCAGCTTGGGCTCCTGAATCTCAGCCTGGGTTCCTGAATGCCAGTCCAGACTCCTGAATCTGTCACCCTTCCCTCCCCAGCTGTTCAAAGACGCCTGGTTGCTGCACATGCAGGCCGACCTCTGGACGTGGCAGCCGCTCAAGGTGGAGAATGAGGACCATGGAGCCCCGGAGCTGTGGTGCCATCCCGCCTGCAGGGTACGGACACAGTGGGGTCCCTGCTCCTTCACACACGTCCCTCCCTCTTTATTCCCTGCCCAAAACGCTCTGTAACCACTTCTCCCCAGCACCAAGGCTCTTCCTGATGTCTGTTCCCTGCTCTCCCACAGGTGGGACAGTGCGTCGTGGTCTTCAGCCAAGCTCCCAGCGGGAGAGCCCCGCTGAGCCCCAGCCTCAACTCCCGCCCGTCTCCCATCAGTGCCACGCCACCCGCCCTGGTGCCCGAGACGCGGGAATTCCGCTCCCAGTCTCCCGTCAGGAACACGGACGAGGCTCCCTGCGTCAACGGCCGCTGGGGCACCCTGCGGCCCCGCAGGCAGACACCATCGGGCTCACGGGAGGGCAGCCTGTCCCCGGCCAGAGGGGACAGTTCCCCGGTGCTCAACGGCGGCACCGTGTCACCCGGAGCGGCGCCAGCCGGCGGGGCCTCCCTGGACAGCCCCGTGCAGGCCCTGTCCCCCAGCACCCCCTCGGCCGCCGAGGGATTCGACCTCAAGGTGGGGCCGGCCCTGGCGCTGCGCCGGGGCTCGCTGCCGGAGCAGAGGGATCTGCGCCTGGCCTCCGCGGAGCTGGGCTGGGAGCAGAAGCCCACGTCCCTC
>WBNO01015139.1:0-19590 GCA_013400575.1 Peucedramus taeniatus | reverse complement strand
ACAAAAAAAAAAAAAAAAAAAAAAAAAAAAAAAAACAAAAAAAAAAAAAACCAAAAAAGCAAACCAGCAACAAAAAACCCCCAGAGAATTAGAGCACAGTAAAATACAATTAGTGGCGGTCACATACCTATAGATTTTTCACATGTAATAAAATTGACAATAGGAGATAGTGTTGTACGCTAAGACCCACAAGAATTTGGATCTCAAATATTAAAAAGTGTTTTCTTTGACCTATATAAGTACTAGTTTTATGGTTTAGCCACAGGTGACAGCTCAGTCCTACGCTGTCACTTCCTTACTCCCTAAAGTGGAATGGGAAAGAGAATCAGAAGGCAACAGTGAGAAAACTCATGGGTTGAGACAAATCCAGTTTAATAGGTATAGCAAAAGCTGTGTGCACAGGCAAAGCAAAGCATGAAATTCAATCATAACTTCCCAAGGGCAGCCATCTCCAGGAAAGCAGGGCTTCATCACATGCAACAGTGACTTGGGAAGACAAACACCTTCACTCCAAATATTCTTCCCCCTTCCTTCTTCTTCCCTCTCTTTGTGTGCTACGCATGATGTCATGGTCTATGGGGTCAGCTGTCCCTTCTTTGTCCCCTCCCAAAGTCATGTGCACCCCCAGCCTCCTTGCTGGGGGGTTCGGGTGAGAGGCAGAAAAAGCCTGGGCCTTGTGTAAGCACTGCTCAGCAATATCTAAAACATCCTTGCATTATCACAGTTTTCAGCATATCTCCAAGGCCCATCCTCATACCAACTACTATAAAGAAAATTAACTATTGCAGACAAAACCAGAAAAAATAAAATGGATTTGCACTGGCTAGATTCCATCGAAATTCCTAATTGCTCATGCAGAAGTTTTCAAATGTACACCATTTTCCTAGTAGCAATGGTAAAAAAGTCAGTGTCCATCAGATATAGCCCAAGTTGATAAAGAAGCTAGTTCCCTTTTCTTATGCAAAACTATACCCACATTCAAAACATCAGACTAAATAAAGTATACACACATATTTTCATTGCATATCAAAATATTTCCAACCTATTCTATTTTGTCATTATTTACACATTTTGTCTGAGTAAAAAAAGATATTTTAACACAAAATGAAAATTTTCCCTCAGTATAAAATATTATGTTAGTTATAAGTTATTGAGTTAGTTATAGTTATTGAATTAGTAATAAGTTATTATTGGTTCCTAAACCCAACAACTGAATGATTAATATGTAGGTTTCATGGCAAGAAAAATACCTACAAAAATTCTAAGAATTTGTTAAAAACAACTAGCAGATTATTAACATAGATATAAAAAATATCTGGTATTTTCAGTTTTATTCTTGAAGCTAATAAGAATACTAAATGTAACATAGAGCAGAAGGCCCATGTGCAACTTATAGCATACATCCTAGATATTTTTCCATGTAATTTTATGGAGATTTTAGGCCATATGGATTATTGGTTGGATTTGAATTCATCACTCTATTTAGTTTTTGTGAGGATAAAAGAAATTAATGATATTCATATATGTCAAACTGATTCCTAAAAATGCAATTAACTTCACAGTAATCTGAAACTGCAGGATTTCGAAAATTGTGGATTTTTTGTCACCTACTTACAAATGGTCAATGAAATTGTAAAATGGTATTAAACAGTGCAATACAACTAGATTGAGGAGTTTTTTCAAGTTCAATAAGCATGGCCAAAGAGATTAATTGCTTTAGGAAGTGTTTCCTGTGTGCTAATTATTATTCCATTTTTTTTCAATATAATATCCAAACAAAATAAAATTGGAGAAACAATGACAAAGAGTGAACCTAAATTTGTGATATAGTAGTACAAGCTTGTGTAAAAGGGAAGGTTTTCTGTGAACTCATACCAAACAGTAACTGAAACTGAGAGGAGTTTTGCTGACAATTATAAAGTAATGCACACAGAGTCCAAAATCTTTAAGTTAGGCACAGAATTAATTCAACTGAACTGCAGCATAACCTGCAGTGATCTTGGGGCTTTTCAACACCTCTTACGTCTGTCTAGGCATTAGAAGAAAACACCTTTAATGAGTAGGCAAAGCTAACATGCACACAGATATAGATTAGTATAATGTAGGATTTTTTTTTTAAATCGGAACCATCTTATGGACTTTATGTGTTTTATAGAGGAGTACCATTCTACAAGAGCCTACTTACTGTGGAAATGACACAAAAGTAACACTAAAACACCAGAAATAATTTGCAAAGGATTGCCAGTTATAATATTAATACTGTGGAAAGGTGCATGGAAAAAAATTCTGGTTTACTCTGCTATTTTCACAAGAGTATTTTCACACTTTTCTTTCTCATCACAATAATTGTAACAGAAAAAATGGGTTGATTCCTGGAATAAAATTCTCAGATTTGAAAAAACAGTGGAAAACCAGGATGCAGAGACCTGGGCTGGATTTGGCTTGTCATGTCCGAGAAAGGAGAAAACAGAGCCCTTATAATATTTACATTTAAGAATAGAAAATTACCTCCACAGATATTAAATCTATCACCATGTCTTCTAACCTACACAAAAACTATTACTGTTTTCTTGGGTTTGTTATTTTTCCCAATAAGTGCTATACTTGGAAGACCATTATTAGATACCACAACCTGCTTTCCTCTTCTAGATCAAGAAAACAATGCTATTAACATACTGGCAAATTCTTTTTATATAATTTTCATTGCTCGTATTTCAGGTTTCTCTGGTTTATCTACACAATCATCAAAATATGAGGCAACAAGCAAGCAAGCAAGCAAGCACAAGCCCTTAGAAGCCCTTAGGGGAGAACTTCTGTATCATTTTACAATCGACATTGCAGATAACACATTCCCTGAAAGCATTCCCCTTTCTGGTGAAAGTGTCTTCTTTTTTTTTTTTTTTTTTTTTTTTTTTTTTTTTTTTTTTGTTTTGTTTTGTTTTGTTTTGTTTTTTTTTTGTTTTTTTGTGTACATGGTCTGCTGAAGATCCTAACATCTTCCTGTTGTATTTCTCTTGACTGACAATATTGAACATTTGTGACTTATTCATTTGGGTTTTCCTTTCCACGTATAACACTTTTCCCATTTTTTACTACTTTATTAATTTCAGATAATTTCTGCAAGATGATTATTTTGAGTTATAATACTGCCCTTATAACATTCCATTATTGACTTCCTATATTATCTTCCAGGATTTGCTAATTATGGTNTTTGTTTTTTTTTTGTTTTTTTGTGTACATGGTCTGCTGAAGATCCTAACATCTTCCTGTTGTATTTCTCTTGACTGACAATATTGAACATTTGTGACTTATTCATTTGGGTTTTCCTTTCCACGTATAACACTTTTCCCATTTTTTACTACTTTATTAATTTCAGATAATTTCTGCAAGATGATTATTTTGAGTTATAATACTGCCCTTATAACATTCCATTATTGACTTCCTATATTATCTTCCAGGATTTGCTAATTATGGTGCTACAGGGGTGACTTCTGTGAGAAGCTACTAGAAGATTTCTCCATGCCCAGCAGAGCCAGTGCCAGATGGCTTCAAGACAGACAAGCCACTGGCCAAGGTTGAGTCAGTCAGGAATGACAGCAACACCCCTGTGATTTAAAAAGAAAAAAGAGTTATTGCACAGAAGTAAATGCAGCCAGAGAAGAGCTGAGTGAGAACATGTGAGAGGAATATCTATGCAGACACCGAGGTCAGTGGAGAAGGAGAGGGAGGAAGTGGTCCCAGCACCGGAGTGGAGATCCCCTGCAGCCCGTGGTGCAGACTATAGTGGAGAAGCTGTGCTCCTGCAGCTCATGGAGATCAAGGAGGGTGCAGAGATCCACCTGCAGCCCACAGAGGAGAGCCAGCCCAGAGCAGGTTACCTGGACAAGGGCTATGCACCCATGGGAAATCTATCCTGGAGCAGGCTCCCAGCAGGGACCTGCAGTCTTGTGGAGAGAGGACCCCAGGCTGGAGAAGGTTTCCTAGTAGGACTTGTAGCCCCATGGGGAACCCATTCTGGAACATGCCTCTCCTGGAAGGACTGTATCCTGTGTAAATGTGACCCTTGTTGGAAAAGTTTATGGAGAACCATTACCCATGGGATGGACTCACACTGGACAAATTTGTGGAGGACCCAGTCGTGGGACAAACCCTACACAGAGGAAAGATTCTTCTCCCTGAGCAGCAGCAGGAACAACCTGTGATGAACTGACAGTAACTCTTATTCCTTGTGCCCCTGTGCTGCTGGGGGAGAGGAAGTAGAACTTGGGAAGGAGGTAGGGGTAGGGGGAAAGGTGCTTTTGATATTTATTTTACTTCTCATTGTCCTGCTCTGATTTTTTTTTTGGTTATAAATTTAGTTAATGTCCCCAAGCTGTGTCTTTCACCCATGATGGTATTTAGTGAGTGACCTCTCCCTGTTCTTATCTCAACTCATGAATCTTTTACTATATTTGCTCTCTTCAGTCCACTTATGGAGGGGAGTGATGGAGCAACTTTGGTGGGTTTCTGCAATCAAGCCAGGGTCAACCCGCTACATGATGCTAAGACAGATCATACCCTTTCTTTTCACTTACCCTCAGTCAAGTTACCTTGGCCAAGGAGGAAAATGAGGCTAATTTACATGACCAAAGCAAGGACCTTTTGCACTTCTAAAAGTGGAAGTGAGAAAACCAATTTTTGTTCCAATTTCCATCACTAAAAATTCTCAACCTTGACCACCTTCCCTTTAAAAGCTCACATCATCAGTGGCTATCACTGTAGGCATTAACAGTATCAGCTTTGTGGTATTGCACACTCACTAATTGGAGCTAATTTGGAATACACTTATTAAAGACTAACTGCTTTGAATGACATCATGGGTGCTCTTAATGAATGTGTAAAAAAGTTTGGTTTCAAATTTTAGAATTGGATTGATTTTTCAGTTTTCTAAATACTTTTATTACACAGATCTGTGATTCCTTAATTACTGTAGAAATATCTAAATATATACCCACACATGTAAATATAAGTACACTTACATATGCTCAGTTGCAAAATTTAACATTACTTTTTGGTAAGCTGATACTTTTTTCTTTCTTTCTTTTTTTTTTTTTTAATCAGTTTACTACTTTCCACATATTAAAACTGACTGATAAATATTTTTTATAAAATCCCTCATTTCTTTCTACTTTGTGAAGTAAAAGATCGGAGTGACAAATTCTAATCGACAACATCCAGTTTTCTATCTATTCATCAGCATTTAAAATGACCTTTAAGGTTTCTGTGCTTTCTGTCTCAAGCATGAATTTTACAGCATCATTTGTTCCATATCTTTACTATACGTTATCATATTAATAATGTTCTTAAGTGCTGCTGATTTCACAGTAAATGAGAAAAGGTTTCAAAATCTTGACAGGCTTGCATGTCAGGTATAATGCATTTACAAGAAAAGGCAAATGTTATGGAAAAATAATCTTCATAATAAGTTTCCAGCACGGGTTTGTAAGAAGGTTTTCTTTGAGATGATCCTTGGAATATTTTACTACTTTACTTCCCCTGATACAATCTTTTTTTTAGAACTAAATTTATACCTCTTGAAGACAGCTAAAGATGTAAGAATTCCATTTTAGAAATTGTAATTTGGATGTAACAAAAGAGAAGTACTTAAATCAGCTTTGCGTCATTCTCTTATCATAAAATTCACCTCATTTCACTAAAGACCATATGGTATCTGGGATCCAGAAATGCTATGGCACCTCAGCATCTCATTTTGAGTAAAAGAGACAAAGCAGTTCTCACTTTTCCTAACATAACTGAACAATACAAACTTTCAAATTAAAAAAAAAAATTGAATTATAGGATTGGCAAAACTAATTCATAATAAAACACTCTCTTTCCTGATAAGCTCTAGTGCAGTACTAATTTGGAAAAGTGACAATAGATGACACAGAGTTATGTTTCCTTAGCAAAATTAAAAACATGCATGTTTTGACAAGTTAGATAAACTGTTATTTTCAGTCTGCAAGAATTATGGCCTAAATGTACATGTGAACTTAATTAACATTAAAATTTTGCTGTCTGAGAACAGGGAAATTATTACAAAAATGCTTATTGTGCATCTTTTTTTCTGGTGCTTCTCTCTCTCCTTTTTTGTCACTTATATCCATACATGAATGCTCTTTAATACTGATAAAATTCGAGACATTAATAATTGCAAAACTTGCAGCTTGTAAATATGTACAATTAACTAAACATACATTCCTCCTAAAAAGGACCATATAAATATATTGTGTGTTTCATTAAAAATAAAACATATTTTTATTTCAGTTAGTTTTATTTCAGTGCACAAGCACTCCCCTTTACATGAATTTAAACCAAAAAACTTTTAGAGAAGTACACTCTCCTTTTTCCAGGTATTTAGTTCTCAGGACTGAGCTAAATTTAATTTTAAAAAAAATCAGTATAACCTTATGATATATTTCAATTTGGCTGAAATGTCTTTCAGGAAAAAATCTTCAAAATTATGTTATAGTTCTAAATACATATATTTAAACATTTACTTAGGTCTCTAGCTGTTGGTGTTTGAATTCTGCAATATATTTAACAGTTTAAAATATATGCAATTTTTAACAAACACGAATACTAAATTCAAGATTAGATTCAATATTAACAATTGGGACATTTTCTGCTTAGCAATGAAATTAAATATATCTGTGCTTGACAAGTTGGAAGAAGATCAAAGGAAAATTTTATTGTCTTTCTGCCAATATCTGGAATAAAGAGATAACTTTCAGCTTTACACCATATTTCTTATTTTGTTAAGCAAATGTACCTGGTCTCATGGATCTTCACCCATCTGGTCAGGTGTTTACCAGAATCGTCTCATTTCTTTTTCAAAAGTCTTCACATATGATTATGATTTAATTGCAGAGAAAGCAATCCTGATTGTGAGCAGCCCTTGAAGCTGCAATGTTGATGCCCCCTAGAGTACTACAAAATTGAGAATGCTAAGGCAAGTGTAGGGGTAAGGTGGGTATTATTTTACTCCTCCTCCAATTTCAGTGATGTTACTGTGTTTTTCAAAGCATGGTCTGCTGTGTATTTCTCGGTGATTCAAAAATGCACAAATGATAGTGTCCAATTTATTTATTTTTTCTTTAGTAATACTGATATCAATATTTGAGCAATTCACTGCAGACTTCCTTCCTAACCAAAACAGGAACAAGCTTTTTTTTTTTTTTTAATGATGTAAGCCAAAAATATTTTAGACTTCTGCATGTAGATGAGATGAATCATTACCTAAAAAACAGCTATTGCTTTCAACTGATTATGGAGGGATAAAGTAATTATTATTATTTGGGATAAAGTAATTATCCCAAATACAAACATCTAAAATTGTGAAAGATTAAGGTCTGACAATCTATCAGGTAATGGAAAAATCACTCATATAGTTTTATGATATAACTTCTCTTTTTAAGACAATGAAATTTTTCCTCTTTTGAGAACTACTGATATAAAATAACCCAACCTATTTTCTCATAATCTCTGCTGTATTTAAACTCTTAGTAGTTCATATATCTGATCATCTTGTTTGTAAACTTCATTCGTTAAACCATTAAACACTTTAAAGAGACAAGATGGATAAATCTATTGTTGAATTCAGTTGCACATAAAGTAAGTACTA
This sequence comes from Peucedramus taeniatus, assembly GCA_013400575.1. Lineage (NCBI taxonomy): Eukaryota > Metazoa > Chordata > Aves > Passeriformes > Fringillidae > Peucedramus > Peucedramus taeniatus. The sequence continues at coordinate 11,927 of WBNO01015139.1, read as the reverse complement.
AGGAGGTCTTAAAATATTTTTTTTTTTACATTTTCTATTCTTTATATATTCATTTCTCTCGGTCTGTATCACTATCTCACATTATATAAAGGTAGAAAGTTCCTTTGCTGTTCAAGAGGGCTTTTATGTCTCCTGCTCACCCATTTTCCTTTCCAAGGTATCTGGGGTAGTTTCCAAGCTGATTAGGTAAGTTCATACATATCCAAAACATAATATACTACCCCCAGTCTTCAGTGAATAAGTAAACCTACAAAAATATTTTCTTGCAATAAAATTTTAATGAAAGTTTGTAACTGGGAAATTTTTTAAAAAGATAAAAAAATTTTAAAAAGCATTTTTTAACCAATGCCTGCATTTTTGTTGTACTTCATGCCTTTCTTTTACCTTCTCTTTCTCACAGCCTACAGCAAGGCATAGAGTTCAATGAGATATTAAAAAAAAATATTATACTGTGAAGACTGCAATGGTTCATAGGACTATATGAGGTCTTTCACCTCCAAGTCAGAGGCTAGAATGCAGCAGAGGCTGATAAGGGACTGAAAGGTCACCATCTGGCAGCTGCTCTAAAGGTGCAGTACAAGTCACCAACAGAAGTCAAATCCCAGTGGACAAGCATCTATAGCACAGAAATCATCAAAACACCTGGTGTTCATTGGCAATCTCTGATAACAGAATAAAGATTGACATGAAGATGCAGTTGCATTCTCATCTTTAGGTGCAGCCCCCACGGACTAGAGTTAAGATGCATGAGTTAGTATCAGTGGATAACTGACTGCAGATGTATCTGCTTGTGGTGATAAGAAAATCATTTCAATTTGTATGGCTGTCACAAGCTAATATGCTTTTTAAAATCTTTTCTAAGGGAATAATGACTTCCCCTTTAAAAATGATTCTGTTATTCTCTGCAACAGGTAAACATTGGCAGTGGCATAACATCTGTGATCACAGTACTTCTTTCTTTTGTACTCACGTAAATGCAGGGATGTATTTGAATGGAAATCTTTATAATTCAGTATTACATTGTGCTAATGCTAGTGTGTGAAATACACTTCTAAAGGGATGATTATTTAAGTATACTTGCAGGTTTGTCCTTGAATAGTTGATTGGCTCAGAACTATTCTTGTTTCTTCTGCTAGTTGCTTTCTACAATTTCTTCTTAATTTTGACTGTCTTCTTCATTTCTGTTCCACATTTTCTCCATTGCTTTTGCTTCCACTGGTTATTTTTAAGACTTGGATGGCTTTCCTTCTTAATACTTAGAATTGCTGGTGCAGCTTAGATAGCTAGTTAGTAAACACACTGTGGTTAACAAAAGGGAAGGAAAAAAAGGACAGCCTCTGAAGAGTTCCTGTTGACAGTACTCCTTACACACAGCTTCTGGCTTTCAGTAAAACATGCTTCCTCAGAGGCTGTATTTTGAGTTTTTGAGAGAGAGAATCATTAAATGCTCCATTTCATGTGGGATTTCCTATGTACTCATAAAATTAAGACATTGTGAGATTACATATCAAGGTATTATGAACATGCATGAGAAGTAGGAATCTGGTTTTCGTCACACTTTGTTTGAAGGTTCTTCATCAACTTCATACAAGCATATTTTTTATTATGTAGTGCTATAAACTGAAATGCCTAAAAGGGGCTCCCTTTTTGCTCCAGTTTTTCTTTTAACATCCTATTCATTAAGAATAGCACAAAAAAAAGTTTCACCATTTATTAATATTAGGATGATAGCTAAAAGAAAAATCTATTAATTTAGAGATCTTTTATTACTTACATCTATCCTGGTTTTGGGATTTGTCTTTGTGCTCACATCACAGATTTTCAAGGCTAAAAAGCTCTCTTTCTTTGGAAATTATTTTCATTGTTTGTCAGAACCCTTTGATTTTTTAAGTGTTGACATCTTCTGTTACCTGGTAACTTGTAATTAAGGTGAGGGTATAGAAAGAGCACTGAGACCAATATCTCTTCTGGCATTTCATGTCCCATTTATTCAACACTAAATGAAAATATGTTTCCCTAGATAGATGGTTTATTTTTCATTTCCTCTCACTTAAAATATATCATCACTACAAAAAGCTCTTTGAACCTAGAAAAATGTTAATTACAAGCAGATAACCTCTGACATACAACTTGACTAGAATAATATACATTTGCATGTGAACAGTTTTATTCCCAAAGAGTATGTTTCATGTCTTTGCTCACAGAGTCTGGCAGAATTTAATTTGCAGGTGGTCTGAACCATAAATCTATTCCTACTTATGAATCATTTTCTTATTACTTAAAATTCTAATATATTCCATCTAATCTATGTAACTTCTTATAATGTCTGGTTTTCCAACACCGCAGAGTTAAATGCTTTAGTGTAATACAGCTGGAACAACCAGATATTTTGGAAATGGATGTAAAATTTAATATCTGGATCGGAGCTTCAGCTCTACCACAGATTTCTTTCATGATTGGAAAATCACTTATAATACAACTTTAAAGTATATTTTGATCCTAACATTCACTGATCTCACCCAAATGAATTAATGTGCTAAAAACAGAGAATTAAAAGTGAGATTGAATAGTGACAATTTTTGTTAAAGAAAAAAATTTTACTCAGGCGTGTGTCAGACTTTGATATTAATATAGACTAGAAAAAGCAGCCATAGTAATTAAAATAATTCTTGGGAGTCAACACATTCAGGTGGCCCTTTTGACAAATTTTTATGGTTTCAAACACTAGTAATTAAAATTATAGATGTAGTAACTCCTAGAAATATGTAATGGCTTAAAACATATAAATAATATTTTCTATTTCAGAAGTTATATTTAGAGAAAGTGCCATGTAGGATCATGAAAATATCTTCATTCAGATAACAACCTCAGACAAATTTTAATTCACAAGCAAAACCACCGGCCAAAACTATCACCTCCAATAATATTTACACTGTGCCTGTTGGAGGCAGTCCTTACGACATGGACAAAAATGACCCAAAGTGAGCACTCACAATGAAATCACAGAATATTCTGAGTGGTGAAGGACCAACAAGGATCATCTCTGTAGTGAATGGCCCATACTGTGATCAAAACCACAACCCTGGCGTTTTCAGCACCATGCTCTAGCCATCTGAGCCAATCTCAGGAGATTTCACCCATGGAAGCTTCTTATTCAGGGGCAGCATCAGATCGTGTCACTCCACCCAAAGCTGAAGGATCACTCAGGGACATTAAACAAAAACACACTCACATTGGGTTGATGTGAGGGTGCTCAGTGCCAGGAGGTCTCTGTGAGTGCCATCCAAGTCCCTGGGAAGGCTTCCCCTCCCACACCCGCCATTCACAGGGAAAATATTTCAGTTTATTTATTCAGTGTTTAGTGGGGATAAAAGCAGAGGTATGTTTCAAAAAGACCACTACTCAACAGTTACGCCAAATGTCTGCAGTAAAATTCCCAAAGCCATGTAGAAAAACTACTTATTTTATGCTATCTGTACTAGACTGAAATTCAGACTAATTTTGTTTGGAAAAACTTAAAACTAACTGGAAACCAATTATTGATTTCATGCTATTTAGCATAAAACTTTTTCATCTCCCAGCTTACCATAGATTGTTCTTTTTAATTTTATTCCAGAAAAAAAAAAAAAAAGAAGTAAATATTATTAAAATATTCAAGTGTATTAAAATGTTAACATGGAATATTCTCTTGAAATTTTCAGGAATTCAGTTCTGGAAAGCTCTCAGGAGCAGGATGCACTTTTGCTCTATCATTCATTGTATTAATGGAATATATAGAAAAATATTAACTGCAATAGAAATGAAACTTTTTCTCAACTTTGACTTTAATAGAAAGTTTATTTAAAGTAACCTCAACACTAAACCCATTAGTAGGACTACAAATTCTAAACTTTAATGAAATGAATAAAATTATTAAAATCTACTCATCAAGAATGAAAACACATCCACAGATGATCTAAACATATCCACATTCTCCATTAATGAAATTTTTAAAGTTTATTTTTAGGAAAAGGGTTTTCACAATTTTTCTATTTTCACCTCATTGAAAACCAAAAAAAACTTCAAAAAGTTCCAGTCACACCATTTTTTGTCTTAGAATACATTACCTTTTCTTTTTCAAAGTTACTAAGGTTGCATTATTTTTATTCACTAAAAAATGCTAATGTACTAACTAAATACTGAAATTTTTATGTTTAATGTTTTTTACAGTATTTAAAATCCCAATAAAAAGGAAGAAATGGAAAATAAAGTAATCTGCCAAAAAAAGAAAAGAGGATCTGAAACTTCTAATTAACATGAGTTGGTTTCACTGGCAAGTAAAGCAATAAGCTGGGGAATTTGTTAAGTCAATGATGATATTGTTCATTATAACTACAGCAGTTAGGAAAAAGCTGGCAGTTCGTGAAGGCTTTGTCTAATTTAAATTTTCATATTTTCATTCTTCTTTAATTTTACTTTAATATGATGAGGTCTGGCATGCTCAAAACTTTTACACTATTCTGGAAACAGTCTGTAGGAGATATAAAACTAATGATCCAAACCAAAAGGAGTATCTGTTAAATGAGAATATAATTCGAGCCAAAATACATTATTACTACACTGTATATAATATAAGCTGAAAGGGTCAAGTTACTCTAAAGTACTGACATAGATAGAAAGTATGGATTCTTTTTTTTTTTTGTTGGTCATCTGCCTAATTTTGGGTAAACTTGATATGAAAAGGCACACTTAGCTTATTATTCGGTCTATGGAATTATTGAAAAGAGATATAAGGAAGGTATTTAAAAGCATTTGACTTAATAGAATATTTTAAATTACTTCTAAACTTGTTTAGCTCATAGTGGTAGCTATGGAAAATCTTTTCTGCAGATAAAGAATGTTAATGCATGTTGAAAAGAAGCTGCGGTTGAGGCAGAAGTTCTGAAAATTAGAAACTAGGGAGATTATGCAGCCTTGTCAAATATAAAAATCCTGAAATGACCCGTCCTCTGTTGGCCATGTATGTTTAGAAGTCAGTGAGGAATAATACATTAATATATGGGCATTAACTCTCTGAAAGTGTGTAGCCTCTAGGAGTGAGAAGGCAAGAAGAGCTATCTGACAAGATCTCAATTGCCCCACTGTAAAATCAGCACCTACCTTGTGATTTATTCATTTTTTTCAAGTGAGCAAGTGTCTCAAACAGTAATGTGAGGTTTCATACTGCCTATAGGTTGTTATGTTTGGTCTGTTAGTATGGTAACACATAGTAAATGGGGGGGAAAAATAATCTTTTATTATTCTGTCCTCTGCAGTTGTCTTGATTCCATAAAGAAACAGTTGATTGTTCCTGTAGCAGTTTGCCTTTACCGATATAAAATTTCCTTCCTAAATCATAAAATTATAGAATAGTTTGGTTTTGAAGAGACCTTTGTCACGATGCACTCAGTAGAGAACTCGTTATAAATTCTCGTCAGGCTGAACAAAGTCATCAGTCCACGAGGGAATCAGGGAATTCCTATACTCTTACTGTAAAGTCACTTTAACTCCAGCAAACAGCCCTGTTTAGTCTCCATCTAACAAGCCCTTAATTTCTACAACACACTTCAGCAAGCCCCTGGTCCTCCCAACAAACCTCAGTACTGAATAAGGGGTAGAATGCGACAGCTGCACTTTGCCAAGACAGAAATGAGAGAAATGAAGGTGGAAATGGGAGAAAGATAAAGGATCACCAGTCCTTAGGTCCTGTGTTGGTCCTTCTGCAAAAATGTTCCAGATCATGGGTCAGCTAAGAAAAAGAGAGAGACAGAGACAGAGACACAGAGAGAGAGGGGGAGAGGGAGAATGGAGGTGAGAGGGATTGACCCACTTAATTATCTCACTATTGACAGGGTTAATGGTTGTCGGGTTTTTTGTTGGATTTTTTTGCTTGTTTTCCCTAGCTAATTTATGAATACAGTAAAAACTGCCAGCAGAAAACACTCAGGTAAAATTTCTAATATGAAAGCTGGTCATTTATCCTTAGCCTTTACTTCCAATCTTTTCATCATAAGATTAACATTTTGTAACATTTTTTTCTCCTTAAAAGACTTTATGTCTAAAAACCTCCTAAAAACATTCTTGTTTTTTGTTTTAAAGCACATTAGATTAATTTATGCATAAACACACACTTCTTACACAATCTGTAATAGATTTACTGATAAATCTGACCCAAATAGGATTGGATTTAAAAAGCAGCCTAGTTTTCCTTTTAAAATACCAGAAGACAGCCATTTCTGTGTTCAATCAAAACACAGAAAAATTACTAGACCATAGTGGCTCTCCAGAGAAAATTCAAATTTGCTGATTTGATTAGCATGACAATAATGTATAGATAACCATCTGCTTACTTAGATGAATTCAGGGAGCTTCACTGAGACCCATCCAATGAGATTGGAATGCAAGAATTTGTAAATTTTATATCAGAGAATGGCCCGGGTTTCAGAAGCAGAAAGCCAGGATCCAATTCTAATGTCAAATAAGCAATATTCATATACTAGATCAATAGTACCTATATACCTGCATCTGAGTTGAAATTTAAATCTTTTGAAGTGAGCAGTACTGCTGTATAAATCATGAAGTTGGCCTTCTGTAAAATCTCCCAATGACTGTGATACACTCTGTGCTAGTGTAAGGACTTCAAAATTTGACTTGCTGCGAGCATAAAACAGACAGCTCATAGTCATAGAAGCCAGAACAGTTATATCCTGGAAGCCAAGCATATTGCATTAACAATGAGCAAATTCATAATGGCTTATTCTTTACAGAAGCAAATGCTAATAGACGTCGACTTTCTTGTACAAGTTTCAAAGGTTGAAGTCATGCAAAAGCTTAATTCTGTAAATTTGTTAAAGTGCAGAATGGTAAATATATCTTAAATGGCTTCTTAATCACCGAGGAACTTAAGTTCCTCAGACAATGTGAGCCTAGTAATTTTTCTAGTGTCAATCAAAAAAAAAGAAAAAAAAAGTAAACAAACCCAACAACCACCAAAAATATCTCCAAATCCTATGACTCTATAATGCTGTCTATAACACCAGCTATGTTCACTTAAGCACACGTAAACTGAATCACATTGTTGACAATATGTAAGATGAATCTAATATCATGAACTAGATAGTCTATTTATTTTCCTCTTTCTTGTATCTTCAGAAAGGATAAAGAAGAAAAAATAAAAGAAATAAATTTTATGCAACAATATTTCATAAAGTAGATCAAAGTTATCTCTTGTCTCAACTTTTAGATTTCTTTTTTGTTACAATGGCAGTTTAGAGAAAGCATTTAGATTTTTCTGACCAAGTGAGGAATCATATACTTAAGACTTTTTGGAAGATGACACAAAGAAAAAGTGATTTACCAGTAGAAGGCCCTGAAATCCAATTAGTGCAGAATGAGTAATCAGAAATGACATCCCAGATATAAATCTGATATATTAATTGAACCAGCATGGGACCTATGTAAATAAAAATAAGCTATTTATTATGTGCTACCAGAGGGAAGAAAAAAAGAAAAACAGAAATCATGAATTCTTTCAGCAATTAATTACTTATCTTTAGGAGTAAAGATTTGTGAAGTGAGAATCTCAGGAGAAGTAGACCGCTAAAATCTGTATGTTAAGCACCACTAGATGCCTGACTATTTCTTTGCAATTGCCTATGTCCTTGCAATATTTTTATAAGGTCTCAGTGTGAAGCAAAAGATTAAAAACACATAGAGTGTGAATTTTTCATTTCATTTCATTCATCTTTCATCATTGTACAAAAATTATGAAACTATTGCCAAGTCACTGAACAGCAAGGAAAACCAGGTGATGACATAGGAGTAAACGAACCTCAAACTTTTGGAAATGTGCAGCCCAAGAAACATTAAGGTACATTCTTTTGACCTATAACCTATTTAAGAGCAAAGGCAGTCAAAACTAAATGCTTTGCAGTAAATACTCCCTATACAAAGAAGATCTTTCATAGCTAGTATTTGCCTATAACATTCAAGAAGTATCTATTAATAAAAATCCATTTGATTATAAATGAAATGTGTTTAAGGCCAATCAAGGTCTTCTTTCAGATAGTGATGAAACATACTTGGAAAGTGAAATGACACATCAAAAATTAGAAAGGGATCAAACATTAGAAGATATACACCAATATTTGGGTTCACTTGAAATACCATCCACTGAACCTATGGACAGTCTCATGAGCTAAAAGCAGGTTTTTGTTTCTGCTGTATTTTCCTTTGGTTTTCTTTTACACTGGTGTGAAAATATCACCCTAATCAAGTGAACAAGTACAGTTAGTTAGTTAGTTAAACTGTGGTTGTCCCAAAAATATAAATACCAATCAGGTATTTTGATAGCAGTGCAATTTTTGAAAGTGATCTCCCTTTTTATGTTGAAAGAAAATTTCTGTTTTAGCTAATATATTGATCAGATCTGATATGAAAAAACATACCTTTTAGGTAAGTTAGTCTATTTGACTACTAGATCAGCATCACTTCCTAGAAAATATTTTTGAGATGAAAAAATATGGTGAGGTTATGCTGATGATAATTCATGCCTTTTTTTCACTACGGCCCCTAGTGACTTGATCTCTGCATAGGTTCCTAGGCTAATGTGACTGTAAAATATGCACCAGTTGCTCAGAAGTCATCTTCGTTCATACCTTATGCTGAATGTATCAACATCTTTATAGAAAGACAAAAAATATGTGCACTAAAGAGAGGCTCCCTGCTGTTCTGCATGCTCTGTTTTTCAAAAGGCACAGGCTTCAAACATCAGATTAGGTTAAATTCTGAGAGGTATTTCCAGCAACACCACTCTTTTCACAGTGAGCTATGTTTAGACAATATTTCCAACTTCACAGTTAAATTATGTTGATTGTTTATTTATCTTCCAGGAGCCATAGAATATCTGTTACCAAGGACATTAGCACAACTGTAATTTACCAGGCCTCTCAGTATGAGTCTTCTACTGTTTTCAGCTTCTAGAGACTGCAATAGCATACTTGCTCAGAATCAAATATATGTGACCAGACCCTGTGTTCTTTAATTCCACTCACATTAACATGCTGGCTTAGCTTTAAAGAGGTCTTTTTGTTTCCCAAAGTCTTTTAACAATATAAATTGCAAGATTCAAGACTTCTCTGAAATAATTCTGAGAGGGATAGATGTTGGTAAACCAAGGGCTTAAAGGCATTTTATAACCAAGGTTAAATGCCAAAAGAACTTCTGTTCTAGAGAATCAAGAGGGTGCAGAGGAAAATTTCACAGTCATTCATTTGCCTGATGTACAAGCACAAAAAAATATATCACAAAGTATTTTCATTTAATCACAGAAAGGGTTGAGGAAAAAGGGACCTCTGGAAGCCATCTGCTTCAGCTGCCCTGCTCAAGCAAGGCCATCTGAAGCCAGTTTCCCAGGACAAAATCTGAACAGCTTTGGAATAGCTCCAAGGCTGGTGACTCTATAACCTCTCTGGGCAACCTGTTTCAGTGCTCAGTCACCCTCACAGTGAAAAGTGTTCCCTTCTGATGTTCAGAAGAAACATCCTGTGATTCAGTTTGTGTTCATTGTATCTGGTTTTGTCACTGGGCACTGCTGAGAAGATTCTGGCTCTGTCCTATCTTCACCTTCCCTTAAAGTACTTATATTCCAAATCCCCTTGAGCCTTCTCTCTTTTAGGTTATACAGCTCCAGCTCCTTCAGTGTTTCCTCATAAAAAAGTTGCTTCAACACATTTATCATCTTTGTGGCCCTTCCTTGAACTCTCTCCAGTATGTTCATGGCATTCTTGTCCTGGTACAGTACTTCAGCTATGGCCCCATCAGCGCTGAGTAGAGTGGAAGAACCACTTCCCTCAGCCTGCTGGAAATACTTTGCTTACTGCAGCCTCAGATATCATGAGCCTTCTTCATGTCAAGGGAGGAGCGCTGGCTTCAACTTCTTATCCACCTCCCAAAAGATTTTTTCTGCAAATCTCCTTTCTAGACCTCTGCCCAACAAAATATGGTGCTTGAGGTTGTTCCCATCCCCCCTCCCCACCAGGGGCAGGATTCCACATTCCTTGTTGAAGTTAATGAGATTCTTGTCAGCCCATTTCTCCAACCTATTGACATCTTTCTGGATGTCAACATAACCTTCTAGCATATCAGCCAAACTTCTCCAAGTTTGGTGGCATCAGCAAATATTCTGAAGGTAGGTTCTGTCCCACCATCCAGATTACTAATGAAGATCCTGAACAGGACTGGACCAGGCTCACAGAGAGTAGTAGATGTATTTGTATCTGGATTTTAGTAAGAATTTTCGTACTGTCCTTCACAGCATTCTTCTGGACAAGTTGCCCAGCTGTGGGAAGGGTGTTTCAGGTGCACTGGATTTTCTTCCAGAAATTTGGCTGAAGATCAGAACTTGAAGGTATACTTCCTTTTAATGTTTGGCGTTTGGTAGTAGCATTTGGTTCGTTCGCTTTGAACTCCTGGTATTTTTACCTTATTTCTTGCCTGTTAAGATAAACTGTTCTTGAGGTCAGATATTTTTGTGACATTGTAGGGCTTTAAACACTGTGGCATGGTGTAGAATTATCATTCAATCATTCCCCTTTTATTTTTTCTTAATCAAGATTGTATTTTATGTGACATGAGGTCTGGTCTTCCATCAACATGTATTTCATCTTTTATAAGAACAAAATGAAAAGACACAATGAAATATATTGATACAGGTCACTTGGACATTGCATCCTCTGTTTGGCTACAGTCCTCAAGAGAGTTATTACTCAAATGACTCATAAGCCTTTTCTCTTCTATGGGCCAAATTTTGCAGCTGGACTATTCATATCAATTCTCTTTGATAGTCATGAAGCATAATTTTAACTTCTCCTGTTGAACCAAAAAGGGACTTCCTTTCTAACTTCTATCCTTGGAGAATGCTGCATTAGTCTAAATGAATCCTGAAAAGTCCTGTAAGAAACTACAAGACGTTGAACCAGTTGAACAAGGTCTTGATCAGAAATTAAGTTTTATGTTTTATTTTTTCTGCTGGAAAACTAAGCTAAAGTTATTTCAAAAGTGTATATAGCAGTACAGCTGCAGTATAGATGTCCTATTTGTGAAGAACTCTTGGTTTAAACAAGCTGAAGGGAAACAGATATTTTGATTAAAGTCAGATTATAGAATGGGTTTCTTCACTTAAAATTATTACATCTCTCCTCCCATTGTTCTAGCCTCTTAGTCTCCATATCTTATTTTTATATGGAATTTTTAATTTAAAATACCCAATAATATGCCTATTCATACAACAACAGCATATGACTACTGTTGTAGAAGATAATAACTCATAAGATCAAATGTATTTTGATAGACTTAGAGAGAAGGAAGTTATTAGGCTTGCTTGGTTTCTTTTTTTCTTCTTGAAAATCCTTGCTTATAGTCCAAATGTACTGAAATATAGACTTTCAGCTAAACAAGTTACAGAGATCAGAGATTAATGTAAGTTATATTACTCATTATTTAGTATCACAGATAGTAAATTTAGGACATCAATTTATGGAAAAATACTGTCTATATGAAAATAATACTTTTTTATATATAGCAGGTGTGGTCATATTGTTATATTGACTTAATGCAGAAAACATTTCCTGGGGGGACTTTTTTTGCTTTTATAGTCATGTGAATAGCTTTTTTTTTTTTTTTTTTTGTTTGTTTGTTTGTTTTTTTTTTTTATTTTTTTTAAATTTTTTTTTTTTTTTTTTTTTTTTTTTTTTTTTTTTTTTTTTTTTTTTTTTTTTTTTTTTTTTTTTTTTTTTTTTTTTTTTGAGAAATAACAAATGTCTTTTAGAATGGTATTTAGAAATGAGAACAGAGGAACCCAGGTAGAGTCCAGGTGCCTTCTTATATGAATGTAAGTAACAGAATTTCTA
>WBNO01015136.1:18807-33600 GCA_013400575.1 Peucedramus taeniatus | reverse complement strand
AATATAATATAATGTAATATAATATGATATATTTCTTAATATTTTAACACTCGCGCAAGCCAATACTAGAGTATGCGTGTGTAACAAGCGTAGCGGCAGTGCTGAGCGGCGGGTTGGCAGTGTCGTGTCCGGAGCAGGGACAGTGGCGCTGCTGGCCCGGGCCGGGCAGGGCAGGGCAGTTCCTGCGGTGTCCAGGCTGAGCTCCCCGGCACTGGGGAGCGCTGCTCGTTCCGCAGGGCCAGAGCCGGGAGCGGCCGTGCGGGGTTTCATTTAAAGCGTGTTTCTCACTAGGCTGCTCTCCACACTTAATTAAACGGCGCTGCCTGGCAGTGACAAATGCCGCGGGGCCGGCGAGCAGCGGCGGCTCCCTCCGGAGCCGGGGCAGGACACAGCGGAGGATGGAGCGGGGTTATTGCAGGGTTCCGGGCAGCTGCGCCTTCCCAGCGCCCGTGTGAATCCTGAGGAGGGGTTCCCTGGGGCGCCATTCATCAGTGCAGCATGTGGACATGGAAAATATTCCTGCTGTTCCTCAGCCTCTTCATCCCAGGTCCCTCTCTTCATCCCCAAGTCCTTCTCTTCATCCCAGATCCCTCTCTTCAAAGCAGGTCCCTCTCCTCATCCCAGATCGCTCTCTTCCCTCTGTTGGATGAGAGGCACTGACTGTCCCCCTGTGCTGGCACTGCTGGGCTCACACTTCCAGGGCTGGGGACAATTCTGGGACCGTCAGGACAAGAGGGACCCTGAGGGGCTGGAGCGGGGCCAGGGAAGGGAACAGAGCTGGGAAGGGGCTGGAGAATTCCTGAGGGAGCTGGGAAGGGGCTGGAGAATTCCTGAGGGAGCTGGGAAGGGGCTGGAGAATTCCTGAGGGAGCTGGGAAGGGGCTGGAGAATTCCTGAGGGAGCTGGGAAGGGGCTGGAGAATTCCTGAGGGAGCTGGGAAGGGGCTGGAGAATTCCTGAGGGAGCTGGGAAGGGGCTGGAGAATTCCTGAGGGAGCTGGGAAGGGGCTGGAGAATTCCTGAGGGAGCTGGGAAGGGGCTGGAGAATTCCTGAGGGAGCTGGGAAGGGGCTGGAGAATTCCTGAGGGAGCTGGGAAGGGGCTGGAGAATTCCTGAGGGAGCTGGGAAGGGGCTGGAGAATTCCTGAGGGAGCTGGGAAGGGGCTGGAGAATTCCTGAGGGAGCTGGGAAGGGGCTGGAGAATTCCTGAGGGAGCTGGGAAGGGGCTGGAGAATTCCTGAGGGAGCTGGGAAGGGGCTGGAGAATTCCTGAGGGAGCTGGGAAGGGGCTGGAGAATTCCTGAGGGAGCTGGGAAGGGGCTGGAGAATTCCTGAGGGAGCTGGGAAGGGGCTGGAGAATTCCTGAGGGAGCTGGGAAGGGGCTGGAGAATTCCTGAGGGAGCTGGGAAGGGGCTGGAGAATTCCTGAGGGAGCTGGGAAGGGGCTCAGCCTGGAGCAAAGGAGGATCCAGAGGGATCTTTTCCCTCTCTGGAATTCCCTGCCAGGAGGGCACAGCCGGGGGGGTCGGGCTCTGCTCGCAGGGAACAGGGACAGGAGGAGAGGGAACGGCCTCAGGCTGGCCCAGGGCAGCTCAGGGTGGACACAGCAGGAATTTCCCCATGGAAAGGGGGCTCAGGCATTGAATCTGCCCAGGTTTGGAGTGCCCATCCCTGAAGGTGTCCCAGGAATTGCTGGAGGTGGCACTCAGGGCTCTGGGCTGGGGACACGGTGGGCATTGGGCACAGCTGGGACTCCATGGGCTGGGAGGGCTTTTCCAGCCTCAGGGATCCTGGGATTCTGTGCTGGGACATCTCTTCCCAGAAATGCACCAGGTGCTCCCCAAACCCAGAGGCTCTCCCTGGGGGAAGGTGATCACAGAGACAATCACAGCTTTGGGCAGACTGTGCCATCCCCTGTACAGACAGATTTTTAAATAGACAACTTTCTTCCAAGTCAATGAAAAAAAATAAATCTATTTTCTCACATTTCTGCCACGAAATACCAGGCTGGGATGTGAGGAAACCCTCCTGCTGGCTATTTTTAGCTGCCAGCCCTGTATTTTAGGCACACACGGACACCAACGCCGATGCATGTTCAACCACGCTGTCCTCTGGTTTAATTCCCTGTTCCCTGTCCACCTGTCCATGCAGCTCAGGCAGGGGAATGTAAATTGTCAGGAATGCGTGGTCTCGTTTAACACCTGCATTAATAAAAAAGGCAGTGAAAAGCTCTCTCTGATGGGAACAGTGGGGTTTCTCCTCTCTCTGCAATCCCCAACCAGAGTGTGCAAGGACACAGCTGGAGCAGGAGGATCTTTAAGGCTCCTCCCAGCCCAAATCCTTGTGGGATTCCACAAGGACACACATTTTGGGAAGCTGCCCCTCAATTTAAGCCTGTCCTGAAGCTGAAAATTTCTGAGGCAGAAAAAAACCTGAGTTTTTTTCCATGAAAACCTCTATTGGCAATGTTAAATTCGAATTTTACAAAATGAGGCTTCAGTTTCCTCTGGGGTGGTTGAAAAAAGGGGATGTGGGTGGAGGGGAGGAGGCAGGAGGGAGGTGCCCCAAAGGCTCGGGTGTTGGGGTGTGATTACAGGGCTGGGTAGCATTCCCTGTGGATTCCAGAGGCTCTCAGACACTGCAGGGAGCCTTTCCCTGGGGATGGGGTCAACCCTTGCCCCCGTGCTGGGGCAGAGCTGGGCACAGGAGAGGGGATGGCAGCCAGAGTTACAGAAACAGCACCCTGCTTAAAGCTTGTTTTGTTCTTTGCAGGGTGTTTTTGATGAATTCTAATGCAAACCATTTTGTTAATTTAATTGATTTTTTTTTCTTTTTAGTAGGGACTTGAATAAAACCTCTCAGGAGCCCCCAGGGGCCGGTGCTTCTCTTTGATGTGGCCCAGCTCTTCCCCTGCTCTCTCCCATCCTTTTTCATCCCTTTCTCCTCTCTTTTTCCTCTGCCAGGAGCTCTCCCCTAACCCTTTGCACCCACCAAATTGCTTCCTGCAATTTCCCCTTCTCCCCTCTCCAGCTGGGGTGATCCCAGAGCATTTCTCAGCCACAAGTGGGGGAGATTTCTGTGTCCCCACCCTCCTGGGGATCACCTGCCCCTGAATTCCCTCTGATGAGCTCTGATATTTTTCCCTCTCATCCCTCCCCACCCTTTTGGTGCTGCCCTTCCCAGGGCTTCTCCAGCAGCAGGAGCTGCTCCATCTCCTTTTCTGCCTCCTGGAGCTGCCAGGTGAGCACAGCCCCAGCTCCTCTGCTGCTTCCTGAGCCTGCTCCAAGGTAAAAGTTCCTCTGCTGCCTTTTCCTGGACACAGGAAAATGGCTCCATGGGTTTGTAACTGCAGTGGCTTTAGGCCTTTAGGATGGTTATCCCTGTGCTGGGAAGGGTTTTGCTCTGTTCAGGAGGGGATTGTGCCCCAGGCCTGCCCACACCCACCTGTGGGTCACAACTGTGCTGGGAAGCCAAAAAAATCCGGGTATTTACCTGCAGACAGCAGCTCTGGTGGCACAGAGGCTGTGGTGGATCCTGTCACAGTGGCAGGAAAAATTTCTCTGCCAGGAAATCTCTCTTCCTGCTGCTGATGTTCTTGGTTCTTTATTCAGCATCCTTTGGATTGTCTTCCTTGTGCACCAATGTGATTAATTGATTGATTGATTTGTGTTGTTGTGGGGTTGTTTCTTGTGGTTTGGGGTTTGTGTTGGGTTTTTTTTCTGTTGTTGTTTTGGGGGTTCATAGAAGCCCAGAATGGTTTGGATTGGGAAGGACCATTGAGAGCATCTTGTTCCAAACCCCTGCTGAGGGCAGGCACACCCTGGAGTGGGTTTGGAGTCTGGGTTGGATTTTGATCATGAAGAGGAGTTTCTGTGGCTGCTGTGGGCCCTGTGTAGGGCTGGGTGAGGCTGTAACAAGCCTGTGATGTTCTGGTAACCTCAACTCTTTGTCCCACCTCTATTCCCTGCTAGGCTTCTGTGGAGTTTTGTGGCAGGGCAATCTCTGAGCACACTGCTGGATTTCCACCATGTCCCACCCTTGCCATGGCCCTGCAGTCCCAGTCCCTGCAGTGCCTCTGGTGCTGGTTTGGTGCCCAGGTCGGGCACACCATGGAAGTGAGCCATGGAAAATCTTCCCCTGCCTGGAAAATTCCACCCCTCAGTTAAACTGGGGGATTTAACACCCACCCTTACTCTGTATTCATACAGACTTTGCCTCCAAATCTCAGTGTTTGCTCTGACTCTTTGGCCACTTTTCTCCCCTTCTTTCATTTTCCCCCCTGCCTGTGCCTGGCTACAGTCTCGAGATGTTTGCCAAATATCCCCCAGTACAGCGAGAAATCCATGTTGAGAGATACCAAATTCCTGTTAGCTCTTAAGGTTGGGAGAGGTGTGTTAGGTAGCCCATCACATAAAGCTTGATCAAAATCCCTGAGTAAATGCCACGGGAACCCTCCAGGAATAGAGCCTTTAATCTTTAGATCGTCTGAGAGGAGCCTGGTGACATGGCTGGGCTTATTGCACAAAGCTCATTTCAGGCACTCTCTGATATTGGGAAGAGCTTCAGGTCCTTCTCCCTGTCCTCTTCCAACAGGCAGAAACCAGTCCTTCCTCATTTTCTTTTTCCCTTCCCAATGCTAAAATACAAAAAATTACATGGAAATGAAAACTATTGGGGTGTCTAAGCACTTTTAGCTTCTCAGGGTGTGGCTGTTGCTCTCCTCATCAGTTCAGAGCATCCTTGGACCACTTGGCTCAGAGTCTGTCCAAGGAAAGAAAATGCAGCAGGCAAGAGTAGAGGTTTCAATGTGTTATTTTATTATCCAAATACCTGATTCTTTTATTTTTAATGACATTATGAAGGGAATAATAAAAGGAAATACTTGGGAAAAGTAACATTGCTTTATTTTAAAAAATGGGACCTGCACAGCTAATTCCCATTAACTTGGAACTTTTTTTTCCCCCTCAGTATTTTTTCCCAGTAAGGAATAAATCTTGGCAAATTGTTTATTTTTCCTTTTTCCTGCAATAACATTTCATCAGTGGGGAGTGTGTAGAAAAATTGGTTTGTGGCCTGCTGTAGCCAGGGACAGGAGGAGAGGGAAGGCCTGAGGATGGCCCAGGGTGGACACAGCAGGAATTTCCCCATGGAAAGGGATGGTTAAAAATTGGCAGGGGCTGCCCAGGGAGGTTTGGAGTGCCCATCCCTGGAGGTGTCCCAGGAATTGCTGGAGGTGGCACTCAGGGCTCTGGGCTGGGGACAGGGTGGGCATTGGGAACAGGCTGGACTCGATGTGCTGGGAGGGCTTTCCAGTAATCCTGGGATTCTGCTGTGGGACATCTCTTCCCAGAAATGCCTCTGGGTGCTCCCCAAATCCAGAGGCTCAGGTAGAGGCTGAGATGCAGGGACAGTGCCAGGAGTGTCCTGCCCTAGCTGAGCCCTCCAGGGGCACCCAGTCCCATTCTGCACTCCTGGATGCTGGGAAAGGCAGAGCTGTGTTGAGACAAGGCTCAGCCTGGGTTAATTAGTTCCTCTGCAGGGCTAATTAGGAGCTGAGCTCAGTGCTAACTCACCTGCACGGCTCGGGGAGGGGGGAGCTGCAATTCCTCCTCATATTCCAGCTCCACTGCAAGCTCCTGCCCGGCTCCATGCGGGGCCTGGCTGTACAATTCCGGGTGGTTCTTATTTAGTGTCAATTGGTTCTTATCTCCTTAATCTGAAACTCCAATGTTTGCCTGGCTCCGAGCAGCTCGCGCCCCGATGGAGACGGAGAGGATGGAATTCTGCAGGGCAGAGCTGGGCAGCTCTGATCTGGCACCAAGGCACGACTGAGGCAGGCCAGGGCTGAGGGGAAGGTTTGTGCAGGAATTGATCACCAGCTGATCCACAGAAGTGACCCCTGGGCTCGGTGATTGGCTTCTTGCCTCCCCTCCTCCTGCTGGAACGCCTGCCCTGGAGAATGGATCCAGGGAATATCCACGTGGGGACACTGGGTTGGTTTGGTTTGACTGATATTTGGAGATTTGAAAGCAGGAATAGCTGATAGAAAATGGCAATGATTGTACATGGAGAACCATGCAGGCCTTCCTGGGGTCTGGGTGGGGCTCAGGGACCCCCACTCCAGGGAATTCCCCCTGCTCAGCTTTCCAGGCTGCACTGTTTAATTGATCCTTTGACGAAGCATGAAAACTGGGCTCACTTTTTCACCATAAAACAATAATTCTGATGCAATCACCTCTTAAAAAGATTATTTTCACTATTTCACAGCAAAATTACTGAAGTGTGAACTTTTAAAGGGTTATCATCCACCTTAAGAGCAAAAATACCCTAAATATTGCCTGTAATGCACCAAGCAAAGATGGACTCCTGTCCTTCAGCTGGTGCCACGTTCAAAATAAAAGGAAATATGGCAATATTTCCATTTCACCCAACTAAAACCATTTGATCCATAGTAATATAGCAGTGCTGGGGAAAATTTAAATAATAATAAACATGGCATGCTGAGCAGCACTTTGGAAGGTGCTGCCAGTGCTCTCAGAACAGTTAATAAAGTAGTCACAAATGATTCTGCCCACTTTTGTCCCAAAGAGGATCATATTTAATGCTCCATTTAATTTGCTCAAATGTCAGGGAACATCAAAAGGGGAAATTTATTGTATTAGTCACTGAAAGAGATATAGTAGGAGCATCCTGCTATCTAAAGATGATTAATAAAAATAGCTATTGATTCTGCAAAGTCAATAAATCCAGCTGTTCCGAGGGTGGCATTAGTCAGTCCCAGGCACTGCTGGAGTTTGTTTGGCTCCTGCAGATGGATCTGCAGCCTCTGCTGCTCTCCCAGCCAGGCAGGAGAGGAGGAGCTGCCCTGGGCCTTCCCCTCCCTGCATCAGGATTCCCACCGACCCCTGATGAAATCCTGGAATCTCCTGACTCCAGGGGTCTCCCTTGGTTTGGGCCAAGTGCAGAATTCCCCTGGCTGGGCACTCCTGGGGCTCTGGTGAGGCTCAGGTGGGACAGGCTGGAGGAGCAGCCCAGTGAGGGGAGTTCAGAGCATTGCCAGGGGGGTGAAACCTTGGGATGGCTTGGGTTGGGAAAGTGTCCTCAGACCATGGAGTTCAGAGATCCTTCAGCCACCACTGCCCCATGTCCCCAAATGCCACATCCACAGGGCTGGGAAATCCCTGCAGGGATGGGGACTCCACCTGAGCACCTTTTCCATGAAGGAATTTCCCCAAAATCCACCCTGAGCTGCCCTGGGCCAGCCTGAGGCCGTTCCCTCTCCTCCTGTCCCTGTTCCCTGCGAGCAGAGCCTGACCCCCCCGGCTGTGCCCTCCTGGCAGGGAATTCCAGAGAGGGAAAAGATCCCTCTGGATCCTCCTTTGCTCCAGGCTGAGCCCCTTCCCAGCTCCCTCAGGAATTCTCCAGCCCCTTCCCAGCTCCGTTCCCTTCCCTGGCCCCGCTCCAGCCCCTCAGGGTCTCTCTAGTCCCAGATTTCAGGTGCAGCCTTAAGGTTTGCTCAGCATTTTAATGCTCCTTAGCCTCTCTCTCTGCTGTAATTCCCATTTCTGGAGCAGCCCTTGCTGGTATTTAGGGAGAGCAGTATCTCGGTCCCTCCCTCCTCCTGTGCCACAGCATTAGAAAAGCATTTCCAGCCTTTTGGTTTTGTGGAGTTTTTCCCTCTCTGCATAACTTTTAAAGGAACTTCAAAGAAAAAGCCCTGGCCATGGTTGGAATTCCAAGGGCTGAGCCAGGTTCCCTGTCCCCATCTCCCACTGGCCTAAGCCTCAAACTCTGCTTAAGACTTATGGAGAACCCTAAAATAAGCCAGTGCTGGCTCAGGACATGGAAAGCACTGGCTGATTTCAGCACTTCCTTCTCTGTTTATTTTCTCAGCGGGGCCAGACGTCACCGGGCTAATTTTTCTTGGGCTGATGATGGGAAAAAATTAGGGATGCTAACTTTAGCTGACAAATCTTCCTGCAGCGATATCATCTCAACATTTCCCTCCTGAACCCTCAGCTGAGTTCCATCTGCAGAAATGCCCATGGCAAACTTGCAGGGTGTGCAGGATTGGAGCTGAGGATGACGAGCACAGAGATTTTTCCATGAGGGGGCAAAGCCCCCCTAATTTCAGTATTAAAATCACTTGCTAATGAAATGCAGGGGAGGTTATAAAACAGGGTAGATTGTGGCAGCTTTGAGCATTGCAGGATGATGCTGCTGCTTCATTTCTGATCTCCCTGATGCTGATCCCTGCTTTGATTAGCAGGGGGGAAGCAGGGGCTGCTGGTGCCTCTTACAAAGGGGCTGCATTCCCTGTCCCCTGCAGTCCTGAATGGGAAAACAGGGAGATTCCTTAAAAACCCCCTTGTGCTGCGTGCAGGAATGGGGGAGACGCCCTGGGCAGCCTGTGTCAAACAGGGCAAGGCTGAGTGTGCACTTCTGATGGGACCTTTCCTGGTGTTCCTGGCACTGTCCCCTCTCTGGAACCCTTCCTGGTGTCCCCATGCCCTCACTGGCTCTGCAGGGAGCACCTCTGGGATTTGGGAGCTGCCCCAAACCCCCTCACTGCTCTTCTGGTGTCCAAGCTGCTCTGCTGGACACCATCCAAACTTCTCCAGGTTGGGCTGGCCCTGGATGTATCTGCAGATTTCTGCTCAGTGAAACCTCCTCGAATGTCTTTTGGAGAATTTTAGTTTAGCATCTGCTGAATTTCCCTTCTCTGCTGTGGCAGTAACACCCTCAAAGAGCACCAGGGATCAGTGAAGCAGGAGCCAGCCACGCTGCTGTCCCCAGGCACAGCCTCCTCCTCCTCCTCCCTCAGGAGTTTCCTTCCACAGATAAGGAACTCCCTGCTCTGAGCTTCCCTGTGTGTCTTTGTAAAATAGCTGAGGGGTGTTTGACAGCTTCAGAGCCTCTGGAATCTCACCCCAAAGTTTATGAGCTCTTTAAAATGTCCATTAAAGATTCACAAGTTGCCACGCTCATCATTCGATGTTATAATTTAAGCACCTCTGTTCTCCTCCATTTTAGGTGGGGTTTTTTTAAGGGTTTTTTTTTTTTTTCTTCAGGGAAATGTGCCGATAAAATCTTGTAGTGGTCACTGGTTTCTCACTGCTGGTGTGAAGTTGTGCCAGGGCAGGGTCAGGATGGAGATCAGGAAAGGTTCTTCCCCCAGAGGGTGCTGGGCACTGCCCAGGCTCCCCAGGGAATGGGCACATTCCTGAGGCTGCCAGAGCTCCAGGAGCTTTGGACACCAGGAATGCCCAGGGTGGGAAAGTTGGGGTGTCTGTGCAGGGATCCATGATCCTGTGGGTCCCTTCCAGCTCTGGATGTTGTGATTCCAATCCTGATTCCCCTCACACCCCCTCTGAAGCCTCCCCTGGATCCCCGATGTCCCCGAGCTCTGGCCGAGGATGGAGCTGAAGGAGTCTGTGTGTGCCAGAGAGCAAAGCTGAGGTGCAGGGCAGGGGGTCCCCCAGGCAGGGAGGATGGTGGAAATGCTGGCCCATTATGGCAGAGAGCAGATAATGTCCCTGCAGGGGCATTTGTCACGGTGGGTGCTGAGCCCTGGCAGCGCTGAAGAGGCACCCAAGGAGCCCTAATCTGAGGGGGAATGGAGACATTAGGGAACATGGCCCTCTGGAAAATGGCCTTATCTCACACCTTGCATATGTACCGTGCCTGCTGCAGGGCCCACGATAAGTAGGACTCCTTGTTTCATTGAAAGGAGCAGTAAATAGTCACATAAAACCCATATAATTTGCTTGCTTGTAAGTTAAAGCCCCAGGCAGTCTTACCACTTCTTTTGTCATGTCCCTTACACTTCCAGGGCAATTCCGTGTCAAATTGCTCTACATTTCGCACCCTGACCCAGCAAAAGTGGAAGCCTGCAAAAAACTTACCACTCTTCATCTTTTTTTTTTTTTTTCCCTTTCTTTCCTTTTTACATTTCATACTTGGTGAACTGAACTATTTTCCCTCCCCGTGAGCCGAGTGTGTCTGCGTATGGATCCGTGTGAGTGTTTCTGGAGCTGCACCCAGAGCACGTCCAGGGCTTGTCTGTGTGAGCCACGCAGGAAGGGAAAACAGCGCTGCGTGCGAACTTTAGGAGTGAGGATATTAATTATTGAGCAGGGAGATCTTCCCTAATACTGATGTCCGTATTTCTGCGCAAACCCCCCGGAACAAAGGGGGGAGACTGCTACCTCTGCAACCTTGTTTGTCGTGCAGCAAGCGGGGCAGGGCTGCTGCCAGCTCCATCCCGAGCCCGGCAGTGCCGCGGCTCCCGCTCGGTAAATGCCAGGGCGCCGCAGCCCCGCTGGAGTTAACGGCGCGGCACTTTTGTGTTCGGTAGCATGAATCATTAATCATGAGGCAGGCCATATTCTTGTACTGCTGCTGCTTTCATTACTTGGCCTAATTAAACAGTTCTCTGAACTGGAATCTCAGATTCCTCTGTTACAGATTATCATTAATTATGGTGAAAGTGCTCAGAGATGTTGGACTCAATTATATTCTGCTCAACTCTGGCACGGCGTGATTCATTGCACAGCCTGTGCTGCAGATGTACTCTGTTCTTATCTCGCACTCCCACTTTTGTAAATTGGGCTCTGCCAGCCAACAAACCGAGAGTTATGTGCCGCCTTTTCATTAAAAACATGTTGGAGAAGCACACACCAATTAAGGAGCCTGTATTTTATGCCCAACGAGGAGCGGGGTTTGGGAGGAAGAGCCGAGCGAGCGGCAGCTCCGCTCCTCGCTCAGCCCTTGTGGCTGCTCAGGCTCCTCTCTCTGGTTTGGATTCATCTCCTCCACTTTCCCAAGGTGTGGCTCCTCCCAGGAGGAGCGGGCGCTGTGCTGGCATCACCCACGGTGCCCAGCCACGGCTGGGGGTGCTGGCAGAGCACGAGGCCCTTCCTGTGCAGCGTTATCCATTGAAATGCTGGGAATGGCCTGAGCAGCCTGGATTTCTTCTTATGATTTATGCAAAGAGTGGCCGTGGCATTGAGCAGTGGTGTAACACTGTTAATATTAATTATTATTGTAATACCCAACCAGCCTCAGCACCTTGAAGCAGGCAGTTTCATAAATTAAGGTACAAAGTAAACGCATGGCTTTGCGGGTTGGTGTTTCAAAATGTTTTACGTTCTAAATTGAGACTAAATGTGAGATGAGAGCCATCCGGAATTAAAAAATATTAGGATCTGAAATGCAACGATCCTGCAGAAAAAGGGAAGTGGTGTTTTTTCCTTTTATATTTTTGGCATATTAGAACTCGGTGTTTCTGCCTGTTAGTGGAGCTCATGGACAGCTGTGAGGTGACATTGTGGTCAATTAAACCCCCTTGAGTCGGATAAAAACAGGTATTGGGGTCAAATCGATGAGAAATGTCACAGCCACGTGTCATCCCTGATGGAACACCCCTGCTGAGCATCCTGGCATGGCTTGGGCACCGATGCCAGCTCTGCCCACACCCGGGAGCAGGGATGAGCATCCCTTCCCTGCCCTGCACCCCAGCTCTCTCCGGAGCGCTCCGCCTCGGAGCTCAGCTGTTCCCAAAGTAAAATAGATTGCCGACAAAATTGCTTCTCCTGCTCCTCCATTGTCAACAGGAGAGGATTTCCCTAGTGCGGGTTAACATGGCTCACATGAGAGAGCCGGGGCAGGGCCAGGCTGCGATCCGGCGCGGGCAGAATTGATATTCAGCAGCATCCCCGCGCCGAGCGCGAGCCGTGCTGGTGCTGAGATGATGATTAGCTAATTCACCTGCCCTAAGTGGATTTGTTTCTCCGTGTCAAAATACACCCTGGGTTTTATCTACAGGTAGATTGGAGCAGAGAGTCCTTGATTAAGTTATCAGGAGAGCGGCGTGGTTTGTACTCGGGCTTTGATTGCGGGGACAAAAGGCACCTCATACACAAATAATTGGTGTGGGACTGGGAATCCCGCTGTGTCACCCAGAAATGGGGGCTTGGAGCCTGCCATGAGTGAAAATGGGTTGGAAGAGGGTTCTGTGTCATCCTTCTCTCCGTTGGCTCAGACCCCAAAGTGGCGTCACCACCTGGCTGGGCTGAGCGTGCGCCACGTCCCCTTTCCGTCCCTCCCTCCACATGAGCACCTTCCAGCCCAAGTGCTGCATTTTGGGCGTTCCATGGAGCTGCACACCCAGGCCCACGTGGGGCTGGATCTCCAGACCCTCCCTGCAGGACACCCCCCTCTGTCCCTGTGGTGGCACAATCCCAGCAAAGCCCCAAAGTTGGCCGCGGGAGCTTTCGGGCGCCGCCGCGTGCGGAGCCTCATTTTTCCGCAGGAGTTGCAGGGTTTAATATATATGAAAATCAGGCGTGGTGTATCTTTGCATATGTGCCTTTTGTAATCTAATTTTGACAGATGGCGAGCTCCATAAATCTCGCTCCTCGCTAGAGAAACCCTTGGCTTGACTCGCGCTCTCTGCAAACTCGCTGCCGACTGCGTTTGCATTTCAGTTTTTAATATAGATGCGGATTTTTTTCCCCCCTGCTCTGCTTTTGTTTTGATTTTCAATGTATCTGCCAAGTATTTCCACCCCTGATTTCCACATACAAATTGCAACCGAGCTCCGGTTTCTCCTTTCTTTCTATTTTTTCAGCCCTATTCGGTGCATAATGCCAGGGACTTTGCTATTCTGCATGTTGCCTTATTAAAAATAAATATGCTGCCCTGTCCCTGTTTGCACCGTCTCCCATTACTGACAACAATCCCGACAAATTCTTACTATTTAAGGGTGGTGAAAAAACTCCACCAGGAAGCAGTTTCCTCTCCTGCCAGCTCCAGACAGGCTGCTCATTGAAAATGTAATACACTGCTGCCATGTCACAGGTCAGCTGGCAAATGGCAATCTGAATTTTAAAAGGAATATGAATAAAATTCTGTTTTATTTTGAAAATGAACTTTGTGCCCTCCATCATGAATCCAATATATGTCTTAATCTTCTATGCTCTTGAAGCCTGCGGCTCCTGGCTGAGTCCTTTGACTCCTGAACCTAATAAGGAAAATAGGTTGTTTTCCCATCCTCGCCTCATTTTGAGAGGGGCTGAAACAAACAGTCCCTATTCCAGCTGTAATTGGCAAAGCATAAAAACATGTGTGTTATATAATTTTGGGGGTTTACGGCCGAGCTCGGCGCGGCGGGGCTGGAGTTTGAGGTTTGATTAAGCCGTGCTGCCTTTGGAAATAACGCTGTCAACGCCGGGGCGCAGAACGCCGCCAGCCCGCGCCGTGTTTACCCTGCGGCCGCCCGCGCGGGGCTGGCCACGGAGGAGAGGCCCGGGGCCCCTCCGAGTGGGATGTTCTGCCTTGAGCCTTGATTTCCAGCCCCATTCCAAGTGTTCCTAGGGCTGGAAAATTCCCAGCGGGGTGGCGGGAGGGGCGGCTCGCTGGTGGGTCGGTGACACCGGTTCTGTTCAAGTGCTTTGTCCTCCAGGATGTGGACGTGTGTCTGTATTTCTGTTTAGCCTTTTTTCTATGCTGAATCACCCAGGGCACCACCCGGCCATGTCGTGAGCACCCCTCGTGTCCCTGCCCGTGTCCAGAGGTGCCACCACTGGGTCAGCACAGGCCAGGGGCTCTCCGGGTGCCTCCACTCCCGATCCACCTGTGTCCCAGCACAGTCCTGAGGCTCAGCTCTGAGGAATTCATGCTGACCTTTGCCTGGGTGAGTCAGAGGAACACCAGGGTGGCTTTGCTCCCAAACCACCTCATTGAGGTGCTGTGCTGGGGGGCAGGATCCCACATGGTAGCAAAACGGGAATTCTGGAAATAGGGGCCTTGTGTCTGGTATTAAACTGGGATGTGGGTTTGAGAGTTCACTCTGAATTTGGGGACTTTCTTCTCAAAGGTGGCAGAGAAATCACAGTGTGAGGGAAGATTATCCATCTATCAGTCGTGGATCAATTGTCTATCTACCAATTGATGTACAATTGATGGACAGCTGATGATCTATCAGTATTCTATCATCAATCTATCAATTACCCCTCATCAATCTGTCAATTATCTCTCATCAGCCTCTCAATTGCCTCTCATCTCTATGAATTATCTCTCCCTGCACATCTCTGTGTATACACACACACAGAACCACTTGGTGCTTCCCAGCACCCCAAAAAGCTGAGGCCCCGACATTTCCCCATTTTCCCACAGATGGATCCCCCTTCTGGGAAGGGAAGAGTTTCCTCAAGTGCTTTGTTGATGAGAGCCTGAAATCCATCTTAATCCTTCATCTAGGGAGCCTCAGGGGGCTGTGGGGTGTTAGAGGTAGGAATGGGGAGGGAAATGTTGGGATGTACCAGGATAAATAGCATTAGGGAGATTCTGGAGATCCCAGTGGATCCCACTTTGGTCAAGGAAATTTAACTTATTAAAAAAAGTTTATGTGGACACTGAACACCCCAGAAGACTGGGAGAAACAAACTCCTTGAGAAGAGCAGGGAATGAACACGGAGACCACTGGATATTAAAGCATAAATATATAAAAAAGATATACTTATACATTTTATATATATACCAATATCTTGAATTAAAAGTCAGCTGCAATGCTGAATGCTGTATTGCCTGAAGCCCTCCAGAAATACGAACAATTCTTTTCCGCATTTATCCCACTTCCAAGACATTTGGGTGTGAGCATTGTCAGGGAGGGCTGCTCCCTCAGGGGGAAGGGAAATCCCTGCTCAGGTGAGGCAGAGAATAACAATAATGATAATAACAAGAATACCACCAATATAATAATAATAATAATAATAATAATAATAATAATAATAATAA
>WBNO01015136.1:0-18774 GCA_013400575.1 Peucedramus taeniatus | reverse complement strand
TAATAATAGTAATAATAATAATAATTGTAGTAGTAGTAGTAGTAGTAGTAGTAGGTTTTGACTGGTACATATTTCCAAACGGAAAGCTCCAAAGGAAATTCCCTGTGAGATGAGCTGGGATCTCCCCAGTGCCGTGGGCAGGGCAGGGCTGATGGCTGCAGAGTGCCCAGGATGGTGTAAAACACGGGAAGCTCCGTGGCCCTGGCTCGCTGGGAGCAGGGCGGGATCTGGGGGCTGGGAGTGTCCCTGGGCTGCCGAGCACAGCAATTATTTCATTACCCAGCCCTGTCTCATTTAGCCCCAGCTCCTGTTTGTGTTTGATTGCTGTACTGATAATGATGATGGGGAGAATTGCTGTGATGAGAAATTGCAATCAGCTAAATAGCAGCAGAGCTTCCCCCAGGGACGGGGACTCGTGGAATCCCACTCCGGATTGTTTGGGGCTTCTCCCTCTTTGTCTGGGTGAGCCTGGTGGGAAAGAGGAGCTGGAGGCAGGATGGGTTGAGGAGCTGAATGAGGGAAGCCGACAGGCAGAGCAAGTGGTTCTGAGTTGTTTGGATTTTATGGCCTTGTCCTGTCTGTCACAGTGTCCCTGTGTGGGCACAGATTGTGACAGCTCATCCAAACACTCACAGTCATGGAATCCTGGAATGGATTGGGCTGGATGAGACCTTGAATCCCATCCCATTCCACCCTGCCATGGCAGGGACACCTTCCACTGTCCCAGGCTGCTCCAGCCCCAGTGTCCAGCCTGGCCTGGGCACTGCCAGGGATCCAGGGGCAGCCACAGCTGCTCTGGGCACCCTGTGCCAAGGCCTGCCCACCCTCACAGGAACAATTCCTGCCCAATATCCCATCCATCCCTGCCCTCCAGCAGTGGGAAGCCAGGAACTTGGGCTGGGGGAGCTGCCTGGGAGCAGCTTTGAAGGAGGAATCTCACTAAAGCCAAGCCAGGGGTGAATCTTGGGTGTCTTCCCCATTTTTCATGGGTTGTGGCATCTTCTCACGCAGGGAGCAGAGGGAATTGAGAGCAGGCAAAGGGTCTGAGCAGACGAAATTCCAGGGGAAGCAGCTGCCAGGATTGGCAGGGAATGCTCCAGGGGCTTGGGAATGGTGGTGGTTCTGAAAGGGGCATTTGTGGGAAGTGTAAGGAAAGAAGCTCACTGGGTTTGGGGAATGCAGCAGCTTTGGGAACTACATTGCTGGGTGCTGGCAGCCAGGTGGGAGCATCCCCACTCATCCCTGGCACTGGGAGGGGACTGGGATGGGACAGGAACGGGACTGAGAGCTGCCCTGCTGCTTGTCCCAGGTGGGACCATCCCCACATCCATCCCAGGGACTGAGCTGGAACTGGGCTGGCACTGGGAAGGGACTGGAATGGCACTGGGATTGCACTGGGATGGCACTGGGCTGTCACTAGGCTGGGACTGGGCTGTCACTGGAGCTGCCCTGCTGCTGTCCCATCCCGAGGGGCCCAGGCAGGACCCCCCAGCAGCAGCAGCTCCAGTGTACTCCAGTAGTCTGGGGGGATGGATGGATGGATGGATGGATGGATGGATGGATGGATGGATGGGCTGCCAGGATCCTCCCCCACCTCCAGCAGCAGGATTAGCAAATTGGAGCTTAATCCAAACCCCCTGTGACCCCCTGGGATTCATTAGCTGCAGGTTTCAAATTATCTCCCAGGTTAAACAAAAGAATTGGGCCTTTTTGCATATCTCGGGAAGGTAGGGATCCTCTGGAGACTGTAGATTATCCTGGTAATATTTTCCCCTCCCCTGTACGTTCCTGTAGCTAAGAAATCTCTGAAAATAATTTCTGGAACACTTACCAGGCTTACAGAGACTGCCTGCCTTAAATAAGGATATTACACTTAATTAAGCATTGTGCCTGTGGGGCCGAGCGTGCAGGGTTCAGCTGAGAAGTCTCAGGTTATAGGAATTTATAGCTGAATGCGACGGCTTCGGCAACTTTTTGGATTCAGGCAGTTGGCTGGTGAGGAAATCTAAGATGTTTTGAGAGGAAAAATTACTGATCTGATGTAAAAAATTATTGTGTTGCTGTGTTAAAAGTGCTGTGAGCCACGGGGCTGTTTAGTCATGCTCAGATGAAGGCTGAAACGTTGCCTTTATCCTCGCCACAAAAAGAGGATTATTATTTTTAAAATGGTGATTTTTTTTTTTCCTCCCCCCCTCCTCAATTCCAAATTAGGCTTTGATTGTGCGGCGGCACAAACAGAGCCCCTCTGCCGGAGCTATTTATCTTCTGAAAGAGGAAATATAAAAAAAAATAAATAAATAAAGGGAGCGGGAAAGAAAAGAGAGAGGGAAAAAAAAAAAAATCCCCCAAAGTTTGACTGACACTAATTTCCCGAACAAGATCCCCTGGAAACTGCAGTTTATGTGGTGAAATGATAACAGACAGGGTTTGTGATGTCCCCTCGGTGAGCTGCTGTCTGCTGTCAGCTGGCAGCATCGGAGCTGACGGAGGGAGATGCGCGGCGCTCAGATGCCAGCGCGGGGAACAGGAGCTGTCACCAGCAGTGTAATGTGCTGTGTATTATCACTCACACTGATCCGGGGGCCCGCACACTGTCAGCTCCTGAGACTGTACAAGTCAACACAAATAAAACTGAGGAGGCAAATGATAATGTCTGAGATAGATCCAGGCTCATTCTCGCCATTACTTTTTATTCAAACCTTAGAGATGACATGATGTGAAAAATGAGCCTGTGTCTAGTTCAGTGCCCATTAGTGTGTGAGCACATTATCTTCCACTTTTCACATTGAATCTCCCCGTACATCCCGTGGCAGCTGCAGCTCTGCAGCCCGGCAGCTTCGGGGGCTGCCAGCACCTCCGTGTGGGGCAAACGCTGCCCCTCCAAGGATGCCCAGCCTTTGAACACCTCATCCTTCCTCCCCGCGGGGCTGGGCCGGCTCCTCCACATCCAGGCAAGATCCCCGTGCGGCTCTGGAGCCTCCCAGGACTCCCCACCAGTGCTTGGAGCAACCTTTCCTGCTTTGGGATAGCCGGGGCTGATTTCCTCCCCTCATCCATCCTCATCACCCTGCTGACCCTCCCTCCCCACAGGGAGCAGGGCTGGGCTGGCTCCTCTGCACCCAGGTGGCTCTGGAATCCCCCAGCACACCTCACCAGGGCTTGGGAGACCTGTCCTGCTCTGGGATAACCGAGGGCTGCCTTCCTCCCCTCCCTCTCCTCCATCCTCATCACCCCAACCCCACCGTCCCTCTGTGCTCCTGGGCCAGGACAGAGCCATCCCTGACCTGCCCCTGGGGACAAATCCATCCCTTCCCCTCCTCTCTCTGCTCCTGGGGCCAGGGGAGGTGACCATGCCAGGAAGAGTGCCCCTCCCTGGGACCCAGGAGCTGCCAGGGCCCTTCCTGAGCCCCCAAACCCCGTGAGGAACCTCAGCTGGGCACAGGAACCTCCTTCCCGAGGAGCTTTTAGCACAGTTGCTGACACCATCAGTACCCGAGTAAAATTCCTATTACTCTCCTGCATAACCTTTAATTACCCCCACCACCCCAAAAATATCCCTCAATTACCTCGCAGGCAGAATTATGCATATTTTTAAAGTTCTCCCAGGGATATAACACTAAACGTTGGGTTGTTATGGTTCAGTGGTTTAAATTACAGTGTACTTAATTAAAACAGCATAAAAAGCTGTCAGTATTCCATATAATTTGAGAGACTTTGATTAGTGATTTCTTTCTTTTACTGTTAGAGCACACTCAGCTTGGCCATTAGGTTGTCATTTACCAGCACCTTGGTGCTGGAGCCATCATTTCACAGCACTGGGGGGAAAAAAAAGGTAAACAAATGACACTTCCCAGCAAAAGAAGTGACAAGCAAGGAGCAGCCACCCTGAAGGAGGAGGGGAGATGGGTTGGAAGGCGGGATTTGGGCTGGGAAGTGGGAAATCTGGGAATTAGCCCTGTTGGGGTTGTGTTGCCAGGAGGAGGGAGCTGGGCGAAGGCAGCTGTGGGAGATGGAAGGAGGGAGTGCAAGGAGGAGCTGGGATTTCTCCTCCAGGAGCCATGGGGATGCTGTGCTGTGCTCCTGGGGCTGTGGGGGCAAAGCAACAGAACGCCAGGAACAGGGGCTGCAGAAGGGTTTGGGGTGGGAGGGACCACAAATCCCATCCAGTGCCACCCCTGCCATGCAGGGACACCTCCCACTGCCCCAGGCTGCTCCAGCCTGGCCTTGGACACGTCCAGCTGCTCTGGGAATTCCAGCCCAGCCAGGAATTCCTAATTCCCAATCTCCCATCCATCCCTGCCCTCTTCCAGCTTCAAACCATTCTCCCTG
Source organism: Peucedramus taeniatus (assembly GCA_013400575.1). Lineage (NCBI taxonomy): Eukaryota > Metazoa > Chordata > Aves > Passeriformes > Fringillidae > Peucedramus > Peucedramus taeniatus. The sequence continues at coordinate 14,445 of WBNO01015136.1, read as the reverse complement.
GTCCCATCACTCTCTGCCCATATAAAAAGTCCCTCCTCCTGTTTCTCATCATTTTTTATTTCTGTGGGACCACACTAAAGGCTGCAGAGTCTGGGACAGCTCCACCATCCCTGGTGTTTTGTCCTTCCCAAACGCTCCCAACCCCCCAAGTTTTATTCCCAGAACTTCCTCCTGAGCTTTGGGAAGAAAAGCTGTTCCCCTCCACCGCAGAATCCCAGAAGGGTTTGGGGTTGAAGGGACCATAAAGATCCCACAGTTCCGAGCCCCTGCTGTGGGCAGGGAGCCTTGGAATTCCCTGGAGCAGCTGCAGCATCCCTTGGGAGCTGGGGGCTGGCTGGGGGAGGTGTTGCACTGCCAGGTCACTGTGCTTAGAGAGGCTTTTGAACATAATCCATGTTTATTTATAAACCAGTGATGTGACAGTGCTCACGCTGGGAACATCTATATTTTTCATCAAGGCTTTTTATTATGGCCAAACACGAAATCATAACTGTGAACAGGAAAATCCTGTTTAGCCACGGGCTAAACATCTCAGCCACACTCAGAGCCGTGGTTCCCTCTCCACATTATCGGCCTAAACAAATATTTTTTAAAATACACTTAGAGCAGAGCAGATGCTCGGGATTCACAATGGTTTTTTTCCAGCTCAGAGGGTTCTCAAAGCTATTTGCTGGCTGGGAATGTGCAGATTCATTCAGGCTTGCTTGAAAAATTATCCTGTTTGTAAGTAATGACTTGCTGGTAATTGTTATCTCCCTGGAACTTGGGCACTCCAACCTGGGCTCATCCAGGGGCTGATCCTGCCAGTAACAGGGGTTCATTTATCCCCTCTCTGGGGTTTTGCAGAAATATGACACGTGAGGAAAATACAGCTCAGCTGCCCTGCGTGCCACACAGAGCTGGGCTGGACCTGCCCTGATTTAGGGGCAGGTGCCACCAGCTCCAGGGGACATGAGGGCTTTGGGATTTGTTCCCTGTGGCTCCAGGTTTGTGTTCAGGGGGCTTGGCCAGGCTGGGGTGCTGATCCAGGACACTGCCAGCAATCCCTGAGAGAGTCAGTGGGGATTAAAGCACAGGAGGAGTGGCTGAGGGAGCTGGGAAGGGGCTGGAGAATTCCTGAGGGAGCTGGGAAGGGGCTGGAGAATTCCTGAGGGAGCTGGGAAGGGGCTCAGCCTGGAGCAAAGGAGGATCCAGAGGGATCTTTTCCCTCTCTGGAATTCCCTGCCAGGAGGGCACAGCCGGGGGGGTCGGGCTCTGCTCGCAGGGAACAGGGACAGGAGGAGAGGGAACGGCCTCAGGCTGGCCCAGGGCAGCTCAGGGGGGACACAGCAGGAATTTCCCCATGGAAAGGGGGCTCAGGCATTGGAACTGCCCAGGGAGGGTTGGAGTGCCCATCCCTGGAGGTGTCCCAGGAATTGCTGGAGGTGGCACTCAGGGCTCTGGGCTGGGGACAGGGTGGGCATTGGGCACAGCTGGGACTCCATGACCTTGGAGGCCTTTTCCAACCTCAGGGATCCTGGGATTCAGCTGAGGGACATCTCTTCCCAGAAATGCACCGGGTGCTCCCCAGACCCAGAGGCTCTCCCTGGGGGAAGTGATGACAGAGACAATCACAGCTTTGGGCAGACTGTGCTGTCCCCTGTACAGACAGTGCTGTCCATACTGTTCAGCTCCATCTGCACAGCCTATGCACAACATTCCCAGGTCCAAACCTGCACAGCTTTGCAAGGGTTTGGACCTGGGAATGTTGGAAATGAAGCAGGTGTGAGGCAGGGCCCTCCAGCAGCATTTCCTTCAACTCTCCGCGCTCCTCTCCCCATTTCATCCTTAATTCTGTGTCCATGGTTCTTCCCAGGTTTCTTCTATCCGGAGAAAACACAAATTTTCACCTCCTCAGCACAGTTACTGTGAAAGGGCCCAACTGCTCCATCCCTGTGGGTTTCCTCTCTGTCCTTGCCCATGGGCCAGGCCTTTCCCAGTGCACCTGAAGTTCCCAGTATGCCTGGAATTCCCAGCACACCTGGAATTCCCAGTACAGCTGGAATTCCCAGCACACCTGGAGTTCCCAGTGCACCTGGAATTCCCAGTACAAAGGGAGTTCCCAGCACACCTGGAATTCCCAGTACAAATGGAATTTCCAGTATGCCTGGAGTTCCCAGCACACCTGGAATTCCCAGTGCAAATGGAATTTCCAGTATCCATGGAGTTCCCAGCACACCTGGAGTTCCCAGAGCCCTTTAGAGCCCTCACTCTCCCCTGGCTGTCCCGGCTGGGCAGCACCTCTGGAATTCTGCTCCCCCAGCATCCAGCAGCGCCAAGCAGGGCGAATTCCTTCACAGACTCCTTCTCCAGATTGCCAGCTCCCCGCACAGATGGCTCTGCAGGAGCCTGTGTGGGAGAAGAGTGGCTTTTTAAGCCAATTAAACAGAAACCTTGTCCAAGAAGGCTTCTGGAAGTGCTGGTGCCTGTGAATTCCTGACGTCCTGGGCTCCGTGCTGCCAGGGCTGCTCCTCCCGTAGCAGGAGAGGGAGGGATGGGCACAATTTCCTTGGTTTAAGGTCACCGCTGATTTTGAACATTTTTTAATTTATTTTTTTATTTAAAGCGAAACTCCTGAAAGAACTTCCAGCTCGGGGATATTGTGGAGTGTTTTAGTACCCAGAGAGGAGCTGTCTGTCCATGAATTCTCCCTGCCACCTTCCAGCCTGGTCCTCAGCATGAAAGGCAAGCCATGATTTGTAGTAAGACAGATGAGAAGAAGGCAAAGAGAGAGTAAAAGGTGTTAAATGACACCCAAAAGGGGAAATCCTGGGCTTTCTGCCCTTCTTTTCCTCCTTCTTCCCCCCTTCTTCTCCTCTTCTTTCCCCCATCTTTCCCCTTTTCCCCCTTCTTTCCCCCTGTTTTTCCTTTCATTTCCCCCTCCTTTCCCACTTCTTTCCCCCTTCTTTCCTTTCCTGTCCTCCCCTATCTCTCCCTTTTTCCCTGCTCTTTTCTCCCTTTCCCTCCTTCCCTTTTTCCCCCTTCCCTCTTCATTCCTTGCCGTTGATCCCCGGAGGTTCCTCCCGGCCCGATCCCATGTTTCGGCTGCTGTTCGTCCTTTCCTCCCTGGAATTGCTCAGGATCAGGATGGAGAGGCCAGCCCGGGGCCAGCTCAGCCGCTCCTGGGATTGGGAGCGGCGTTTAAACAATTCCCAAAGTCCTTCAGCCGTTTGCCCCTGGAATTGGGGAGGGGATTGTCGGATTGTGCGGGGTCTGCGGGAGGGGGGAGCTGAGGGCGGCAGGGCTGGAATTCCCTGTCCCGGCCCTTCCCGGCGTTTTCCGTGCCGCTCATCCCGGGTGCGAGGGAAGGAGCCGCTGGGAATAAGGCAAACACTGCCGGGCAGGAGCGGGATGAGACAAATCCCGGATGAGGACAAACAGCGCCGCGGGTTCCAGCCGGGCTGGGAGCGGGCTGGCACTGGGAGATGGGGCAGGAGGGGACATCCTCCAGCCCCGGGCCACCGTCACCGTGTCACCGGGATTGCTGGGAAACAGCACCCGAGGAAACTGGAGCACTGCCCCTAAAGCCCCGGATCCAGCAGAGGAGCTCCCGGTTTTATCAGCACAGCCCGGGGGGTTGGGATCTCCGGGTGTGTTGGGATTGGGAGCGGGAATTCATTGGAGGGGAGCTCATCCCAAACAGGGTCCCAGAGCTCTTCCCTCTCTGCCAACAGGTGGGATGGGATGGGATCAATGGGATGGGATCAATGGGATTACAGCCACACTCCATGGTAAATGGATGATGAGAAAAACAGGAGAATCCGCTTGGGGGAAGTGTCAGAGAAGTGGCATATTTAGAAGGTTGTGTCACCGTGCTGGTGACACCTGAGGTGACACCTGAGGTGACAGAGCTGACCTGGGACATTCCCAAGGCCGCCTCATCCATCCAGAGGATCTGAGCTTTCCCAGCACCCCCACAGGTCAGGTCCTGTGTCCCTAAAGGTCCCTTCCACCCCAAACCATCCCACGGCTCTCCAGGGCTGGCTTCCTGACAAACCCAGCCCGTGGAATTGTCTCAGGAAGGAGAGGATGGGTAAAGCCTGGAATGCTGGTGGTGAGGCTGGAGAAGGTTTCCCAGCTGCTTTGGAGTCTCCTTCTCCAGAGATGTCCAACCCCTGGGTGGGATCCTGTGCTCCGAGTGATCCAGCCTGGGGTGAGATGCCCTCCAGAGGTGCCTTCAATCCCAGCCACTCTTTATCCTGGAATTCTGCACTGCCTGTCATCCTCGGGGGTTTTCAACTTCTTCATTGCTCCAGGGGCTTTTGGAGGGGGAATTTGTTGGTTTGTTTGGGGTCTTTTTGTTTGTTTGTTTAGTTTTGGTTTGGGGATTTTTATTGTTTGATGGGATTTTTTGTTTTGTGCTTTGGGGTTTTTTTTGTGTGGTTTTATTTTATTTTATTTTATTTTATTTTATTTTATTTTATTTTATTTTATTTTATTATTTATGTTTCTTCTGCCCTGGCAGGTGCTCGCTTTAAGCAGTCAGTTCCTCCATCACCCAGTGCTCCCCTTTGGATGGGAAAGAGGTTTTCCCTCATTCCTGACTCGGAGTTTCCCATCCCCGGATCCTGCCCGGGGCTCAGCAGCTCCTCCCAAACCCCTCCCGCTGCTCCCGGGATGCGGGATGGGATTAACGGGATGAGCTTCATGGATGGATGGGATTACACCGGGACAGGGGGCCCGAGGCTGCTGCAGGCTTAGGAAGGATCCCCACGGGGAAGGCGAGGACTGAAAAAGCCTGATGTTTGTTTGGGAAAAGAAAGGGAGACTCAGAAGAGGGGGAGAGGAGGCTGGGAAACATTCCCAAGGAGCAGGAGAACGGAAAAGTGGGATGTCAGAGGAGTTCAGTTCTGCCAATCAGACATCTCTGCCCTTCAGAAAAACGTTATTTTCTCCTAAGAATTTCCCAGGAAAGGGTGAGTTTAGTGGCAATATTGCTGTGCAGGAGGAATGCAGGAACAAAAATCAGTAAATGTTAAAATCTCCCTTATTTTCCATAGAGAATTGGACTTTTTTCAATACACAGACTCCAGTGGGTGTAAATCCTTCCTTATGCTCTTCCAGTGGGTTTGAAGGGTGTGGAATATTTCTTTTTAACAGGAGAGCAGCTCCCATTTGTGCTGGAATTAGGGCAGAGGGAAGGTTTTGCTCCTGTGGTCACCGCAAGGACAAAAAGGATTTTCACCCTCCTGGTTGCCTTTGCCACACTTGGGATCCAGATTTTGGGTTTCAGCCCCAGAAATGAATGATCTGTCAGGGAAAAAATATCCTAAATAATGGCTGAGAAATCCTAAAAGTGTGCTGAAAGTTCAGGAGGGCTGCAGACAACTGAGCAGAGATTTTGAAATGCAGAATAAATCCCTGAGGTTTGCAGGGCACGCAGAGTTCTCCGTGACCCCGCACTTCAAACTCAAAACAAAAATGTGATGGGAAAATAGGCTGAAAAAGAGGATTTTGAGGCCTATTTTGAAAAATTCTGCCACTCTGAGAAGGCTTTGGAGGCAGCTGTGAGTCCCCTGTGCCATTTTTCACAGGGAGGAAAATGCCAGTGCTCTTTGTGCAGGTGGGGGTGTCCTGGAAGGGAAATCTATGGATCCATGGACATCCTCTGAGCTCCCTCTGCGCTGTGCACAGCACCTGGCACAGGCCACAGCAATGCCATTAAAAGTAGTCAAGGGAAAGACAAATTCCCAGGCAGTCCCATCAGCTCCCAGGATTTACATGAGCCCAACACGTTGGCTGCCTCTCAGCTGCCCAAATTAGCCTAATAAGCTGCATCTCCCCATAAATCTCGCTTCTCTTTAATTAGGACATCACTGGAGAGCTGGAGGCACGGAACTTCCCGTGCTGGGTTCTGTGGGAAGCAGAGCCAGGCTGGAAAATCTCCCTGGGAAGGTTTGGAATCGCTCTGACAAAGGTTTGAGCAACTCCAAAGTGGGAAACACCCGCGGGAGGGGCTGGGAGTGAAGGAGAAATCGCTGCTGGATTTATCAGACTGCAGTCATCCCCCAATATTCCTGAGGATAAACGGGCAGGAATGCTTTCCAACCAAAATAAAAAAAGCAGCATGGCAGAGGGCTGCCTTTGACACGGGGGTTATTGATAGCTGTGATAAATTCCCAACATCCAGCAGGGAAAAATCCCAGCAGCAAGGCTGGAAGTGGGGAGTGCTGGAGGTGCTGGGGATGTTTCCTTCCAGCTCGGCCTCATTATGCCATGGGCAGAATGTAAAACAGAGGCTGGGGAAATGTCTCATTAAGGATTTCCCAGCTCGTTCAGGGCTGGAATAATGAAAAATGCAGGAGAACCTCTGGCACACGGGGTGGGGGTGGCAGGAGCAGCACTTTGGCACGGGGGTGAATTCCCAGGATTGGGAGGGGGACAGGGCACAGCTCCAGGGAAACAGGGCTGGAAATGTTGGGGTGCATTGGGGATTTTACACCAGGAGAGTTGGATCTGACTCAGGTACAGAATCCCAGCATCCCTGAGGCTGGAGAAGCCCTCTGGGATCATCAAATCCCAGCTGTGCCTGATGCTGATCCTCATCCCCAGCCCAGAGCCCTGAGTGCCACCTCCAGAATTCCTGGGACGCCTCCAGGGATGGGCACTCCAAACCTCCCTGGGCAATTCCAAAGCCTGACCACCCTTTCCAAGAAGAATTTTTTCCCCCAAGATGCAAAAATGGGATTTTAAGGACTTCCAGGGCNCCTGAGCCCCCTTTCCATGGGGAATTCTTGGCCTCGGGTGGTCTCTGTGGGTGCAGGGAGCAGAGCAGGGTCAGGGGTTGCTGCAGGAAAGCAGCCAGGGCTCGGGTTCCTCCTGCCATCCTTTATCACAGAGCTCATATCTACAGGAAATAGCAGAGGGCTGTGCTAGACCCACCTGGCTGTCACCCCAGCACTCGCTGTCCTGCCCTCAAGTGCCAGGGTGCGCCTCTGTAAATCTCTGGGTTTGGTCACTTCACATATTTTGTCCCCTGGTTTCTGGTTTATTACAGGTGCAAACATTTTTCTTACCAGAACAGTTTGCTGTGCTGCTTTCATTTTTGTGATTTTTCACATGGGAAGCCACAAGCTGACTGCTGGCTTAGCTAGCAGGGTCTAAACCATATTTTATAAGGCCTTTCTTTTATAATATCTCTACTTGTGTGCAACATGGGGAAACCACAAACTTTCCCTCTCTGTTTATATTCCTTCTGGATTCATCCAAACACAAATTCCCCTGGAGGCTGGCAGTGTTTCTAGCTTCCAGATTAGCTGAATTATTTTGAAATATTTTGATATTTGAAGTATTTTGAATGCTCAAAGTATTTTGATGATTGAGATATTTTGATGCTTGAAATATTTTAATATTTGAAATATTTTGATGCTTGAAATATTTTCTTATTTGAAATATTTTGATGTTGAACCGAAAGATTTGATTGAAAATTTCCTTTTTTTCTTTCAGGGGGTTGAGTCCTGACAGTGATAATCCAGATTGGAAATTGCATCCAATTTTTTATCCATCCACTGAGAAAATAAACTGAAATTAGGGGATTTAGGAATGTCCTGGAGTTATAGGAATTGCCCTTGGATTTTTTTAGCAGTGGATGTGGAAGTACCCGATCCAAACCTCTCCGAGGCCATAGGAAATCTGATTTCCCGGAGAGACTGCAGGGATGAGCGACCTCCAGGGACGTTTGAACCTGGATATCCGGCAGTGGGGGGAGAAGGATGCCCGGGAATCATCTCCTGCATGGAGAGGGCGGCTGGAAAACGGACCCCGAACATCCCTCCAGCCAGGGGCACCCGCAGCACCTTCGGGACGAACTTCTGGAGCCTTGGGAAGGGGTGAACCCGCACAGAATCCCTGCCTTTTTCCCGCTTTCCCTCTCTGCAACACCCCCGGTGCTGCGGGGACGCGCGCGGGGCGGGGTCCCTGTCCCAAAATCCCGGCCGGGAAGGGCTCGGGAGCTCGGGAAGGGCAGCGCCGGGGCAGGACGGGGGGCGGGGGTCCCCGGGGCTGCTTGTGCCCCGCTGCATTTATGGGAAAGGCGCTTTCCGTGTCCCCGGGGCAGCCGGGCCAGGGATTCCCCGCAGCAATTCCTGTGGGATGCACGGACCGCGGATGCGCTCTCCCTGCAGCCTTCCCTCTGTGTCCGAAATGGCCCAAATGTCCCAAAATGCCCCAAAATGAGGGACACGGGGAGGGGGCAGCGGGCACTTCCATGGCTCCTGCAGCCAGAGCAGGAGGAAACACCCGCAGGAAGCCTCGGGTTCATTCATATTGCCCGAATTGTGCTGCAGTCATCATTATTCTTGATATTAATAATAGTGATATACTCTTGATATAGCATCGCATTTCATGTATAGAATAACTATATTATAGTTAATATATAGATATAGATAGATATATCTATATAGATAGATAGATATAGATAGATATAGATAGATATATCTATATAGATAGATATAGAGAGATATATCATGTATAAATGATTGACGGATTGTTTATTTATGTTAATAATCATAACAGCAATATATATCTCATTGTATTTAATGTATATAACTATATTACATATATAATGTATAAATTATTATACATTATATATGTATATATATATAATGTATTTTATTGAACTGGAACACAACAGAACAAGAGAGACAACCTCAGGAATTATTTGTAAAAGGCAATGTGATCCCAACGGGTTTGTGCTGGCAGCGTGCTAAGGTGAGTGGTATAAAAAGGACAGGCTAAATAGAAAACATGATGGGTTATGCAGTGGGAAATGGCNATTTTTATATACCATTATATAGAATGTATATAATAACTATATTTATATATATAATATACACATAGTTATTGGATAAATTTTTGTGGTAATAATAATAACAGCAATAATAACAATATATATATATATACCCTTATATATATTGTACATAATATCGATATTATATATAAATATATAATGTATAAACTATTGTTGGATAAATTTTTATGTTGATAATAATAAGAGCAATAATAATATTTATGAGATATGGAAAGCTGAGTCTGCTTTCAAGGCCAAAATATCAATATCATTAAATGATCTAAACTGGGATGGGAATGGAAAGGGAATTTCTGCACCAGGGCAGCTCAGGGGGGACACAGCAGGAATTTCCCCATGGAAAGGGGGCTCAGGCATTGGAACTGCCCAGGGAGGTTTGGAGTGCCCATCCCTGGAGGTGTCCCAGGAATTGCTGGAGGTGGCACTCAGGGCTCTGGGGACAGGGTGGGGTCAGGTACAGCTGGGACTCAACCCCACCCTTTTTTACCTTTTAGGGTAAATCAATTTTTTAGAGTATTTTTAGGGCAAGTTTCATTTTTAGGCTGAGTTTACCTTTTAGGGTATTTTTTAGGGTAGGTATAATTCTTTAGGATTAGTCTTGTTTTTTAGGATAAGTCTTATTTTTTGTTTTTTAGGATAAATTTAGGCTTTGAGGCAAGTTTTTTAGGGTAAGTTGCGTTTTTAGGGTGAGTGTAATTTTTCAGGTGAGCCGTATTTTTTAAGGTAAGTTTAACTTTTAGGATAAATTCAGGGTTTTTTTTGTGTGAGCACATTTCTTTAGTTTTGTTTTTAGGCCAAGTTAATTTCCTTAAGCCAAGTTTGAGTTTTTTCCAGTAAATGCATTTTTAAGGATAAATTGGTTTCCTAAGGAAAGTGCATTTTTTCAGGGTCAGACTAATTTTGCAGGAAGGTTTTGCAAGCACCTCTTGCTTCCGACTCCATTACACAAGGGGAAAAAAGGAAGAGGAAAAGGAATAAAAAATTTGCCCCACAGAGGGGCTGAACACAGAATCCCAGGATCCCTGAGGGTGGAGAAGCTCTCCAAGGTCATGGAGTCCAAACTGTGCCCACCTTGTCCCCAGCCCAGAGCCCTGAGTGCCACCTCCAGCAATTCCTGGGACACCTCCAGGGATGGGCACTCCAACCCTCCCTGGGCAGTTCCAATCCCTGAGCCCCCTTTCCATGGGGAAATTCCTGCTGTGTCCCCCCTGAGCTGCCCTGGGCCAGCCTGAGGCCGTTCCCTCTCCTCCTGTCCCTGTTCCCTGGGATGATCCCAAATCCCCTCCTGGCAGGAGCTGTGCAGAGCCACAAGGTCCCCCCTGATCCCCCTTTTCTCCAGCAGCTCTCCCAGTCCCTGTCCCTGCCCCTGTCCCTCAGGAAGGACCCTCGCAGCAGTTCCCTGAGCTTTGGGAGCTGCAGTTGGGGTTTTCCCTGGGAGCCTGGCGCTGACAGCTCTGTCACAGGGACTGACAGCAGCCCTGATGGGAGCTGAAGGCTCCTCTCTGACAGCGCCGGGCTCTGCAGCAGATGCTGATCATCAAGATAATCAAATCAAGCTGCTGAGATGTGAGCCTTTGGGACGGGCAGACGCGTTGGGCTGCGTGAGCAGCCCTGGCATTTATTGCACCCACTCCAGGCTGCCCGGGCTCTCCAACCTTTTCCACACAGATTATTCTGGGGCTGGGCAAAATCGCAGTGAAGAGCCAGGCTGCTGCTTGGGAAGGGCCTGAGCCAGCCCTGAGCTGCTTTAATCTGCTCTGACGTGGCTCAGATTCCACTCAGCAGCTGCCTCACAAACTGCTGGCTTCAAATGATGCTCCCACGGTGGCCAAAAGCACCCCCAGGGTGCCAGGGTGTCCCTGGGCTGTCCCTGGGCTGTCCCTGGGTGTCCCTGGGCTGTTCCTGGGCTGTCCCTGGGTGTCCCTGGGCTGTCCCTGGGCCTGCCCTGGGGCTGTCCCTGCGTCCCTGGGCTGTCCCTGGGCTGTCCCTGGGCTGTCCCTGGGCTGTCCCTGGGTGTCCTGGCCATGGTGCTGCCAGCAGAGAGACTCTGTGGAATGAACTGGCAACTTCTGGGAACAACTCACACATTCCCAGGAGCTCAGGAATGTCCATCACACCTGCAGCTGGGAAAAACCCAACCAAAAATGCTGCTCCCATTGCTGGCAGTGTCCCAGGCCAGGCTGGACAGGGCTGGGAGCAGCCTGGGACAGTGGGAGATGTCCCTGCCATGGCAGGGGTGGGATGGGATGGACTTCCAGCCTTCCAACCCAAACTGCTTCAGGATTCTGTGGTTCTCATCCCTAAATTTTTTAAAAAGCATTTTAATGTGGGTTTAGGAGAGTCTGTGCCAGATGAACTTTGTGGCTGGACCTTAAAAATTTCTGTACCTGTCAGGGATCTCCAGGAATGAGAGATCAAACCATGGCATTGAGGATCTGCAGCTCCTCCTGTAAACCAAAAATTCTTGTATCTGTCAGGGATTCCCAGGATGGCAGAGGAAATCCCAGCCCTGAGGATCTGTCAGGGATTCTGGGTGAGAAGAAGGAGGGGGTTTGTCTTTCCAAACCAGCTGCGGGTCTGCTGGTAGATAAAACCAGCACTGAGGGACAGAAGAAACAATGGGAAGGATTCCACTGATTGATGGATGGGAAAAGAGGTTTGCTTTTGAACTTTAGGTTTGCTGCTGAATGAAATTGGGCATTGAAAAATGAAAGAAGCAATGGGGAAACCCCTAAATTCCATAGGAATTAAACATTAAAAGGGAGGGTTATACATTAGAGGGGAATCTTTGGGATCAGGTGTGCTGGGAAGTCTGAACCTCTCAAGTACCTCAGAAATGGGGAAAGAGAGAGGGAAACTGGGATAAAAGGAGGCTGTGCCCTCCAAAACTTGGAGAGACCCCGGGGGAATGCCCCATGGCCTCTCCCTTTATTGGAATAAAGTGCCAGGACTCCTCTGCCTCCTTTTTGGGCATCAGGAGACAGAGGGTTAGGGTTAGGGTTGGTTTTGTGTTAACCCACAAAACCTGTGGTGTTTGTGGGTTAATTTTCCTGACATGGGGATGGCAGAGGGAATCCCAACTCCCAGCCCTGAGGATCTGCAGCCCAGGTGCATTCCCAGCCCAGCTGCTGCCCGGAGCTCCGGGGCTGCCCCGGGGGAGGATCCCGGCTCTCCAGGCCCCCTGCCCCTCCCGGGCTGGAAGGAGATGCTGCCCTGGCTCTGTCCCCGTGGGGTCAGGGGTGACCCGACCTTGCCCAGGTGAGCTTTGGGACATTCCCGGGCCGGGAATTCCCTGGGAGTTGGGCCCTTGGTGCTCGGTAACCCTAAAGCTGGACAAGGGAATGGGAATGGCTCTGGAGCTGGTGGTTTGGGACTCTGCTCTGGCTTGGAAATACTCCTGGCTTCAGTGTCTTGCTGTTGTTTAGTCCCTGAAGGGAAACAGCTCAATGGAATTTTATTTTTGGTGAACTTTAGGATAATTTGTCCCCAAAAGCTTGAAGTGAGTGCGCTCACTTGGACCTGAGCAGGGACAGTGCTGTAAGGCCCTGGAGCCCTGCTTGGGCCACAGAGTGTTCAAGGAGTCAGATCATTTTTAGTATTTATTGCTGCTTAAAATAAATTACAGGGTAACTAAGTAATCAAAAATTCCCACATTTTTATTAAGGTAAAGAAAAAGGAGTTTCATTTGGTGTGGGAGGGAGGGTGTGCTGGGTTTTTTTTTTTTCCCTTTTTTGTGAGTGTTTTTTGCTTTGCTTTGGTTTTTATTTGTTTGTTTGAGTGTTTTGGGTTTGGAGGGGTTTTTCCCTCTTTATAATCTTTCCCTGAATCGTGGTTGAACTTGAAATGCCAACTCCAAGCCTGCAGCTGGCTTCACTTCCAGCCCTCAGCTGAGATCAAACCAGGCTGCTGCTCTTGTCTTTGGCACTCCTGCAGTCACAGGCTCAGGTGAAACTAAAAACAGCCCCAGTCACTTCAGATGAGTTGGCAGGAAAGGTTTATTTAAATTAAATAAATAAACAAACCGTGCTCTGGCTGTGGACAGTGAGCTTGGACCTGGAATTTGCTGGGGAACAGGGAAAGGGAGACGGGGTTACACTGCAGGATTGTCTTTGTAAGGAAAAATAACCCACAAACATCAGAGGTTGATGCCCAAAAAGGAGGCAGAGGAGTCCTGGCACTTTATTCCAATAAAGGGAGAGGCCATGGGGCATTCCCCTGGGGTCTCTCCAAGTTTTGGAGGGCACAGCCTCCTTTTATCCCAATTCCCCTCTCTCTTTCCCCATTTCTGAGGTACTTGAGAGGTTCAGACTTCCCAGAACACCTGATCCCAAAGATTCCCCTCTAATGTATAATCCTCCTTTTAAATGTTTAATTCCTACGGAATTTAAGGGTTTTCCCCATTGCTTCTTTCATCTTTCAATGCCCAATTTCATTCAGCAGCAAACCTAAAGTTCAAAAGCAAACCTCTTTTCCCATCCATCAATCAGAGGAATCCTTCCCATTGTTTCTTCTGTCCCTCGGTGCTGGTTTTATCTACCAGCAGACCCGCAGCTGGTTTGGAAAGACAAATGCACTGCTGCTCTCATTTTGGAGGGGAAGGGCTGGGACTGAGCAGGAGCAGCTCTGGCCTGGGAGTGGCAGCAGTGCCTTTGCATGGCAGTCCCTGCTCCCAGCTGCTCCTCCGTGCCTTAGCTGGGCACTGACCTCCTGTCCGAGGGGCTCCTGGGGCTGGCATGGATGAGGAAGAGGAGCTGGAAGCACTGCCAGCTCCTGAAACCTGCCCAGCAGAGATGTGGGATTTCTCTGGGGTGTGGAGTTTCCTTTCTTTCTCTCTTTTCTTCTCTTTTCCTTCTCTTTTCCTTCTCTTTTCCTTCTCCTTTCCTTCTCCTTTCCTTCTCTTTTCTTCTCTCTTCCTTCTCTTCCTCTCTCTCTCTTTCTTTCTTTCTCTCTTTCTTTCTCTCTCTCTTTCTCTCTTTTTTTCTCTCTCTCTCTCTCTCTCTCTCTCTCTCTCTCTCTCTCTCTCTCTCTCTCTCTCTCTCTCTCTCTCTCTCTCTCTCTCTCTCTCTCTCTCTCTCTCTCTCTCTCTCTCTCTCTCTCTCTCTCTCTCTCTCTCTCTCTCTCTCTCTCTCTCTCTCTCTCTCTCTCTCTCTCTTTCTTGGTGTTGAGTTCTGACAGTGATAATCCAGGCTGGAAATTCCATCCAATTTTTTATCCATCCATTGAGGAAATAAACTGAAATTTGGAGATTTAGGAATGTCCTGGAGTGACAGGAGTTGTCCCTGGATTCTTTCAGGATGTGGAAATACCTGATCCAAAGCTGTCGCCACCCCTGCCTGGCCTGGCAGGGCTGGGGGGTCTCTGGGGTCCCTCCCCACCCAAACCCCGCCATGGTTTGTGGTTCCAGGCTGCTCCCTCCTTTCCTGGCCGTGAGGGGCTGTGCAAAGCCGGGCTGGGATGAGGAGGGTCTGACCTGGGGGGCTTGAGGGGCCCAGAGATCCTGCACACCCCAACCCCAGCCAGGAGCGTTCAGGGCTGCCTTCATCCCTGCTGGGAACTCAGAGCTGGAGGGGGCTCAGCTGGGAGGGGACAGGGACAGGGAC